>OY776112.1:17045593-17645593 GCA_963675035.1 Allygus modestus | reverse complement strand
GGCCAGGGACCATGATAACTTTTCGTTTTGAGGTCCCCAGACCCCAAAAACACCATTCGTTCGAAACTGTATGTGTATATATATATATATATATATATATATATATATATATATATATATATATGTATATATATTCTCCACATGGGGAGCATATATATATATATATATATACATACAGTTTCGAACGAATGGTGTTTTTGGGGTCTGGGGACCTAAAAACGAAAAATTATCATATGATACGTATGAGTCCGTGAGCACGATAACTCTCATAAAAATCATCCGATTTTGATGAAATTTGGTATAAACGTGTAAAGCAACATTTATGACATCAAGATCGAAAATAAGCCAGATCGCTCCATCCGAAGGGATATTTTGGGGGGGTTTTGTCCCCCAAAATCAGTTTATTGAATTTTTTACTTATAATTTTTGAAATAGTCAAACATTAGTTTTCCCCATTGGATTCAGCTTAAAAACACACAGGTTGGTATTTTGATCATTCCTCTACGTCAATTTTTTACCGAGATATTGAAAGTGCTAAACGCAGTACGTTGTCTAATGTTATTCTTATGGAGGAAAAGACAAATTTTATATCTCGCTTATTTATGAACGTATACTGACAAAACTTGGTATACGGCTTCATCTGGCTATGGTATATTGATATTTGCTAAAAAAAACAATTTTTTGTCAAAGGCTCCCGTAGCAGCAAATCTGCTTACTCACCCCCATGTTATTCTCATGGAGAATAATTAAATGCTATATCTCTCTTAATTATGAACATAAATGAGTAAAAACTGGTATACGACTTCATCTAGTTAAGTGCTATTGATATTAGCGTAAAACCCATTTATTGTGTTCCTTATTGCAGCAACCTGCGTACTCAACCCCAATGTTATTCTTATGGAGAATAATTAAAATTGCATATATCGCTTATTTGGGAATATATTTTTATAAAACTTGGTAAGTAGCTTTATGTAGTATTAAGACATTTATATCTCCACTAAAAATTCGCTGAGTATGCAGGTTTGCTGCGACAGGGGTATTTTTTATATATTTGGGCAGTTAATAACAATCTTATTAGTTTCATAACTATAAACATTCAAGTAATAAGAAGGCTGTTGATATTTCTGGATTAGGAAACCCCAGCATTAGCTGCTAGGCACGTCTTCTACAACTGGGAATTTTGCGCAGGTTACCGGAAGGATAGGATATAGCAGGAAAGGAAAGGGTGGTATGGGTCAGGTAGCCAAATTGACCTTTCAGAGGGCCAACTCCCGTGCTCCTGTGACAGCTATGATTAGGCTCAAACAGGCGGACCCGCTCTGCCCTCCAACCGGCCACAACTGACAGGATATCGATGTACAACAGCCAGGGACGACATTCTCAGGTTGGGGAGCAATCCCGGAGTTTCCGTCCCCAGCCGCTGCAAATGGAGGGACCAAAGGAGAAAGAGAAGCTTGTCATAATGGACAGCCAAAAGACTTACCATATGTAAGGACAACTTCATTTGATATACCCAATGTCAGCCTCAAAACTGGTATAGACCAGTTTTAAGGTTGTCCTGGGACTAAGAAGGCTGTTAGTAAATGAATTTCAAAATAAAAACCATAAGACTAATAATTTAGAAAGTTTTATGATCCCTGTTGTACTCCGTTAGGGTCCCTATGTTACAGTTACGGAATCATGTTGCTTCATCAGACCGTAAACTATGTTGCAACCATAAAAGAAGACATTCGGCCCCAAGATTGCAAGGTTTAAGTAATCCTTTATCATCCCTCATCGTCTGTAGTCACCGTAAAGATTCTAGATGGGCATCCAAGGTTCATCTCCTCTCACATTACTATCAATCAATGCATCACGATACCAAATCAGTAAAGATTCGCTCTCAGATCCCACCCCCCCTCGAGAAGATGAGATGAATTAGTTTAATGTAACTGGACCGTTGCACTTCGTTGCATCACAACCTCCGATTAGAGCCGGTGGCTCGCAATATCAATCATCTCCAGACTCGAATCGGGATGAAAGGTTGGAGGATATAATCTAAAATAAAATAATTATGTTATTCATTCTGAAAATGTATGTATGTATTTCTACACTTGTAGTGGTGAAATCATTAGATTATTACTGATTGTTTAAGCTTATCACTGATGGTAAAATTGAGATCAACTCTTTCCAATTTGGACCTAATAACACTTTTGATGTCTGGGATTATCACAATAATTAACCATATGACCTTAGGTATGATTAAATAACTACTTAATGTAGTTTTTTCAAAGGTTTTCAGACATCAGAAATCCTATATTAAAATTTTTTTAGAGAATGAATATCAAAATAATGTAAAGAATTACAAAGTTACAGTTTGATTGATCTTTATTTTTCAGTGTTCTGTGGAGAAACCTGTGTGGAAAACTGGGTTTTGTGTCATCTAAAACACTTATTTGAGCTTCTTCTTACTGAGATGTTTCGGATTCTGAGGCAGCGAGACATACTTTGCATCCTGCGTAAGTTTGCATCATACCGTGAAGTATCATATGCTGGAAGCATGAAATCGGCTGCTCTTTTGGTGTTATGTGAGTGAATATCATCGTATGGTTTTTTATGGAGGGTAATTACTTTACTCAGATTTAGCTCAGACGTTCTACCCTACACAACAACACTTTATTCAAAAAGCCAACGGACAGTGGTTGGGATTTTAAATATCCCGTAAAAATCCCAAAATGTTTCTCTAATTTCGACTAGTTTCTCATTAGCTAGGCAAAACTTATGATTTTAATCCAGGTTAGCTCTAAAAGGTTTCTAGCTATTAACTAAAGTCCTGAACCTTATCGCTTCGCACCACTGTATTTTTGGGTATTAATATTACTGTAGCTTTTGAGCTAGGATTCGGTAGGAACGTAGCTAAAAATGTACCAAATCTAATTCCGTTCCGAAAATATTTAGGGATCCACCCCTAAATACCTTAAAACTATTTATTTAAACCATATTACACCTACTGATACTGGACTGTTTGAGCTAAATTTCCAGTAGAAAAATAGCTGATAGCTTAAAAATCAGAATCAGAATTATAATTGTTTATTTGTCATTAGCCATTACACAAATGCTCTAACAATTGCCACTGTAGGCCTACTCCTGGTAATATTTTACTTTAGGGCTTCACCCAACTAGTCTTCACTATAAACATGTTAAGAATCTTACACCAACTATTAAACCGTTGGAACTGAAATTTAGTAAACAAATTGATAATACACTATAAATACAGATTGTGCTGAACCCGTTCCAAAAAACCCATGGGGCTCCCCCGCTGGCTTACAAAATTATGTTTACTATGTCGCACCTATTACTGGGCTGAAGGAGCTCCAGTTCGGCAGTTCGGTAGGTTAAAAGCTAATATACCAGAGTCGAACATAGACGTTCCCCCAACCTGAATATATTTTAGGACTCAACCCCACTACCATTTAAAGTTATGCTTACCATCTCGCACTAACCACATTACAGATGGAGCTGACGTTAGGTAGAAATACCCCCGTCGCAGCAAACCTACGTACTCAGCGAATTTCCAATGCATAATATATGTCTTAATACCACATAAAGCCGCAAACCGAGTTTCATAAAAATATATTCACATATAAGCGATTTTAATTATTCTCCATAAGAATAACATTGGTAATGAGTACGTAGGTTTGCTGAAACAAGGAACAGAAACAATTGGTTTTCATGCAAATATAAATAGAATTTAACTAGGCGAAGCCACATACTAAGTTCCATCAATATTCAATCATAAATAAGTGCTATATAATATTATAGTTATTCTCCATAAGAATAACATGGGGGCTGAGAAAGCAGGTTTGCTGCAACAAGGAACAGAAAAATGGGTTTTTATATAATTATCAATACAACTTAACCAAGTGAAGCTACATACCAAGTTTTATTAATTTATGTTCATAATTAAGGGAGACATTACATTTTACTTATTCTCCATAAGAATAACATGGGGGCTGAGTACGCAGGGTTGCTGCTATGGGAATAATCAACAAAAAATCAATTTTTTGTGCAAATATCAATGTAACAGTACTACGTGAAGCCACATACCAAGTTTCATCAACATACATTAATAAATAATCAAGATATCAAATTTTATTTATTCTCCATAAGGATAACATTGGACAACGTACTGTGTTTAGCACTTTGAATATCTCTGCAACGGTTAGGCGTAGAATCACGATTTAAACACCAAAATGATTGTTTTGTGAAACTGAACAGATTGGTAAAAGCAAATATGAAGTTTACATTAAATTAAACTAAGGAAAAACCAAAAACCTTTTTCCCATAAGATTAACATGGGAGATTTTATGAGGAGGTTTTTTTGGATTTTCTCCGCAACCACTTAACCTAGGTTAATAATTCAAAATACTAAATTATTTGTTTTATAAGCTCTATAACATGGTCAAAACCAAAATTAAGTTTTTTTTTAAATTGTAGGGTGAAAAATGCAAAAAACTGATTTTTGGAAAATTTAAAACCCCCATAAACCCCCCTTCCCATGGTCCGATTTTACTGGTTTTCGAACTTAAAGTCATGAATGTCATTTTACACATTTGAGCCAAATTTCATCAAAATCGAACGTTTTTTACACCAAAGTTATCGTGTTAACGGACACACATATATATATATATACATATATATAAATTTGAACGAATAGTGTTTTTGGCATCTGGGGACCTCAAAACAAAAAGTTATCATGGTCTCGGGCTTAAGTCTTACCATGAGACCTACGGTAATAGCTTCTTCCCTATAGGGGAAATTCGCTAAAATAGCTAATTCACTCAAAGCAGACTTAGCCCTTGTCCTGAAAAATATTTTGTTTAGAGCTCCACCCCACAGGCCTTAATTATTCCTTGTTAACCATCACAAAAGCTACCGGACTGAATAAGCTGAAATAAGATGGATAGATAATAAACCAGGATCAAACAAGATGCTAAAACCTCTAAAAAAACATTGCGCTCCGCTGCACTGGCTTCAAAACATTATATTTGTCATCTAACACCTACTATTGTACTGACGGAGCTGTGAAAAACAAGCGAAGTAGATAAGTTTTTCCCCTTATCAAAATATGGTTTAGGGTTCCGCCCTAGATGGTCTGTTACGTTATTTAAGAAGTTATTGTGGACATTGTCCAAGCAGGATTTGTGTTACGCTGATCTCAGGAACCACTGGAACGATTTTTATGATTGAAGTATCTATAGAAAGGGCTAAGAGCTAGACGCGAGGGTTTGCAGAAATTCATCAAAATTTACATTGGTCTATGCACCACAGGCCTTCAAAGCTGCAATGCTACTCTTATGGAAGAAGAGTAATCATTGAGTTTGACAAATGTTGAAGAGTACAGAGGCAAGATCGGCTGTTTTAAAGTAGGATTTGGAATACAAAATTTACACTACGAGAAACGGATTTACTGGAATTCAAGCTGCTGGATTAGCTAGTCAAAATCACATTCCTTATCAAACACTCGTAGTGTTCCTTGATGAATGTGTTCCTAGTTCGTCCTCACTCCTACAATCGCATCCCGGACGAGACCGAAGGCTCCCCGAGGACACATTTCCTGAAAGGCCCACATTCATTAGTCTCGTACTGGAGCGACACGTTTATTCCTCGAAGCACCAATTTCGTAATAGTCGAAGATCACTTTCAAACAGCCTTCTCGCCCGCCCGCTCCCTTACCCAACGCGGGATGGGACGGTGATAGCGCTAATAGTCCATCGGACCCGTTTGATACGGTTATAATGTGAAAACAGAGAGCGACTGTTCAACTGTGGACCTTTCCCTTCTAATTTTTCGTGACATCATAGTTATTCATTGAGTCTGGGGATGAGTATTGAATCAAATTGATTTTGTTGGCTGTGGAGTAAGGTAAAGAATGAAGCATTAGACCGAACGATTGGAATGTTAAGTGTTATGAACTTTACACTCTGGACACGTAAGCTTTTGTGGTATCCAAATACCGTGAAATATTGACAACAAACTATATTGGTTAGCCCAAAGAAGTAAAATATGGTCGAAAATTCAACACCATAATTGTTCACGTGTTTTCCCGTTACCTACTGTCCATATAAAATACTAAAACCTGAAATACATTGTGCCAAGTCGCAATATTTTAATTAGCTAATTAATAATTTAACCACTTACCAATGTATAGCAACTTGTTATGTATGGGGGCCAATAGGAATTTTAATTCTAAACTACATGGTGATTACAAATGAAATAGACAGTTTGGATAGATTGTAGGATATTAATTATTTAAAATTTTAGATCATTACTTATCTGATTATATAGAAGAATTCTTTAAGTTTTTACTGAAAATATTTACAGATGTTCAATGTGTGCACCATTTGCAACACGACAGATATCAACACGGTAGTCGAATTCTGACCACACACGACCAAGCATCTCACGGTCAACTGTAGCAAGAGCATTTGTGATTCGTTGTTTAAGATCATCGATACCAACAGGAAGCGGTGGTACGAAAACTCTGTCTTTTACATAGCCCCCAAGAAATAGTCGCAGGGCGTTAGGTCCGGACTACGAGGTGGCCACGGCTGAAACACAACGTTTTCCTCACTGCACGGCCGATCCATCGTCTAGGAAGATGTTCATCCAGATACCCTCTGACGTCTGAGTGCCAGTGAGGCGGAGCTCCATCTTGTACGAAAATGAAGTTACAACTATCTTTATGGAGTTGGGGCATTAACCATTCGGTTAACATGTCCAGATAAATTATTCCGGTTACTGATGGTTCTTGGAAGAAGAACGGCCCGTAAACCTTTTCACAAGATAAAGCGCAAAATACGTTCACTTTAGGAGAATCGCGTATATGCTGTACAGTCTCTCTTGGGTTTTCTGTTCCCCATATTCGAACATTATGTCTATTAACTTTTCCACTAATGTTAAAAGTGCATTCATCACTGAAAATTAGGCGATTAAACAATGTGTCGTCATTTTCAAGACAATGTTGCATCTCCTGACAAAAATTTTTACGTACAACTTTATCATTTTCATTTAAACTTTGTACTAACTGTAATTTATAAGGTTTCATTTTCAACAGTTGTACCAACATAAACTTTAAGAAATTCCCTACAAACCTATATCACTTACTATGTTGAAAAATACACCAGTTTAATTTTGTAGAGGCTATTGAAGTTGTCTATTTCATTTGTAATCACCCTATATATTAATTTTATCAGAATACTTAAACTAAAACAAATCAAATTCTGAACTGTCTCCTCTAAAAAAAACGTACAAGTTTACATTAGCAAACCCCCCCCTCTAAAATCACTTACAGTAAGAACATTCTTTATCTGTCCACTTCTAAGAAAGATTTATACCGAACACCAAACAAAATAAAAATGAGTAAAATGTGCACCCAATTAGTTATTTAACAGGGTTTTATGCACAACATGTTTATTAAAAGACGTAATTAGATAAAAAGAAAAACACAAAGTAACATATGAGCGCCAGCTAAGTAATGCAGTAGGACTGAAGCATCCGCTAATATCCGTGTGGTAACACTAACTTTATCGGCCAGGAGCTAGAGGGGAACAAACAGCCGCGTGTTTACATTAGACTTCAGTAGCATTTTTAGGCAAATGAGGACATGAATGGCTGGAGTCGTGAACAGCGAACGCGGACCCGCTATTACAGGTGCTCACTCGAGCAGTGAAGTGTTACGTTCGATATTCGCATCCTTAAAATACCCAAATCCCTCTTCCCTCTTTTAATTTTAGGCAGTGGCTACGTACATGTCCGACGTGAGCCGCTACTGTTCACGTCCGTTCCAAATTATGCACCGTACGTTACTTTTCCTGTGATTTTTAAAACAAATTGAGAGCCAGAAAACCTCCTAACCTAACCTAACGTAACCTAACCTATCCTAACCTAACGTAACATAACGTAACGTAACCTAACCCAACCTAACCTAAGCGGTAGCGAAGTGAATTTGCCCTTACATTGGACGTGTACGCAGTCACTTCGTTAATTTTACCCACGAAATTATTTACGAGAATTAATTAAAGTAATTATTTAATCGGTTAATAGAGCCTTATCGTGAAGAAAACCAAGATTATCTTCCATAGTAAGATCCGATTTAAATTTTGATTTAATTCTTCGGAAGGTACATTTTAAAAATTTTTAGTAATTTTTTTGCAATTTGCTTTCATTTTATGCCAGCTGATGTTTGTAAAATGTTGTTGTAAAGTAATGTTTATATTATATTTTTTATAAATTATATTTATTTGTTTAATTATATTTTTTCCGAAGATTTAAATTAAAACATTTTATATCCAAGTTGTTTTAAACATAGATCGTTTTTAATTTATATTTTCAGTAAATAAATTGACCAAAATGTACATAATTTGTTTTCTTAAAAGTTATTTCTCTTAGTTTCATGTTCAATATTATACGTAGTGCAGCTTTTTGCCGTTTATTTCAGTGTTAATGAATGCAATAGATATGAGTCCTGACTGCTTATCAAGTCTGCAGTGTGGCTGCAGTAACATTCAAAATTATATGAATATATAAATCTTTAAAAATACTTTTCATTAAACATATATACATATAATAAATACATACATACATATATATATATTTTCAATATACATATAACACGTTAAAGCAACAATCATCATGTACAACGAAATATTATATAGTATCACATCCTTTTACGCAGGAGCATTACAGTTGTTTATCCCGCGAGCTGATACTATCTGGCGATAAGATCGGAGAAACACAGAGCAATAAGGAAGCGAGAACTCGCAACTTGACGCACCTTCTCATTATTCACAGAGTAAAGAATGAGAGCTACAGCTTGTATTTTAACAGCTGTACTCATTTTAACTTCCTTTGACAACATTACAGAAGATATATTCCCATAATATGCAACTGTATATTGATAACATAGCAAGCACAATTTCACGTCAGTACACTGTTTAACAATGTTTACACTTTTCAAAACGGTGAATAATTCCTGTTAAAACCTTTTTGTTTGGGTTAACTAATTAATTTAATTTATTTGCGATCTTTTTATTGTAAGTAAAACTATTATAATTTTGGTAATATTGGTAATCAAAAACAAAAAATGTAATCATCTCTTTAACCTTTTGGTAAACGTTTTGGAGTCCGATTCAAGAGTTCACGAGTACAATCCTTGGGATGATCAATGTAATATGGGATTGGTTTGCGTTCCTTAACAAACTTTCGAACAAAAACCACTCTCAGTAAAAAATGTTCAAACTGTAGTAAAAGTATTGGTGGTACATCAAGAAATAAGCTGGCCCTTTCGCAAAACATTTATTTGTTGACGTTTTGATTTGTGATTTGAGTTGTTGATTTGTTTTGATGGATTTATTTGTTGCTGTAGGCAGACCACGCTAAAATTAGATTAATTTAGGAAAGTTTTATTCTTTTAAAGTCTGGATTGCAACTTTCAACGTTAACTTCAATAGCTCAATTATTAATCTTTACAGCTTAATTGTTTTCATCCATACAATCTCTTTTATTTACAATTTGCATGAGCATAATTAAGCTTATAATACATTTCACAAAAATATATTACCATATTTCTTTTTTATTTAAAATGTTTCATGATAATATCTAAATCAATACATTTATTCATAATTGTATCACAGTTACCAGCATGAACTTAGCAAACTGGAATTTATATACAGCTGTAATTGTCATTACCAAGTAAGTTGCTACATTGTCAACCAATTCGCCTACTTTGATGAACCTTTTGCGCCACCTCCTCCGGGAGAACGTTAATACGTTTTTTCTGCATTACGTGAGAAATTCCTTGTTTTACAACAGTATTTTCAAGTTTTAAATATTAACGAGTGTCACCCTCCGAACAGTGAACGGAAATTTAACCGAGTTCATGGTCTTTTGCCTCTCTTTTTAAAACGCAGAAAACTAATTTTTATTGCATTTTTAATTTTGTTTACTGTCAGTTAATTTAATTCTAATAAATGTTGTTCTGTGATTCTTCAAAGTAGATAATCATTTACATGTACTTAAACTGGTTACCACCCTGTACCTTAACAGTAACGGTATGGCTTATGGTTGAGGAATATCTCTAACACAGACATTATATTTCTCGTCTTTACCAAAACCAAAACAGCTGGTGGTGGATGGGGTATTCTCCTAGATAAATTATTTTCTTGCAAACCTCCTTTGTTTTGGTTTTAATTTTTACAAATCATGTCCATAGTTTAACATTTTTTTAAATACATTTATTTCAAACTGATTTTTTTAGAAATATTATAAAAATAAACCATAGAATTTTCAAACTAAAATGTGTTGCGTTGATACTTAAGTCTATAACCCGAGCACCTAATCAATTGACGCTTGCTTGACATGTGAAGCAGTTGTTTGTTCAGCAAAGAATCAATGAACATCAGAGCAAAAAAATTCTAGTGGCTCACGAATTTTTCATGGCTTAAGTAACCGTTTAAGGTGGTTTCCAAACCACCTGGCAGCAGCATTATATTTGGTAATTTTTGGGGATCTATCTCGGGACATATACTAAAACGAGTTCGCACGCAGCACGCTGACGTGAGGGAAGTGAATTTCCATATAAAAACTATTAAAACTCAAAATCAATGTAAAAACATACATGTATTCCAATTTTTATTGAAATCTGAAAACATTGATTTTTTGGCTGTTCTGATGCTCCTGGTTTCATTTACCTGCAAAGCTGGGAATACAATTTTGCGCATTATAATATTAGGAGAAGGTCCAGTCAGGCTTGAAAGTAGGCGTGAGGTTGCTGGGGATGATAAAAGTACTCTAACAAGGGAGTGGCAGGCTTTTCTAGTGTAAACTCCCTATAAGACAACGTACTGTGTTTAGTCGAAAAACATTTTTTTTAATAACTCGGTAATTATTTATGCTAGAATGACGAGAGAGAGCTTAAAACTTTCGCCTCACTAATTTCCATCTTATTACATGCATTAATTTTACATACGGGGCTCTTCTGACCCTTTTTGGGCCCAAAAACTAAAAATTTGAATGATTAATCCCCAAAAAACGGGTGTAGAGTTTTCCGATTGTTTTTCCCAACAAACTTGTCCAACAGGTTATAGAAAGGAACGTCCCTACCAAATTTGAAGTAAATCGGACAAAAAATGCGACCGCTAGAGTGCATACACACACACATATATATATATATATATATATAAATATATATATATATATATATATATATATATATATATATAACATTTTGAACGACCCCCCAAAACGTGTTCAGGGGGTCACGTTAGGAACTTCTATGGTGGTCCCGGGCTTAAGTTTCACCGTGCGGGTCATGCTAATAGTTCACTTTCCAAAGGAAATTCACTAATAACGTGTCCTACGCTCTACATTGGGCTGTCACATTATATAACGTTAACATTATGCTATGAACTCCTTTCCGAATTCCAAGTCATACTTCGGCCACTTCTTCTCCCCTACTTCTCTGTGGAGCCCCAGCCAGTTCCTAGTTACGTGTCAGGTGTTGCAGCCGTGAATGGACCAGACTCTGACTGAGACTCTGTACTCGCCCACTCTCGTGAGATCACTGTATTGTCGCGATCCTGTGCTTGCATCCTTGCATCACCTACACTTCCTGGCAACGTGGTCTAGTTTGTAACACAGCTGTAGAAAGTAACTCGCATTAGAATAAAACTAATGTTAAAATTACATTTTTCGGACTACTGGTAAAACTAACAACGTAGGCCATTGTAATAGTATAAACCAATAAAACACGTAATTCACGCTTAATGCAATTACCATAACACTAATACAATACATTTTTATCCTATGTTTTTAGTAAGAAAATGGCATGTGCTTGAGTGCACAGTTGCCCACATGTTTTTCAAATTTTAGAAAACAAAAATTCAAGTTATTCCCCGAAAACAAATATTGAATAAAATAAAATGTTAAAACTGAAATAACCCCGTCGCAGCAAACCTGCGTGCTCAGCGAATTTTCGATTCCTTTAAATGTATCTCACTACCAAAAGAAGCCAGTTTACCAAGTTTCCTCCAACATTTGATTTTAAACTTAAAATTGATACCCATAAATGTATAATATTCTAGTTTTGTATTACTATTAAGTATTTTGATTTTTATATTCTTAGTTGGTTTGTATTGGAAATGTCCGCAAATCTCAAAATGTCAAATTTGAAATACATATGTATTGAAGTATCGATATAATATTGAAATTCGTTATTATTGGATGAAGTGTTACCATTTTGTTTAATTCCATGTTTGATTTCAAATGTTGTGTTTTATACACAAATTGATAAATAACCAAAGTATAGAGCAACGGTATTTAATCTACGCCGTTGTAAACTTAAGTTGAAGAAATCGGGGTTTTAGCAAGTTTTTTGAAGATGGCGGATTACAATAATCAGGTGTTAGATATAATACCCCGTCGCAGCAAACCTGCGTACTCAGCGAATTTCCAATGCATATATATGGGTATCACTATTACCTAGAGCTACTTACCAAGTTTCACAAAAATCCATTTATAAATAAGTGATATATAGCATTTTATTTATTCTCCAAAAGAATAACATTATAATTGAGTACGCAGGTTTGCTGCAGCAAGGAAAATAAAAAAAATATTGTTTTGCAATTATCAATATAACTCAACCAGGTGAAGCCACATACCAAGTTTAATGAATATACATACATAAATAATAGAAATATAACAAATTATTTATTCTCCATAAGGATAACATTGGACAACGAACTGTGTTTAGCACTTTGAATATCACTGCAACGGTTGGACGTGAAACAACAATTTAAACGCCAAAATGATTGTTTTGTTGAGCTAAACTGATTGGTAGAAAGAAATGTGGAGGTTTTAGTGAAATTATCTGAGGAAAATCTAAAAACTGTATTCCCATAAGATTAACAAGGGAAATTTTATGGTCACATTTTTTGACTTTTCTCCACAACCACTAAACCTAGCATAATAATTGACAATACTAAATTGTTTGTTTTTTAAGATCTATAAAATGGTTATAACCAAAATCTAGTGTTTTTTTTTAAATTTTAGGGTAAAAGTTTAAAAACTGATTTTTGGAAAATTTTAAACCCCCTTCCCATAAACCGATCGATCTGGTTTTCGAACTTAAAGTCATAAATGGTACTCTCCACATTTGTGCCAAATTTAATCAAAATCGGGTGCTTCTTTCAAAAGTTATCGTGGTAACGGACACACACACACACACACACACACACACACACACACACACACACACACACCACACACCACATATTATATATATATATAAATTTGAACAAATTTGAACGAATAGTGTTTTTGGCATCTGGGGGCCTCAAAACAAAAAGTTATCATGGTCTCGGACTTAAGTCTTACCATGCTACGGTAATAAATTCTTCCCTTCAGGGAAAATTTGCTAAAAATGAAACCAGAACAGATAGTGTTAGGTTTAAAAGGTAAACATTTTGCCAAGAAGTGAGAATAACTTAAAAAACTAGTAGGTAAAAAGGAGATAACTTAGTTGGACATTCAATTACCTCATGGGCTTTTATGTAAAACCCATTTGTTATTGTTTCGTCTTAAAACTAGGAATAATGAGTTCAAGCATTGATTTAGGATAATTGTGATTTTATTATTTTTCAAGAAATGTAATTCTTGACGATGTTAATAGACACATTATCACCCTCACCTGGTGGGCATGGCACCTCGGGGTCAAGCAGGGTGCTTCTGTACATCTTTGCCTTGACTGAATTTTATGAATCGACAATTTATGCTCACTATTCTTCTCTCCGAGGCTGCTGGATTTTGGCAGAGGGTTGCCATAGGAGTTTATCCTTCATCCTCTTCCAGCGCCATCAAAGTTTCTTTAATCCACTGTTACTTTTCGGTATTTAGTGACAGCTGCAATCTCTTCTTCTGCTGGATGCCGCTGGATTTCGGCAGACGGTTGCCGTAGTGTTGCATCCTTCATCCTCTTCCAGTGCCTCCAACATGTACCTCAATTATTCTACAGTTTTCTGTATTCGTGGTGACCACTGCCTTTTCCTCTTACTTTGAAATGTTCTACACTCTTCTGCTGGTGGCTGCTGGATTTCGGCAGAGGGTTGCCGTACTTTTCGTCCTTCATCCTCTTCCAGCATCTCCAATATTTTCCTCAATCTCGTAAAACGATTAAATCTTCAGTATCGGCAAAAACCACCACGTTCTCCTTCTCTGATGCGTATCAGATGATGCTTATTTCACATCCATTGTCACCCAGGCTCAGTTCTCTGTTACCTTGACAGACGATTCCGCTCTTCCCTCACACTCCCCTTCCGGCTGTGACCACAAGCAAACCTCCAACCAACAGCTCATGGTCAGTAATGAATTACATGACGAATAAGAGAGTTGAATAAAATTATTACTTGACTGGAGTCTGAAAAAATTTATAAATTTTGTTTCCTAGGTTTTTAAAAATAATGTAGAAATCGTTACTATGGAAAGATTGTTGGTTATAGTTGATTTTTTAAGATTTATTCTAAAGTATTTGCCAATTAAATCGTTGTTATCTTATATCACAATTATTTTTGTAAAACAGTAATATTGTCCGTTAACACTTTCGCTGCTGCAAACATGTTTAAACATGAAATTTGCATAAGTTTCTATGTTGATAAAAAAAACCGATCGGGGTTCGCCGCAGCCAACGCGTTAAAATACAGTAGTTGTATAGATATTGTGGTAGGCTCCTGAAATTGCATTGATTCCATTGTATACCAGCAAGGATATATATCAAGTGGCACTTTAGGTGTTTAAATTTATTTATGTATATTTTCAGTGTCATTTATTGTATATTTTAATGAAGACAAATGGTTACAGTTCACGAAAAATTATGTATACAGAGTGTAAATAAATACCCCCTGGCAGCAAACCTGCATACTCTGCGAATTTCAAATGGGGTGGGCCATTTGTTTTGACATTATGAGAAAAAAAGTCTTTAACATTGGGTCTTTAACATCTCCATAATCGTGAAAAGCTACCAAAAATGATTGTTTTAATACATATGTAAATTATATTTTTTCATTTATCTTTCTAAGAACCTTTATCAGCCAGATGAACAATTATTTTTCTTAATTATTATCGTCAGGTCCACGTCTTGATTTGGAAATCTGGTATTGTTACTATCTAAAGTTAACTTTTGTAGACCGTATCATTTGCTAATAGAACAATTTTAATGAATTTTCCTAAACAAACTTGGCGGCAGGTAACATTTTTTTTGTGAAAACAGGTATCACCAGAATGAAATAATGTTTAATCAAAACATAGAATACCTCAGACCAACTTTAGTTTGTAAGTTTTAACAAATTTTTTAACTAAATAAATCATAAAGGATCTTTTTTGTTCGAGGGAAGAGCTAAACAATTTAAAACTGTGAATAGTTGATATTTTCTAAACCACACAAATTGCTTATTGTTAGTCCCATGACAAAGTGTGTTAGAGTAAAAAATCAACCTAAAGAAATAATTACTGTCTACTATAAAATGCTATATCTAAATAAATAAAATTATAAGTGTAAAAATATTATTTTATATTTAAATGTTCTGCTATGTCAATGTAGGTATCAATAGAAGTATACACAAAACATAACATTTAAAAATAAATATTGAAACAGTTATTTATTCTAAGGGAATAACATTTAATGTTTTACACTAAATTAGGCACATATTCTACACATGTCGGTTGAGAGCTAGTCCCTGAAGACAGCTTCGACTGAGTTGCAGCAGTTCTCCTCAGGGATAAATTGCAGTTAATGTCCTCAACTATTGAGTGAGTTGCTATGAATAGAAGCCACGAAACGCGTTCTTCAACACCACCTGTTTCGATCATCGTTGAAGCTGGCCTTCGAGTGGAACCAACCCAGGATTTAAAAGGCTTTCAAACGCAGAATACGAGTACAAATACATACTTACTTTAGTAGATTCTTTACATTTTATGATTTTCGTTCTAATAGGCTGATTAGTTTGTTAGCTTTACACATTTATGCCCAGATATGTCATACGTCATTATAGGCTAAACTGAAATGTTTTTCAAGATTGGGCTTGTAGACATCCAACATTATCATGTTAATCTTATCACTGTGATTCAGTTAGCTCAATAAATTACTTCATCGAAGGAGCTCTTGCAATTCGCCATAAAATGTAGTGTAAATACAACAATTTTATTCCCGGTCGGTTTATTAGTGAATTTCCTATGGAAAGTGAACTATTAGCATGAACCGCACGGTGAAACTTAAGCCCGGGACCACCATAGAAGTTCCTAACGTGACCCTCTGAACACGTTTTGGGGGGTCGTTCAAAATTACATATACATATTTTTATATTTATATATATCTGTATATATATGTGTATGCACTCTAGCGGTCGCATTTTTTGTCCGATTTACTTCAAATTTGATAGGGTCATTCCTTTCTATAATCAGTTGAACAAGTTCGTTGGGCAAAAGAATCGGAAAACACTAAACCCCTTTTTTGGGGATTAATCTTTAACATTTTGAATTTTTGGGCCCAAAAAGGGTCAGAAAAGCCCCGGACGTAACATTACTGCATGTAAAAAGATGGGAATTAGTGAGGGAAACGATCTAAGCCCTCTATCGTCATTCTAGCATAAATATTTACTGAGTTATTAAAGAAAATGTGTATTGACTAAACACAGTAAGTTGTCTTATAGGGGTTTTACATTAGAAATGCTGTTATTCATTTGTTGATGTACTTTATAATCCCCAGCAAACTCATTCCTACTTTCAAGCCTGACTGGACCTTCTCCTAACCTTATAATGTGCAAAATTGTATTCTCAGCATTGCTGGTAAATGAAAACAGGAGCATCAGAACAGCCAAAAATCAATATTTTCAGTTTTCTATACAAATTGGAATGAATGTATGTTTTTACACTGATTTTGAGTTTTAAACGTTTTTTATGTGGAAATTCACTTCCCTCACGTCAGCGTGCTGCGTGCGAACTCGTTAAAATTTTAATGCAGACCTTAAACGAAAGATTTGTTTTGTTTTGACTCCTCTTTGAATTGTATTTGCTTTTGATTTGTGAAGAGAGGATTCGATTGATTACCTTAGCGAAATGGCGATCAGCATGTATGCTTCACTTTTTGCCCCAGACAAGACCTATATATGTATTAACTTCGTTGGTTGGATTTGGTAACACAGCTGATATGTTATTTTTTCAAACAAAAGTATAAACAGCTTCGTTGCCGATTTCATGTTTTTATTTAAAATTTAGAAGATGTTATAATAATTATATATAATATGTTTTTCATTACTGGTAGAAAAAGTGACCCTTAATTCTAAAACACAATTGGGCACCAACAACTCTCACGATTATTCCTATTTATGAAAACTGATACTCTACATATTTGCAGTAATAATTTATTTAGGATTTGTAATGGTTACTGCATTTAAATGTTAATAACAGACCGATAACACAGGTAACACAATAATGAATTTTTAATACAAATATAAAGAACAATTTTATAAACTGTGAAAATTTATGAGAATAGAATGGTAAACCTACTAAGAGGAACAAAAAATTATATGGCACCATTATAATATGTAAAAATAAAATAAAATGATTACACATAAACATTTAAAGTTTTAAAACATAACTATGATACTAAATTATGGATCCCATAACTCTATGGGATTGCCGACGCTCTCTCTCTTTTTGTGTCTTTCTAGAAACACTGAAAATCCAGGCCCCTTGAAGCGCTGTAATCTTCAAAAGATTTTAAAACTACTCGCCACCATACAACGCCTCCTTATCAAGGCAGCACCTTATCAAGGGAGTTAGGTCTATGAGGTTCGTCATTAAAACGATCTGCACATTGGTTAACCCAGTTTCAACCTCTTAATCTAAAACCGGTCAACTACTCAATACCCTCCAATGACCGGTAATGTATGAAAATGAAAGTGTATCGTCCTAGTCCGCATTGCCCGGTCACGACAAAAACAGCCTCGTGGACCGTCGAATTAATTATTTTAAATAACCGGGCAGGTTGAAATAAATCATGAGGTCGTGTAGTCAGGAGGGAGTGCTCCGTGATAACCGCTATCAAAACGGGGGTTCGTGACTGGAGGTTGTAATAGTTGCTGGTTGTTTTAGCTTTAGCCTATATAGTTCATTTAAGTTTTTACGTTTTGTTTATAAAAACAAAATTCAAATTGAAATATCTTTTTTCCACCAATAAAAATAACTTACATTAGCATTTGTCATTAGATTAATTTTTCTAAAACTAAACATATTTCTTATCAAATAATCCTAAACATTATACAAACTATTTTTAACTTTTTCATTTATTTTAAACTACATTCCATTCGTGTTTCAGAGTGATCGGAAGGCTATTGAAAATTGTTATACGGTTGTGTAGTTAAAAAAAAGGTTGATTGGTGTGATTGGTATGTTATTGTGTTTGTGTTTGTGTTTGTTAAATTATGTGTTTGCTCAATTGTGTTTGTTCCTGGTTTTGAACTAATAAAACAAATAAAAAAAAAATACCTTTGTGGGTTAAGTATAGTTCGTCAAATACTAGAAATATCTCAATAGGATTAGAATGGTTTTGATACCTTTTGTGTGATGGTCTTCCCTTAAGAAGA
Source organism: Allygus modestus (assembly GCA_963675035.1). NCBI lineage: Eukaryota > Metazoa > Arthropoda > Insecta > Hemiptera > Cicadellidae > Allygus > Allygus modestus. The sequence goes on along the minus strand of OY776112.1, from coordinate 17,626,919 downwards.
GAATATCTAAAAAAATTCAGCCCATGGAACTTCGTAATTTCGGGATTAAATATAATCAACCCTACAAATTTTACAAACACAGCTATAAACGGGAATATACCAACTGCGTCGCGCGGTTACTGTGCAGGATAATATAACGAATTACTCGTATACTGATGCACTTTATTCTTGTTTAGATGTATGCATAATATTATTTAGCTAGCATGGCTTTTACCAAGCTATTTTCCCGAGTACGACAAGTCCCGAGTGTTAGATATAACCTTTGAATAAATATATTGAATAAATAAATAACACATCACGACTGTAATAATAGTTAGATATTAAAAAGGGTCCTTGCGTGCAAAAGGTCATGTAGTTCTAATTTTTTAGTATGTAGTTAGGACCTATACCACAAGTAAGAAACCAAGTTTGCAGCTTCGAAAGATCTGTGCTACTGGCGTAGTGGTAAAAAAAAGTCAAATTTTTGCATGTTTTTCAGTATTTGCTAAATATCTCCGACGGAATATGTTGTCTGATCCTTTCTTAAACTGGATAGAATTTGCTGAAGGTTGAGACCATAACGACTTAACTACGTCCATTATTAACTTTAAGGTATAATACTTTACAAACTTGAAAAAATTCCAAAAAGATTTAACATTTTCGTTATGGTCTATGTTTTTGTGACGTAAGGCCCCTATTGTAAAAAAATATATATCTTACTTATTTATGGACATATAATGACCAAACATGGGATATGGCTTCATCTGGTTGTAGTTTATAGTTTTTTGCTCAAAACACCGCTTTTTTCTGACGGTTCTCGTTGCAGCAAACCTTGGCACTCAACCCCCATGTTATTCTTATGAATAACATTTACAATGTTATGTCACCCTTAATTATCAATAAAAAATAAACTTGGTATGCGGCTTCACCTAATTGAGTTCTATTGATATTTGTATAAAACTCCAATTTTCATTCCTAGTTGCAGCAAATTTGCGTACTCAGCCCCAATGTTATTCTTATGGAGAATAATTAATGGGGTTTGAAGTATTGTACTGTATCTAAGTAAGTATTAAACGTATTGAAGTCGATATCATCTAAAATCTTAGCAAATTTTATCTAGTTTAAGAAAGGATCGGACAACATGTCCTGCCAGAAGCATACTTTCGGAGTTATTTGGCAAAAACTGAAAAAGTACAATAATTCGACTGCTTTTTTTACTATTACGCCAGTAGCACAGGTCTTTCGAAGCTGCAAACTTGATTTCTTACTTGTGGTATAGGTCCTAACAACATACTAAAAAATTAGATCTACATGACATTTTGCACACATGGGTGTTTATTTTCACTGGACTATAAATGTTTTATAGTAAAACAAATTATTTATTGGTATGATAATAGGTTCTTAAGGTCTCCCTGGACAGTATGGTTGATTTTAGACTATTTTTAGATAACTATTACGAATATATCAAGGTGAACTATTAATTAATAGCAATATACCAGAATAGTTTTTTAAATTATCTGTAATACTTTTAAATAATGATTAAATGTAATATACTTTAGGGTTCACGCTTATATATCTGTGTCGCCTCATCTATAATAATTAACATAATTCAAAATCCGGTGAAAATGCGTGTTTTATGATAGACATATATGACTAGATGTCATCATGTCAACACGGATTTAAACTATCGTTTTAAAATGTGCTAAGTGTGCTAAAATGTGCGTGTTAATTTTATACAGTAAGGGAGAGTATTACTTGTCAACACATGAAAAACGATCAAAGCAATTGTAAGATTACGATCGTCCGTTTCGATTTTTATTTAGGTAAGTGTTTAAAGCAAAATCATCACAAAACTGTTTTATTTCTAGGTATTTAACTTTGTTAGTTATTTGCTGGGATTATAACTAATCAATGATTCCCGGCGCAATCCTCGGTTTAAAGGGCTCAGGGTTTCTCGGCGCAGTTGGCATAGCCCTTTTTCAGTGTTGGTAGTGACCCCTACAAACACACGCATGACAAAAGCCTGGGACAGTACACAGGCCGGTACCAGTATTTATGGCTTATAGACTTTAATTTCTTTACTTGGATTTTTTCAGTGGAAAATTTCGATCAAATCTATATTGGTAGGACGTAGTTCCAATAGGTCCAAATCTTCCGGTACTGTATATTATAAAGTATATTGTAAGTAGAGTAAAAGTGTAAATATATTTGTAGTGTTGTGTGATGTAGTTTATTTTATCCAGTCTACAGAATAATAAGATAAGATAGATATAATATCCTTTCGTTGTAAAATACTGAAAGAGGGTTTTTTACTGAGTGATTAGTTGTTGCTATAATAATCTTCTGCAATTTAAGCTTAATTACAAATATTATAAACCAGAACTGTTGTGGAATCATATTACTCTTTGAGAATATCTCTAAAATAACGACTTGTGCTGAAATTATAATCAAATATAAAAAACAAAATATTTGAGAAATTTTCAAATTTGTTCATTTTCCATCAAAATATTTCCATTTTCAACCCTTTTGGGGCACCTTGAAATTGAAACTTTTCTACAAAAAAAAAAAAATTGAGATTGATAAATTAAAACTGAAATAAAATCCCTTTTCTGTTCAAATAAAAAATATACAATAGTAAAACAAATTTCGAAAAGTTACATTTTAGGTTAAATGTTCAAACTGTGGCAGCGTTGGGGTACCTGAAGATATTAATTGATTTCACCAAAATTGCAAGGGCAATTTTAACTTACTACGACACAACTTTTTCTGACCATCCATTTTGTTTATCTGTATTTATAGTTGTTCACTCCACCCTACTGTATAAGTAAAAACAGTGTAGGCTAATTTTTAAGTTTCCTCCTATAATTTGAAATAATTTCTAAGGGGTCCCATAGACACAACTCGACTACAAAATACTTTAGGAGTATAAATACAGAGGTCCGTCAGTGGTCACACAACGTATCCAAAGTTTCGGAAAGTTCTTCGTCAATCGTATCAAATCTAAACCCGAGACACACTTCACAAATTATACACCTGGTTTCCGTAGTAAGATGCATTCCCACCAAGGAACACAACAGTCGTATGTAGTCCATTCTGTGGTTAACTCTAACTATTTGAACACATAACCTGTCTATGACATAGGCTCTATAACTAAATTTAATATCCTTAAGAATTACATCGGAACCTTGGCAACCGTGGGGCGGAGCCCTAACGTGTGATCCAGTTGAAAGCCTTTTACTTTTTATATTTTATATCTAAAAAATCTGTTACAATTATTCATGTCTAAAACATATCGGCAAGTTTGAGATAGTCTGATAAACGCCCCAGGTATTTGCCTTCCATATATTAATATTTTATTTCATATTACGAATTAGTGCAAGTGGATTTTCGTTTCCTGACATTTGTGCATTGTGCATTTTGAAAAATTGCGCATTTGAGACTTGTGCATTTGGAAATCATGAAAAACCTAAACACATGCATCATATCTTGGAACTATACGTAAAAAGGTATTTATGATACTGACGTATAAATACTTGTTTTTAAAGGAAATAAACTTTTAATCATCCATCTATATCTATAATACGCTAAGCCGATTTTTGTAAACAGAACTCCTCCGTTATTTTTGAACCAATTTCGATGATTAAGGTGTCAAGAAAATGGCCCAGATAGTTGTGCAAAGTGGTTTTCAATTTCCAATAAGTTATGCTGAAGTACACAGGACATCCTCAAAGTTCATTTTCCCCCATAAAGATAACATGGAGAGTAGTTTGATTTCAGTTGCATTCTAAAACAGGTGATGATACAGTAAAATGCAGGTATAAAAACAATAAAAGTTTGGTTTGCTCGATGTAGAGCAACAGCTCCACTAGTTTTATCTGATGCTGATTAGATGATGACTTCAACTTCACCCACAATATTTATCGTTAGTATTAAATATACAGAGTAAAATATACATGAGTAAAATTCATGAAATTGTCATGAACGTCATCTTGAAATCTTTTGGAATAAAAATTAAGAGTTTTACTACCAAGCAGAAGGGCAGATATAACGGACTAAAATAAAGACTTTAGTATCAATTATGTATAAAACAATAAGTAAATATTATAATTGTCATTTAACTTATAATGAACTTGCTGTTACCCACAGGCTTCGCCCCGCGAATTATTTATAAAAACTATGATAGTTTTGTGTGTTGCATTCTGTGGTTAGCCTGTGGAACTACTACGAATCAAGATCAGCTGTTTGTTTTTTCATCAGCTCAAACAAAAATTAATGTCCATAAGGAATACATGGGAACTTTGAACCCCCGTGGGGCATAGCCCTATAGGGTTTTCACAACTTTAATATGCCTATATTTTACTCAGGACTATCAAGTACCTCTCTGCAAAATTTCAACTCAATCGGTCCAGTAGTTTTCACGTGATGGAACTTCAGAGTTACGCACAAACATCCATACTTTCACATTTATAATATTAGTATGATAATATGCTTTAAAAATATTTGTGTATAGCAAAAGCGTGTGCAGAAAACAGTGTAAACAGATTAGTTTAATTTGTAAATTAGTTTTAAAAATAATAGAGGGTAAGGTATTAAAATATTTGGACCATAATTGGACTATATTGAAAAAAACACGCTATAAAATAATGTACCCAATCAGACATTTAAATCAGCGAAGTCGATTCCTTCGCATCAAATCGCTTTTCAGCCACAGATCCCCACATGAACGCATGACTTGCCTAATCGTTTGAAATCGCAAAGTACATCATCGCCGACACACACTCACACATATTAGCACCGCTTAGAAAGTGAGGTTGAAGGTCTACCCATCCCGAGAGGTTATCAGTCCACTGCCACTGGGATGGTCTAGTTCGCCATTCTAGACCTCTATTCGGGATAGAGGCTCATCTGGAATCGGCCCGACCTTCGCCCTTGCTACGGTTTACCATCACCGTATCAGCACGATCGGTACCGTTACCGTTACCGCTGGAAACCGCATCAACATACCGCGGACACGCTGAGGTGTGGGTGGTGTGGAAACCACGGTTTAGGCACGTCTTAGAGCATGGGATCGGCCACTGTAAACGGAATGGGGTCAAGAACACCACCCTGCAATACGGGACGTGGGAGGTTAAATAGATGAATATCCCATCTGGTAAGTTGGAAAAACTTAAAGTGATATCACAGTTTCAAAGACGCCACACATCGGAATATTACGTAGTATGAAATATCTAAGTGTCGTGTAGGCAAACATTTTTGGAAAAAGCTTTTGCAAACCTTTGTAGAATTTACTGAAGAACATATACCACCAAAGTTAACACACCCTGAACCAGGGAGTCGTGGTATAACAAGGAACGAACCAGGAAAAACGAAAAAACTTCTGTTGTGTCGCCAAACGTGAAAATGCAGTAATGAAAACTTTTCCATGAGATAAGTTAAACAATCTTAAATGAATATACGATCTGATAAGTTGGCAAAACGTAAAGCGAAACCGCAGTTGCGGTTGGTCATCGTAATATTATGTAATATACAAACTTGTATATTACATAATACTTAATATGTACTTAAGTGTCGTGCAGACCTATTTGGAAAATGGTTTTGAAGATCTTTGTAGAATGAACTGAAGACAGACTTGTACTGCCAAAGTAAATGCCCCTTGAACCAGACAGTAGTGGTTTTCATAAATACTGTAGGTATATCCGAAACAAAACTATAACACTTAATACATTAAGGCTAACCCTGCTTGAAATAAATACGCCGTCGCAGCAAACCTGCGTGCTCAGCGAATTTCCAATGCATATATATGTGACTCACTACTACATAGGGCTATTTACCAAGTTTCACAAAAATACATCCATAAATATGTGATATATAGCATTTTATTTATTCTCCATAAGAATAACATTAGGGTTGAGGACGCAGGTTTGCTGCAACGAGGAAGATAAGTAGTGTGTTTTTTTGCAATTATCAATACAACTGAACCAGGTGAAGCTACGTAGGTTCATAATTAAGGGATATATACAACTTTACTTATTCTCCATATGAATAACATGGGGGCAGAGTATGCAGGTTTGCTGCTACGGGGACTATAAAAAACTTGTTTTTTGTGCAAATATCAATATACCACAACTAGTAGAAGCCACATACCAAGTTTCATCAATATACATTCATAAATAATCGAGATATAGAATTTTATTTATTCTCCATAAGGATAACATTGGACAACGTACTGTGTTTAGCACTTTGAATATCTCTGCAACGGTTGAACATAGAACAACGATTAAAACACCAAAATGTTTGCTTTGTTGAGCTAAACACTTTAATAAACAGAAATGAGAAGTTTTTAATAAAACTATCTGAGAAAAGTTTAAAAACCTTTTTCCCAATAAGATTAACATGGGACACGTTTTTTTGGATTTTATCCGCAACCACTTAACCTAGGTTAATGATTAAAAATACTAAATTATTAGTTTCTTTAAGCTCTATAAAATGGCTATAACCAAAATTGAGTGTTTTTAATATTTTGGGGTCAAATTTGCAAAAGACCAATTTTTGGAAAATTGTAAACCCCCATAAAACCCCCTTCCCATAGTGCGATCGATCTGATTTTCGAACTTAAAGTCATAAATGTTAATCTCCACATTTGTGCCAAATTTCATCAAAATCGGGTGTTTATTTCAAAAGTTATCGCGGTAACGGACACACACAGACACACATATATATATAAATTTGAACGAATAGTGTTTTTGGCATCTGGGGACCTCAAAACGAAAAGTTATCATGGTCTCGGGCTTAAGTCTTACCATGCCACCTACGGTAATAGCTTCTTCCCTATAGGGGAAATTCGCTAATAAAATAAACAACAACATGACAAATGAATGATTGCTATAAATATTAGTATACTATTGTAGGCCAATAGCGCATGGTACAACAATGGTTGTAAAAATATTGTATACGCTTTTGAAACATATGTAGTAAATGTACAAGACAGTATATGGTAATACAAGACAGACAACCTGTTACTGGCGAAAGAACGTTTTTATGAAATTAAGCAAATTAATTACGATGAAACTAACTACTATTTAATTTTACCATATTTTTCTTCGTCACATGACCTTTATGACAGTTTTCAAATTAACGTTTGTATTAACGTATTTTATGAAATGAGCACTTTTCATATTCGATCCTAAATAGTTAGGTAAAGTTAAATTTAGTCAAAGTACATCACACATAAATAAATGTAGGTCTCTAAAGTTTTAATAATACCCCCGTCGCAGCAAACCTGCATACTCAGCGAATTTCCAATGCATATATATGTGAATCACTACTACATAGAGCTACTTACCAAGTTTCACAAAAATACATCCATAAATAAGTGATATATAGCATTTTATTTATTCTCCATAAGAATAACAATAGGGTTGAGGACGCAGGTTTGCTGCAACGAGGAAGATAAGTAATTGTTTTTGCAATTATCAATATAACTGAACCAGGTGAAGCTATATACCAAGTTTTATTAATTTAGGTTCATGATTAAGGGAGATATACAACTTTACTTATTCTCCATATGAATAACATGGGGGCCGAGTATGCAGGTTTGCTGCTACCGGGGCTATCAACAAAAAACTTGTTCTTTGTGCTAATATCAATATACCACAACTAGTTGAAGTCACATACCAAGTTTCAACAATATACATTTAAAAATAATCGAGATATACAATTTTATTTATTCTCCATAAGGACAACATTGGACAACGTACTGTGTTTAGCACTTTAAATAACTCTGCAACGGTTGGACGTAGAACAACGATTAAAACACCAAAATGTTTGTTTTGTTGAGCTAAAATCATTAATAAACAGAAATGTGAAGTTTTTAGTATAACTATCTGAGAAAAATCTAAAAACCTTTTTCCCATAAGAAACACGTTCCTTTTTCCCATGGGACACGTTTTTTGGACTTTCTCCGCAACCACTTGACCTAGGTTAATGATTCAAAATACTAAATTATTTGTTTTTTTAAGCTCTATAAAATGGTTATAACTAAAATTTAGTGTTTTTAACATTTTGGGGTCAAATTTACAAAAAACTGATTTTTGGAAAATTGTAAACCCCCATAAAACATCTTTCCCATAGTGTGATCGATCTGGTTTTCGAACTTAAAGTCATAAATATTAGTCTCCACATTTGTGCCAAATTTCATCAAAATCGGGTGTTTATTTCAAAAGTTATCGCGGTAACGGACACACACATATATATATATATATATATATATATATATATATATATATATATATATATATATATATATATATACATATATAGATATAAATTTGAACGAATAGTGTTTTTGGCAACTTGGGACCTCAAAACGAAAAGTTATCATGGTCTCGGGCTTAAGTCTTACCATGCCACCTACGGTAATAGCTTCTTCCCTATAGGGGAAATTCGCTAATCCCTATAGGGGAAATTCGCTAAAATGAGAAAAAACAACACCCGGAGTTGAATAAACCCGGAATTTTATATGTTAACAAAAAACATTTTAAAAGTAAACAAATTATAACACATCACTAAAATATTACCGTAAGTTTAAATTAATAAATAAAATCACTACAGCCGTGAAAATAAGTTTGATATTTTTAAGTTAACATACATGGCATCAGTTGTTCAACTAAAAAAAAACATTAAACAATTTCTGTAACTGTCAGATAAATGCACATTTTCGAAAGACAATCATATTCCACCGCATTTAGGTGACATTTCTGCGACCTTGCATCGTCGTGTCGGTGCGGCGGTTAAAGCAGTCTGCAGTTATTTGGCGCTAATTTGCTCTAGTTACCTGTTATATAAAACCAGAGATGGTTCTAGGCAGCATCACAATCCACCCACTCCTCCCACAATGAAGGTAAGAACTCGTTGTATTTCAGCCTAGGTTAGGTGGCTTAGGTTAGGGTTAAAAACTAGTTTACTTAGATTCTAACCTTTGTAGATTTTGTCTTATTTCATTGTAAGCCATCTGTGAAGTTACTGCGACGTTTAGGAGTAGGGAGCAATCCAAAATCTTATACTTTTTTAAAAGTAGTGATCTTTTGTAAATGTCGTAGTTGTTTTTATGAAACGATAGAATATTTTATAACACACTTACTATGCGTTTTTTTACTGTTGAATCAAACTTTTGCTTTGTAGTTACAGAAAAAATCAACGGATTATTTTCAGAATAATATATTTTACCTGTATTTAATTTCGCTGGTTTTTAAAATATAAAAAATCGCCATTAAAATTATTTTAAATATCATATTTTAAAATGAACGCAGTTTATTGCTAGAAGTACAGTACTGCGTTTTCTGCTGCAGTAAAACACACTATTAAAAATGCAAAATTTATCCGCTCTTTTAACAACAATTTTTCATTTGTATTGTTAGGTACTTTTCACAAAAATTAAATACTCTTCTTTTGAAAAACTGAGTTAAAATACATTGTGTTATAATTCAAATTGAGTTCCATTTCTTTAAAAAACCGCATAACTAAATTACAACTGAGCTTATTTTTAAAAGTTGAAAATTGGTAAATTCATATTTTTCAAGCATTTATTCCCTAAAAACTGGAAATAAAGTAATTTTACCCTTTATTTACTGCTTTTGTTATAACTAATCAGTTTACTTTAAATCTAATGCAACACATAAAGCAACTATTGACGGCTATGTAAAACTCACTACTCTTGAACCCATAGTCAAAATAATTCGAGTTAGTCACCCCATTATCACTTCATCGACATTGAAATATCCGGTCGAACAATGGACCATAAACGGCAGACAAAACCAATGCGAACTCACGCATTTACAATCGGCGAATCGGACAAGACCTGAATACATAAGGAATGCGCTAGAGCCGTGAGCTAGGGAGTCGGATGACGTGGCGGCCACGTTTACCGGATTAGAAGATTACAGTTTATTGATGATGACACCGTCATTATAGTTGCAGCGTGCCTGGCACGTGGCTTATTCCACCCACGTCAGATATTGTGGGCGTAAGATATTGTGGATGAGGAAAGGATCGGTTCTAGTTTGAAATTTAATATCGGTTGGACAAGTAAAACAAAGTAGTTTTGTCATCTTTTGGGGTTTTGCGTATTTTATCTTATTATTTTAAAAATATTCTTTTGTTATAGATATGTAGGACTATTATTTTGTACATCAATCTACTTTTCTACACATTCTAAAATTGGTTATACGATTTGCTAAAAGGACTGATTATGATTGAAATATACGCTGTTTTTATTTTATTTTATAAATTGCATTGTATTAGTTAAATACAAATGTTTATTGCGTTTAATAAATAGATGATCAATGAGAAAAACAACCGAGTTATTTAAAAGCTGTCAGGATTCAAACTTAATGTCGAGTACATTTGTTCAGTTGCTGAAATTACAATTTGGCTAAGTTATTGCACACTGCATTATTTTATTTGATTTAGTTCCTTTTAAGGAATAGATGTTGTAAAAATATTGTTCCATACAATTTAATTATGATATTTATTCAGCCCAACTCCGCTCGAAACATAGGGATGAACTTTTTATTCCTTATATATTTTATATATTGAATTTTATACCAATTATTACAAATTTATTTTAAACCAAAATTATAACTCAAAGCAAGTACTATCGAAAATTGAAACGACCTACAACTGAATATGGTTGCACACTGATAAGGAATCAAGGTCATTGAGCTTATCCACGGGTCGTTACAGGCCGACAAAGACATCTGGCGCGTGCATCTGAGCCCCACGCGCCAAAATTGGACCCGTCCCTCGCCCAAACAGGTCAAAATGTCACCTGTCAATCAGACCAAATTGGGCATTGTGAAATACGCCGTTGCAAGCACGTTACCAAATGAATGTTCTACTTTTGACACTTGCCTATGAGTTTTGTAGGCCTCTAATGTATTTATGGGTGTACGTGTTGCAGGTTGCCATCGTCCTGAGTCTTTGCTTGTGTTCGGCATGGATATCCTTCAGCGAGGCTAGGCCGGAACCCCCGAGTTCCCAGTACGGGGTCCCCAGCAGCGGCTACGGCAGAGGACCCGCTGGGTTCGGCGGCTTTGGAGGAGGCGGTGGCGGTGGATACAGCGACTCGCTGGCTGTACGTATCTAGTAAAATATGCCTTTAATGAAATAACAGCTAGAAGTAATCTACTTTTAGTAAAAAGGGCAGCATTGATACAAATTCTGTAAAACATTAATTCAGCTCAAAAGAATATAAATTAGAACCTTTATAATTTAAAGAGAGATAAACTGGGTGGACAGAAATCATCTTTAAGACTCAATTTTTAACAATTATATAACCATTAGTACTAATATTTAACTAAACAAGTAACGTTGTTTAATGTCTTACTACAAACACATAGACTAAACTCTACTGTAATTTATTACATCGTCATACACGCATTTAGTTAAATACCGTTTGAAGCAAGTTAAGATATTTTATCATGACTTAAAGTAGAATGTCCATACATTTGATAATTTTACAACAGTATCAAACACTTTCTTAAATTTTTCCCATTTTTAAACTGTCGAACGAGACAAATTAAACAAAATATAAATTCTGTCAAGAACAATTTAAATTATCATTTTAGTAGGTGCTATTTTGACAAAAATCTGTAGGATTAGGCATATTTTAAATTCTTAGGTTATCCGCAGATTCTGTGTAAAATCTTAATTGGGAAAAGGAACTCAACTATACCAAACTACAAAGTACTGTACTACCTGAGAGGCCTCTGGACAGACTTAGCTTACAAAATGTTTGATTAAGCACTGATTTTATTGCTTTCGTTCTTTCTTCTTTCTTATTACCTACGCTAAGTATGACTGCGGTAACAGTGTGTTTGTTGTTACAGCAAGACGCCAACTACAACTTCATGTACGAGGTGAAGGACGCGGCCTCTGGCAACGACTTCGGCCACATGGAACAGAGGCAGGGCGAAGTGGCCCGAGGGTCCTACCACGTCCTGCTGCCTGACGGCCGCATGCAGAAGGTACACTTTAAGAGGGGGCTCCAGTCAAGAAACATTTGGTGTTTCTACCTGCTCCCCCATAAGGCCTATGTTTACTTTCAAATCCCTCCTCAACGGATTATGACTTCAGTGGGCAAAATTTTGAAATAAATAACCGTTCAGTCAAATAAAAAAATGTATACCATTTGTGGTGTTTTATGGGTAAACTACTTTTGGTATCGAAATGAAGCTCGTTAAAATTATCCGCAATTTTTCGTACATAAAACATATTGTTTTAGAAAAACCATACAAAAATTATCCTTAAACTATCGATTTTGTGTCTTATTACATGCTTGTGTGTAGATTAACTATGTTTTTTAAATTGTCATTAATCACTATAACAACGTAAGTTATAATAATTTGTATTATTATATCGATCACCCTGCTTCAGGGATCAGTAACGATTTAAATTAACGGTTACTAAATAATACTCCTTGGACACAGGCTAAATATGAAGGCTGATATGAAGTAAACAGACCATAACATTGATTTTTTTAAATAAAGCTTCTTAAATAAATTTCTAGTACCAAAATTGCACGATTATGCTTTACAGAACTTAATACTATAATCTTATTTCAAAGTTTGCAAATAGTATTGAAATTCGCAAGCTCATTGATGAAACTTTACCATGAACTATGGAAGAGTTGTACTTCCATTATTATTCTTTTAAAATTACTCCTAATACATTTAATTATCAATCAGCTAGCATTACTCCTGATCAATTTCACTAGTAATTGGTTATCATTACTCCTAGTACATTCCATTATTAATGGGTTTAAATTACTCCTGTTCCTTTTCATTATTGATCAGTTAACATTACTCATGTTCCCTTTTATTGTTGATTAGTACATTACTCCTGATACATTCCATTATCAATCGGTTAACATTACTCCTGTTCCATTTCATTACCGATCTGTTGTCAATACTCCTGTTCCATTTCATTATTACGTTTGCTAACATTACTTCTGATCCGTAGGTGGACTACGTCGCGGACCAGGATGGCTACAAGCCCATGGTCTCCTACACCGGGGAGGCAAAGTTCGGCCCCACAGGAGGCAGTGGCGGTGGACGTCCCCTGGGAGGCGGCGGTGGTGGCGGCTACTTCTACAGGAGATAACCTCCGCGACTTTTAGGATCTCATTTATCTTCATTATAACCAATATAGTTCCTTTGATATTATGTGAAATTTTGTAAACTTTGTATGTGTGATATTTAATACAGTTTATAGACGTGATTTGGTGTTTATTCATTTCCAAAACCATTCTGGAGTTTGAGTTTTAATAATTTTCTGCTTGAGTAGCTATTTAAAGCTACTCAGATTTAATGTAGCTTCAGTTTCAGTAATAATTTATAAACATAACTGTATGGTTTATCAGCTACCGTGACAGCATAATGACGTTTAGTAATTTTGTCTTTCTAAAACATGCACTAGCAACAATAAAATACTCTGCAACCAAGTATTTATTTCAGTAAAAGTAATCCTATGTATTTCAACAGAGGATGCTTCAATCAAGATGTTGGTACTCAATCAATGATAAACTCTTAGTAGTATAGTTCAGACATTTGATAGAAAATAACAAATTTAAAATCCACTTCAAATTAACTATTCGATTTAATTATTGGGGATTTAATACTTTAAGGTGAAACAAACATCAAGTATTAATCAAGTGAAAAAATTTGTGTCTAAAAAGTTATTATTTTTAAGTTTTAGTTTTCTGGTACCCTATTCCTTCAAAATTGTCAGTGGTACAGTAAGTTGTATGCATTTATATCTGAATATTAATAAAAATAAAAATAAACTAACTCCAAACATGTATCTTAAGTGTGCGGGAAAGTGTTTTAACATTTATTTCTTACAGTAAATATTTCAGCTATTGTGTCATGCGTAAACAGTTTTACCAGAAAATCAATAACTATCAATCATACATTTTTTTTTAAATTGTAAAAACAAAAGAGTTTTTATATAAAACTTTAGTTTAAACCTATGCAAAATGTTTACCGTATCTTGTTATTTACATGCTAAATACACAGGAGTCTCATTTCAAACGTGATAATGTTGCAGTGTATTTGTATGATTCATATAAACTTTATGTTGGATCTCCGAGTGAACATGCTCTTACTACAGATCAAAAGGGTTAACTGTATCAACATATGCGATGTTTGTGGTATTCTTTACTCATACTACTCATACTAGACGTCCTAACTGTATCAACATATGCGATGTTTGTGGTATTCTTTACTCATACTACTCGTGCTAGACGTCCTAACTGTATCAACATATGCGATGTTTGTGGTATTCTTTACTCATACTACTCGTGCTAGACGTCCTAACTGTATCAACATATGCGATGTTTGTGGTATTCTTTACTCGTACTACTCGTGCTAGACGTCCTAACTGTATCAACATATGCGATGTTTGTGGTATTCTTTACTCATACTACTCGTGCTAGACGTCCTAACTGTATCAACATATGCGATGTTTGTGGTATTCTTTACTCATACTACTCGTGCTAGACGTCCTAACTGTATCAACATATGCGATGTTTGTGGTATTCTTTACTCATACTACTCGTGCTAGACGTCCTAACTGTATCAACATATGCGATGTTTGTGGTATTCTTTACTCATACTACTCGTGCTAGACGTCCTAACTGTATCAACATATGCGATGTTTGTGGTATTCTTTACTCGTACTACTCGTGCTAGACGTCCTAACTGTATCAACATATGCGATGCTTGTGGTATTCTTTACTCATACTACTCGTGCTAGACGTCCGAAGCAATAACGACTTTGATAGCTCTTGACAAGTAAGGGAAAAATAAGAGAAACCAATATTTTAGTACATTCTCAGAACCTTAACAGAGGTAAGTAAAAAAATACTAATAATTTGAGATTATGTACATTAATCAACACATTACACAACTTGGTTCATACTATTTCATTCATGTTATTAAATGACTATAATAAATGCCAAAAACAAAAACTGTAGTAAAAACGGAAAAAATAAAACTTTAGTTCAAGCTACCAGGAGTTCAAATCACAGACTATCTCTAGTTTAGGGGTACTCTGAAAACCAGTTCGTAACGAGCTCTGAACCGAAATTCCTGGAGGTGTTGAAATGCAAATAAAGTATTTATTTATCACAGAATAAATAAGTTAAGTATATAAGTTGAGTTTGACTATTCTGTGATAAATAAATACTGTTGTGAGTCTCACAAAACTTGAACCACTTGAAGTATAATTTGCGAAGTTATACCGCAAGTTTAAAGATGATGAAATCAACTTGGTAGATGCATACATGCATACCAAGTTACAAATGTCATTATAAATTTGAAGGTATAAACAACAAAACAGGAGTAGATACAAACAAAGTTTATTAACATAATAAATTAATTCCAAAGGTTAACATTTATACTTTATACAAAATAAGTAGGTCTAGTACTTGCCTAATACTACACCAACAAATCTGAAACACAGCCGATCATAGTTCATACAGATCCATTTACAATATTTTAACATGTACATGTACATGGTAAAAACCTCAAAATAATTTAATAGTGATTATTTCAGTTAACATATTCCATCATCGTATTTGGTGTGCTTTAAAGAAAACTAGTTATTTTAGGTTAGAGTAAAATAGTTGTCTGATGATGTGAAATACTGAGAGGTGATTGGGTAGTATGCTTCCTATTATAATTCGTCTATTACTGCTATTATAGATTCAATTGAATGATGGAATTTCCTCTTCACCAAAACTTATCCGGTTTGTTTCGCTCCAAAGTATTAGAACCCCCGGAAGCTCATTGGCATCTGCCCCCCACGACCTCCTTGTCCTCCTTGACCTCCTTGACCACTGCCCATTCTCACGCCCATCCCCGGTCCGTACATGGCCTCCCCCTCGTAGCTGATCATGGGGTGGTATCCGTCCTGGTCAGCCGTGTATTCTACCCTCTGCATTCGTCCGTCGGGCATCATCATGTGGTAGGATCCTGTGGCGACCCCGTCCATCCGGGCCTCCGTGTGGCCGAAGTTTGTGCCAGTCTCCGGATCCTTTACTACGTACTGGTACCTGTAGTTGGCTTCCTCCTGAAAATGAAGAAATATGGGTTACTTATCTGGGATTCAAGATATTTTTTGTCGATTGTATACGCCAGAGCTATTTTGTATTTAATATTGTTAGAGGAAAACGGTCTAAGCATCTCAGAGTCTTGTGGGCGCCCTAGAAATCGAACCTGTGACCTCTTGCACCAAAATAAAAACGGTAAACTTCGTTAAAGATGATTTACCTTCGGTGTGAGGAGTTGTTCCAAAAATGCATAACTACGAAAACAGAACTTCGACAAAAATACGTAGTTTTGATGGAATTAGTCCAAAGTACATATATGAGAAAATAATTGCTCCAAAAAAACACTATCCAAAAACAGTGATCCAAAAATGCACTATTCCAAATTCAGAATTAAAAAAATTTAGTACTTTTTTAAGTTATTCATTTTGGGAGCAATGTTTGGATATCCTTCAGCATTCTTAAGTTCTTTTATTTGACAGTTACTATTGTCCCGGTCATATTATAGAACAAAGTAAGATAATTTTACAACTAAAACTGTCCCTTGCACATTGAATACACCAGTTTTTAGTTAGTTGAACTTGTCGCTGTGAGATAGTGCCACAAAACTTTGGGAGATAAATAAGCGAGAATCACCCATTAAACCATTTGTTTTTAACTGTTTTTTTTTAGTTTTTTCGCATTTATTGGTAAGGGTAATTTTCAAAATTACGGCTCAGTTAATAAGTTTGATCAAGTATTAACTGAGAAATGTTTACCGACAGAAACACCTCGATAAATAATAATATATCAAGAGGGAACAAACTATTTTTTGTAATAGCCCTTCTGAATTGAAATTAAAAATGAATAAAAATAGAAAAATGAAGACAAAATGGTATCGAAATACGTAAAATAAAATTATAAGATAGTATTATATACTTAATACAATTTAATGAAAATAAAATACTATACAAGTGCTTCTCATTCAAGAACAGTAATTTCAAATGCAAGACCCGACTCACGAAATGAATTTCCAATGTTTCATAAGAAATAAAAAGAAAACTTACACTAATTTATAAATTCATAGCGCAAAAGACTACAAACGGTAATATCAGCATATACCGGTATTTATAAAGAGAGATGTAATACAAACTAAGTACAAAATTAATGCACTACCTTGTATAATTATAAACAATGAGTTTTGAACAATTAAAGAAATAGGTTATTATCAGGTTAGGTTTCAGGCTTAAAAATAACTGGTAGTTTGAATTAGATCACGTTTTAAGGTTCTTATGATATAGGATTTGTATTAGCTACAAACACACTATAATGTGTTAAATTTTTGTAATTCAACAGGTATATAAATGTGGACTGTGATAACTTTGGTATTTCGGTTTCACACTTTTGCAATTTTATACGTATGGCTTTGCTGTGCAGGATATAATTCACGGTTTCATTTGAATGCTTTTACAAAGGATTGTACAGGGTAGACAGGATATATGTTTGTAAAAATAAATTATTTATTTCGGGAAAATTAAACTGGATATGAAGGAAGTACGGTTAGTTTGTTCATTGCAAAAACACCTACACAAAATAATAATACATAAACCGAAATTATTTATTACAATTTCATTCCTAGTCGAAAGGAAATTAATTTTGTAGTACGTATGACTGTTATTTTAAAACTGGCAGTTTATTCGCCAATTAAATCATCAGTTTTAACCAAACATGCAACACGTCACCTAATAAATACTAAAATATTATAAAAAATACATAATAGAGCAATAATGTTTTCAAACAAAGTATACAAACGAAAATGTTTTTCGCTGTCATCTCAATATGAAACAGTTTTACATGAAAATGTATTTTTTTAAGTTGAAGGTCTTTGTCGGAAAAAATCGTAAATTCAAAATACTATAAAAAAACTGGAGATTTAATAAATAAACAATATAATACATTTTATAATATTAGTAGATTATGAATCAATACTCACATATAGAGGATCCATGTTCATGCCACCTCCCCTCCCACCACCTTTCATGGAATTCGCCCTGAGGACGTCGGCAATGAGGGGACTGGCACTTCCCAGCCCACACCAGCTCAGACTCAGCAGAAATACCACCAAAACCTTATTGGACACAGCAAAATGGTTCATATTAACAAGAAAAGTTCATAAATCAGCGCAATCCTGTGTGGTAAATAAAACTCCATACTAAAACTCATTGCAAACATAATTTGTTTTACATGACACATTTTATTACATTTACAGCAGTTTTACATTATTACAGTTTTATTTGCTCCTTGCTCCATTGATTCTGCAAGAGTAAGGGTAATCTTTTGACCTGGGACTCTGGTACTGTTGCCAGGATTTTCAGGTCAAACTGGTACCTCCAGTATGACTTGAATACTACTTTTTAGCAGGGACCAACTGCTTAAAGCGCCTTCTTGAGTCTTAAAGTTAATTGGGTTTCTCTTAGAATTAAACTCAGGTTCTTTGTGAGTAGGTCTGTAATAAAGCTGCTTACCATATTTCTGCAATATATGAAGATAAATTTGTGCAGCTAGGTTCCCTACAGAGTAGAAATGTATTTGATAGTCAAATTCCATGTATTATTTTACTAAACGATAAATTGCCGTATTACCTTGCCCTTTTTCTTTTCTACACCAGTGGTGTTTTGTATTTATTTTTGTTAGAGGGCAAAAGTCCAAACTACTCAAAGGCACATTAGCGCCCCGGGAGTCGAACGCGATACCTCTTAAGCCGAAATCCAAGACGCTAACCATTAGGCTAGCGAGGATCTGTTCATATTATAGTCTAATCATAGCTGGAGAATTAACAAAGACAGGGCGCAAGGTGTTATTTATCTGGTACAACATATTATATTGAGACTACCCAAATAAATGTAAACGAAAGTATCACGAATTAAGTTAGTTATTTCCGATAAAAGTATTTTTGCTAGTGCTGTTTTCAAATAATAATGTTACGGTTTAATTTCAAACAATAAGTTTAGATTTTTGACTTCGAATTTGCTCATGAGTTTATATGAATATGAACTGATACATTTGTAGTGAATTGGGATTATGCCTGTATATTTTTAAAGTAAATAACAAATTATTAAATATTTATTTGTGGTACAAAATCAAATTATTATTTTTACAACGTATTGAAAGAAAACATGTATAATTATATCAGTGGAAATAGTCCCGAAACTAGTAATCTATTCAACTAGTGGATTGATGACGACAAGGTATGTAACCTTATTTTTAAGTCAGTGAGGAACGTTATTAGATCACTATAATTATTTAATCCAGTCATTATCTATCTACTATTATAATTAAACATAAAACCCTATGCTAGGTTCAAAAACATATACCTAAGCCTTTATACGAATGTTCAGTTTAGTCGGTTTAAAAGTGTGGCGTTAAAACGAAACGGAGATGTCAACAAACAAACATATAAACACCATTTCAAATGTAAAAAATGGAGAATAACAAAACGACATAATATAATGCAAATGCAATTTAAAAAGTTACTTTTACTTAAATTGTAATTTAATCTGAACACTAGGGTAACAATGTATTCTTAACACTTCTCTGCCAATTCTTATTTTCAGATCTAAAGCTAATATTTAAATTTACATAGTTAATTCGTTATTAAACCACTGCCAAAATAAACTATAAAAAATACAGGTTTATGTCGTATTGACTTTTTGATATTCTACGATTTTTACTTATGAACAGTTTAAAAACAAAATAAAACATATAGAAAGTGTGTATTTAAAATACAAAGCATGTATTTAAAATAAAGCGTGTATTTAAAATAAAATATATGAAAAGACTTTGACTTTAATTTTATTTATCGTGAAAACATACTTTATAAGATGCATATTTTTGCACAAAGTTTAGAAATATCGGTCTATTACGTTTTAATATAAAAAATAAAAATTTTTGAAACAGTATAAGAAATACTATAGCGATAATACAATGTAAAAAATTCCAAGTAAATCTTATTTTTCTCAAATTCTTCTACATACTAATGAATAAGGTATGTAAAGTCTTTTTACTACCTTCATTGTGAGTTGTCCTGGCGAAGTGTGACGCCTTTCATGTTCCTGGGGTTTATATAAGTAAGGAAATTACAGGAAACTAACAGCCACGTAATTCGTCAGCATTGATACAGAGGGTCACATTGACAAGGACTAGGTCTTCGTATGAAACTGCTGGTTTCTAAGTGATAATCGTTTAGATGAAGGTATTAGTGATGATGGTTTTAATATGATGAAACAGGATGGTTTAAAGAGTTGAAAATCCAAAGAAAAGTTCTTGAAGATATTAAACAGGCAACTCTCGGTATTTATTTTCATAGTAAATCGGGGTTGAGGAAAATTGTAGTAGTGATAATAAGAAACAAATGGTAAGAATATTTTATGAAAGTCTGAATTACCATAGTAGATGATTTTACTACTACGGGATGTAATAAAATACGTCTTGTAATATAATAAATATATATTTACACTTACACTGTATTTACATACAAGAAGGTAAACATATCAAAATGACGGTAAAGATTGAATAATGATGATACCATGTTATAAATACGTTTACAGTTTGGTACGTGAATTAAGTGTAAGTGTAAATATATTGTAGTGTTATTGTTGTAAGAAGTATTTGATTGCGTTACGTATTCTATAAAATATGTTACTCAAAGAAGATATTAATGGAATTATCGATGGCTAGTTCATAAAATCCATTAAATCCTGTCAAATAGCGCTAGGATTTTAAAGAACGAGATAAAACACACCTTCTACGATTAAACTAAAAGTGAATGAATTTAAAATAAGCTTAATTAATATAGGAAGAAGTAGGGGGCATAATGCCCCTACTGGAAGACTTCCATAGAAAATACATGAGATTATACATTTTATTTTTATTAACTAGGTTTCTCTTCTTATAAGCTAGAAACCGAGCTTCTTCTAATAACGTAACTTTCCTTTGTGATTAAATCAATTAATCTTTTTTCCACTTTTGTCAACTTCTTTTATCATTTTACTGTCCTGTATTTCTTTTCAAATGAGCGTTGTGTGGTCAATTTTAATCCAGGTTTTGTGTTCTTTTCCTGCTGCAATATTTATTACCAATTCATGTACATTTTATTTGTATAATATCAAGAATAAGAGAAGTAATGTAAAAGTAATTCCTTCAATTAATAACAACTCAAACTTAGTACAAACTAGGAGTATTAGTTCATATGTTCTGCTACCTGATGACTTGCACATGTGTAAAACCTATTTATTGTCACAAAAGAAATTCTAGAGATTAAAGTTAATAAATTTGATTGCATCGGCATTTCTTGTCATATTATTACTATTTCACCAATCTGTCAGTAATCTTTATATCGTTTCTCCATGTATTAACCCAACTGTTACTAGAATATCATAGATAAATACCTTCAGCAAATCCTGACACTAATCCGGTGAAAGGTACTTGTAAACGTTAATTGATACAAATTATAATTAAAGTTCCTGAGGTCACCGATTCTTGAAGACAACCTATGAAGCCAATTCCGGTTCACTTAAACATTATTTTTGAACAGGGATTGCTGACCATTTCCAACTAGAAAACTTTCAATCAATTTCGGTTAAGATCCTCTTATCCCAACCATGTATAATTTTTATAAAATTATTTTTATGGTCAAAGAGGTCTCGTAAAATGTTCATTGTTTTATTTTTATCATTTTTGTTATTTAAAACACCGTCCATAAAAAAGAGCTGTTTCAGTGCTCTTACCTTGGGTATAACCAAACAGCCGTTCTGAAATGTTCACTCTATTTAGAAAATGCAACAGCCTATATTTGATACAACGGTCGATCATTCTACCTAAAATATACAACAAATCAATCCGTCTATAGTTCCTACAGTACTTCGAGTTTCAAAAAACTTGCCGCTAAGAAAACATCAATTTATAATGTAAATTAAACCTTCAGAGATTGCATGTTCTATATCTGTTGTAAGATCTAACGATCATTCATCCCGACCAGTTTCATTTTTGTTTAAGTTATTTATGATTTTTTACATCTTAATATTATCAAGCATTAATTGGCTCCTCATAACTAAATAAAAACAAATCTTAAGTAAAATCAAGATATATTTCAAACCTCCATCTTTGCTTGATACTTGATATGAACACTATTACGACACATTCCTCGAAGATCTTAATATTAGTTACTAGAATTAAAAAGATTATTGACGTTGGATCAAACAGTCATATCTTGGTGACAAATACCTACTTATCAGTGTTAACTAGGCTGTTGACTATTTATTTACCACTGCTCTGAAGGATTTCCACCATTTCTATAAAAGATGTTTTGAAAACATAATTTCTTAAAACATGTTAAAAAAACATATTTATCTTTATAGGTATTTAATTGGTAGCCTCTACAGTTGTTTATTAACATAACAAATCATATATGTTAGTAAACTCATATGCGAATATTTCCCTCGATAATGTTCCCCATAATTGGAGTGAAATGACTGATGAAACTCCCAAAAATTAGTCTAATCCATCAGGTATTGAAACAACAATTAAAATGATAATGGACTTGTAAAAGAATATTAACATAGAATTTATTGGTCTAAATATCTACAAGATGCTTAGATTTTTAAACACTTCCATTCAATAATAATTAAACATAAAACACAGATTAATTAATTAATTAATAACATAACAGATTAATTAATTTCATAACAGATTTGTACAGTAGTTAAGATGACGAATAAAATTACCACGATCTGTAATTTTGCAAAGTGTCCACCCTCAAAGAATGTTTCTGTCCATAAAATAACTGTTTATGAAATTAAATGAAGTTTTGTGTTTTCAACATAAGTTATGAGCTGAATAAAAATACAAAAACTATTGAAATGGCAACGAAATGTGTACGGAACTGTGACAGCTTACACTTTTAATGTGGAACACTATCCTCGATTTCGAGCAACAGGTCAACTTTTATTCCGATTGTATACGGTCTTTATCAGTTTACTTGTAGGTGATATCACATGAATGGCAATACATAACACACCATTAAACAATGATTTACAGAGCTCAGTTTACAACGATTTACGTTTCATCCCATATTAATCGTGCAAATATCCAGTTTACGGCATGTCTTTGATTTCTAAACATCATTATTTATATTAGATATTATTGAACAATACTAGACAAAAGAGAGTATCTAGGTCCATATAAATCACTGAGAATTTCAGCTGTGGCTTTGTTGTCATGCACTTTACTAAACGCTATTTTGTATTTTGTAATAATACATAATGGAAGCCAAACACAGATAAAAGATAAATTATAAATATTCCCAATTATTCTCCACTAGCTTTAGAGATGCCTTTAGACCTTGGTTATTTTTATGGATGGATTGACTATCGAACTGTCATCAGAGAGTTCTGTTTAGCTATTTACAATAAATTAATGTGTATCAAGGCTTCTCGGATCAATTCCCTTAATTCTCTCTTATTCTATGTTTTGTTTTGTTTTTTGTGTGATTTTACGCTAATTCATTCAAAAGTTTAGAAAAGGAACGGGCCCAATCCTTATTTGGTTACTATTAAGGTTTGATCTTTTCTTATAAATAATCATTCATTAACAGCCCATTTACAAAATTTTCAGATTTTGCTGGGATCGATATAGATTATAAAGTGAGACCTCTAACCACTACGCTATCCAGCCACTTTATCATTATAACACGACATTTTATCATATTCATATAAGAGTTAAACATTTGTGAATTATTTATAAACAATCATATATTTTTTACATAATGTGTATAAAGGAGTTTGTGTATGTAATTATTAACTTCTCTCATTAACTTCCCTCATTCATCATTCTTCACACAGAGAGAGAATTCGCTCCACGTATCGCAGTTTCTTGCATTGAAAGACAATTCGATGCCCTCATTCTCCTTACTCACCATTCCATATGCGAAGACTTCAGTAGTCATAACTCTATGACCAACAATTAATCACTTGTATTTGATGGTGAAAAAATATGTCTTCTCTAATCCATTTAAGTAAAATTTTAAAACATCACTAACGTCAAACGGGTTAGTGTAATATGTTCATAATGAGTTTTAATGGAAAATATAGTAAAATGTTAGTTATAGAGAATTTCCCCTATAGGGAAGAAGCTATTACCGTAGGTCTCATGGTGAGACTTAAGCCCGAGACCATGATAACATTTTGTTTTGAGACCCCCAGAAGCCAAAAACACTATTCGTTCAAATGTATATATATGTATATATATATATATCTATATATATATATATCTATATATATATATATATATATATATATATATATATATATATATCTATATGTGTCCGTGAATGCGATAACTTGAGTAAAACACATCCGATTTTAATGAAATTTGGCTCAAATGTGTAAAGTGACATTTATGACTTTAAGTTCGAAAACCAGAAAAATCGGACCATGGGAAGGGGGGTTTATGGGGGTTTTAAATTTTCCAAAAATCAGTTTTTTGCATTTTCCACCCAAACATTTTTAAAACCTTAAATTTTTAAATTTTTATTTTGACCATGTTATAGAGCTTAAAAAACAAATTATGTAGTATTTTGAATTATTAACCTAGGTTAAGTGGTTGCGGGAAATCCAAAAAACCTGCTCATAAAATCTCCCATGTTAATGTTATGGGAAAAAGGTTTTTGGCTTCTCCTCAGTTAATTTTACCCTAACCTTAACATTTGCTTTTACCAATCACTTCAGCTTCACAAAACAATCATTTTGGTGTTTAAATTGTGATTCTACGTACACCCGTTGCAGAGATATTCAAAGTGCTAAACATAGTACGTTGACCAATGTTATCCTTATGGAAAATAAATAAAATTTGATATCATGATTATTTATGAATGTATATTGATGAAACTTGGTATGTGGCTTCATATTGTACTGGTATATTGATATTTGCACAAAAAATAAATTTTCTGTTGATTGTTCCCGTAGCAGCTAACCTGCATACTCAGCCCTAGAGTTATTCTTATGGAGAATATGTAAAGTTTTATATCTTCCTTAATTATGAACATAAATTAATAAAACTTGGTAATGTAGCTTCACCTGGATCAGTTATATTGATAATTGCATAAAAATAATTTTTGATATTCCTCATTGCAGCAAGCCTACATACTCAGTCCTAATGTTATTCTTATGGAGAATAAATAAAATGTTATAAATCACTTATTTATAAATGTATTTTTGTGAAACTTGGTAAGTGGCTTGATGTAGGAGCGAGAAACATATAAATGCATTGGAAATTCGCTGAGTACGCAGGTTTGCTGCGACGGGGGTATTTATACATAGCTTTAAAACTCAAACAACTAGTTTAAGATGATGAATTCTTTGGAACGGACCAAGCCATGAGCGTGTTACTATTGAAGGTTTACTACTTCATAAGATTAAATCTCCAATATTGTGTATTCTTCAATACACTGCCCAGCAAAACGGACTTTGAACGAAACAAATTTAAGGCAAACATCTTTGTGTAGGAAGAACTCTTTAACACGGTAGAGGAATACTTATGAATGTTTTAGCCTGGTTTATGATTTAGCAGTAATCAATTTTGTTGTTGTTTTCTTATAGCAAATACGTTTCAAGAAGAGCTTTGGTATTTTACAAAAAACAAATATTTGGAACCCCCAATATAACAATCAAAATTTGTTTTTAAATTAAAAAAGAACCTGTTTTAGTTTAAATACCGGAGAGGGATTTGCCAAGATAGGCTATTAGAATAATTGTACATGGACCACCATAGAAGTTCCTAACGTGACCCCCTGAACACGTTTTGGGGGGTCGTTCAAAATTGTATATATATATGTATATATATATGTGTTTGCACTCTAGCGGTCGCATTTTTTGTCCGATTTACTTCAAATTTGGTAGGGACGTTCCTTTCTGTAATCAGTTGGACAAGTTCGTTGGGAAAAACAATCGGAAAACTCTAAACCCCTTTTTTTGGGGATTAATCTTTCAAATTTCGAGTTTTTGGGCCCAAAAAGGGTCATAAAAGCCCCAGATGTAAGATCAATGCATGTAAAAAGATGGGAATCAGAGAGGCGAAACTCTTAAGCCCTCTCTCGTCATTCTAGCATAATTATTTACCGGGTTATTAAAGAAAATGTGTATCGACTAAACACAGTACGTTGTCTTATGGGTTTTTTTCACTAGAAAAGCCTGTTATTCCTTTGTTAGAGTACTTTTATCATCCCCAGAAACCTCACGCCTACTTTCAAGCCTGTCTGTACCTTCTCCTAACCTCATAATGTGCAAAATTGTATTCCCATCTTTGCAAGTAAATGAAACCAGGAGTATCAGAACAGCCAAAAAATCAATGTTTTCAGATTTCAATAAAAATTGGACAAATGTATGTTCTTCCTCTTATTTTGAGTTTTACAAGTTTGTATGTGGAAATTCACTTCCCTCACGTCAGCGGGCTGCGTGCGAACTCGTTTTACTTCTTTTGGCTGAACAAATTCTTTCATTGCGAAAGTTCACCAGACGTCGCCAACCACCAACCATTTTCAGGGGTAAACAAAAGTTGTATTTGTTCCGTTTAGTTAAAATAGTATCAAATTAATAATTTCTAGACCAAACCATACAATACCATACAATAGACTTTGTGAATACAAGTTTTGAAGAGTAAAGACAAATACTCACCACACTACAATGTTTCAATAAGGGGTGTTGCCCTTAGAACCCAATATGACCATGTAATGTGGAACCAAAAATGTCACAGGTACCCATTGTAGTTTTAAAATCACAAACATAATTTTGCTAATAACGAAATACTGATTCTTCTAAAACAACTAAAGATGCAGCTAAATCAAAGTGTAACATTTAATTTAATCAAAAATATTATTTTTACTTTCTGAAAATCCGATAGCAAACATGAAACATCTTGGATATTTTAGGTTAGGCCAGGTCCTTGACACAATTCCCACCAAACTGATGTAGCGCTCTTGGGACTGAAAACAGTTACATTCTATAGACTTTTTTGAACTAAAAAACTGTAGTTTTTAAGCCACTCTGAGCTTTTGAGAGTAAACCATTATATTACGTTTAGAAACGAGCAACAAACGTTTTTTAACAAAAATGGGTGTGAAAGGGATATAAAATAATAACAGTTTAAAATAAAACTTGTCAGTAGAAAATTAATTTAAGTGAATTTCAATGACTTTAATTATTTGGAGTTATACCCATCCCAGTCTTCTAGTTTTTGCTGTAGAAAAATATATGAGATATGAGAGAAGGTAATATTCATTACTGGCCCAATGAATAATTGCAGCCAATTACGATTGAAATATTCAAACAAATTTGCAAACCACAGCTGTTTAGGGGTGCGATCTAACTGCAGTACCATCAATATGGGAGAATATGAATAATGCACGGATATAACTTAAAATACTGGAAAATATATAATGTAACACCCTGTTGTTAAAACAACACATAATTCGCTTATTAAACAATTGATGACTGAATGGTATAAACTCAACTTGTTCTCTTATTTTCCCTTTGTTTTATTTTGTAAAATTGTTCTATTTTTTTCAAACAAACCATATTTGAGCATGACAGGATTGGTAACACACTATTTTAAACCTGTATATGATACAGGGAGCCATTGTAGGTTTTCAACCACGCATAACCACAGCAAATCTATTGTATAACAGTTACAGGTATTTTAAAGTGGTTTCCTAAAATTTATTACGGGGTAAAAAAGACACATCAGGTTAGGCACATTTTTAAAATGTATTTAAATCATTGTACATTCACAATGGACTAGTAGAGTTGAAGGTGACGTTGTTGGTTCTATTATCTGTATCTGTAGCCACCGCCGTCCCCACCAGCGCCTCCAGCCCCTCCAGCCCCGCCAACACCACTACCCGCACCCGCCCCTCCAGCCCCTCCTGCTCCTCCTGCTCCTGCTGCCCCTCCTGCTCCTCCTGCTCCTGCTGCCCCTCCAGCTCCACCAGCCCCGCCACCGCCCCCGGTATTGCCACCACCCACCCCCGGGCCGTACTTGGCCTCACCCTCGTACGTCACCACGGGCTTGTAGCCATCTTGATCAGCTGTGTACTCCACCTGGGGGGAAAAAGTTGTTGAAATTACAACAAAAAAGTCAATATTGAACCTATCCTGCTTTATATTGTGTGTTAATAAGAAATACTCCGTTAAGGTCTTATCAAATTTTATCATAAATTTAGGACAGAGACGATAGAATACTATTTATTTCTGATATTTTATTATTTGTTGTCCCTATTACAACAGTTAAGTATTAACATTTCTTACAATCTCGAAATATTTAAGATAATTTAATGCATATCTTACTTTAGTATTTTATAATTTATATTGTACGATATTGATAGACTAACTTTTCTCGTACCGGTCACCTCATCTTCATTTGTTAGTTCTTTTAATTTTAATAATAATTTCAAAATCATTTATTAATTTAATTAAATATGTGGCTAAAGATCAACGCGTTTAGTTAATCATAAACAATAAATGTTACAACAAAATAACTATGCGAAGCATTCATTCTTATTTTTATCAATTAAAAAAAAAACGGCTCTTAAAGATGGCATCTTAACTCCCATCCCCCCTTATGAGTTGTTTTATAGGTAGCTTTGTGACTTTTATTTAGAGTTTAATGCCTAAAGATTCAGGTCTAATTTTCAAACCATATATTGGAAAGATGTTTTCTTTTACATATTCCTATTAGGTTTTTCACTATGGGACTAAGTTAAGACTTGTTGTTTAATTTTAATTTTATTGTTGAACAATTTCTTTAGTAGCATGTTACGTTTTGTTATTCATCCTGCCTGTTTTATACGTTTTGTATTTATCCTATTCATTACTGAGACTGAGCAAATTAAGTAACATTTGATTTATTGTCATACGTGACATTTTTACGTGACTACTTTTTGTAAATTGTGTAATTTCAAGTTAGATGTTCCCCATGTATTACACCTGTGATGCTCATACCTTCTGCATCCTGCCGTCAGGCAGCAGCACGTGGTAGGAGCCCATGGCCACGTGACCCTTCCTCGTCTCCATGTGGCCAAAGTCGTTGCCAGACTCCGCGTCCTTCACCTCATAGGCGAAGCTGTAGTTGGCTTCCTCCTGCAAGTGTAAATTGTAAATTACATTATCGTATATGGAAAAATTTAGGTAAAATTTTCCCTTTTGGAAGTAAACTCAGACGACAAAATAATTAAATAAGTAATGAATTTACAAATTGTGTCTTTTAAAAATAATCTGAAAATCTATTCCAACCGCGGTTTCAAAGTGCAAGACATAAATTTTGCGATGATAAATGAGATCAAGTTTGGTATTCATCACTATAAACCCAAATTGTTAGGGTTTATCCATTATTGAATTGCATTATGTTCTTTTTACTGTCTATAATAGTACCCCTTTCCAGTTAAATATGTATGTAATATCCTATACTTTAATATGAGTAAGGTTTCTTACTTCCTTGATTGCAACTCTGATCTCAAAAAAGGCTCCATCTTTTCCTTAAACATTTTTAAACTAAATTCTGGGTTAAAAATAATTTATAGACAGGTCTAGCTCCTTGAACAAATCGAATTATGTAAGAAACCTAACTTAAAAGTAAAAAAATAACCATTGTCCTATAGAGTTTCAAATCGTAAACAAAATCATAACCGTTGTTTATGATCACTCAATGAACTGTCAAACTTATAATCATGTAGTTTTAAAAACTAAGATGTGTTACCCTGAGAGCAGTGACTAAACCCATTGAATGAAGATTACATTAGAATGGTAATGTAATGATCAAAATAAATCAAAGGGACATTGGGCTATAATAATTGGAGTGACCTTAAACAATCGGAAAATAGACAAATGAGCTAAGCAAATTGGGTGGTAAGTAGGGGGACTTTATGAAAAATTATTCCAAGTCATCCAAACAAACTGACTGCCCTTCCCTGAGCAAAGCTGGGCCCTCATGTACTTATTATTTAATAGCTTACCGTAACTCCGTCATCTCCACCACCTCCGCCGCCCCCAGCCCCTCCTGCTCCTCCTGCCCCTCCTGCGCCACCGCCTCCAGCGCCCCCATCACCTCCGGCGCCTCCAGCGCCTCCGCCGCCCTCGCCTCCTGCGCCCCCAGCGCCCCCGGTGCCTCCGCCGCCTGTGCCTCCTGCACCCCCAGCGCCCCCGGTGCCACCACCAGCTGCGGCAGGCCCACCGCTAGGATAACCCCCGCCTCCTCCGCTGCCAGGGACGCCATATGTGGCACTGGGAGGACCATACTCAGGCTTTGGTGCCTGGGGACGAGCGTGGCAGAGCGCCACTGCACACAACCACGCAGCCAGGCTAAGGGTGATCTGTTCAAAAAAACATGTATATTATTAAATTAATTTCGTGTGTTTTCCTCGGGCATTTTCAACCTCTATAACTATAAGTATGTAACAATCAAAAGGACTACCCCTATGGATGCCTTTTTGGGGTGCGAAGAACATTGTCCTGCAGGATTCATCCCATAAAAAAAACCTTCGATCGTTAGCCTTATGGAATTATTTATTTAGTTGGCCTGCTGTTTATAATATTAAACATCTGGCTCTATGCCTGCAAGATTCCCTGTGGAGAAAGTGACATGGGCTAGTACTACTTAAAGTGAAATATTAAAGGCCTTCGTTGAGTTTTACAGCTATTATAGACGTGAATAGAAATATTGATTTTGATCCGCAATAGCTTTAATTACTACAAACCTTATTAAGGTTAATTTTATAAATCAACATTTTACCTTTTAAACAT
The DNA here is from genome assembly GCA_963675035.1 of Allygus modestus. Classification (NCBI taxonomy): domain Eukaryota; kingdom Metazoa; phylum Arthropoda; class Insecta; order Hemiptera; family Cicadellidae; genus Allygus; species Allygus modestus. The sequence continues at coordinate 17,596,010 of OY776112.1, read as the reverse complement.
AATTTGTTGCTTATCTAGAACCTTCCTAGACATTTAGTGCGTAGTTAAATTTTTCATGAAATAATTGGAGTAGACATAAATTTATTCAACATTAACCGACTATTACTGTCATGTAATATAAGACAACATATTATATAATTTTGTTTTATAAGACAATACTAATATAACTTTTGTTAAAAAATCCTACTCCTACCGTTTTACCTAGAACCATTAAGATCCAAATGCAAAATGTATAATAGTGATAACAGTATTATAAGTCCCTGGGATGGTCAATTTAAAACATTTTATTCGTGCAAAAATATTGGAAAGTAATAGAAAACTTATATTTACATAAACAAATTGCTAGGAATGTTAAAATTCATCTGATCCAAAATATAAGAATTGGATATACTACTCATGTTGATTCGAGAAAAAATTATTCATAATCATCAATAATATTTTAACTATAGTTTAAAACAAAATTAAAATGTTATCACATAATCAAAGTAGATTTGTTTGAAAATGTTTTATTTTCTAATATAAAATTTGTTACTATTCAAACTCAGTGGCAGTAAAAAAATAGCAATAGTTGCAATAGTTGAACAGTTAATAGTAATCTTATGTTAATAGTAAAAAAAGTTGAAATTTACATTAATAAATGTTTTTAAAAAATTGTACTAAATGTGTATCAAATATTAGAAACATAAAAATATTAAAATTGTGAGTTTTATAATTAAATTGTGTTAATTTAATTATATGTTGAATTTTTATGCCATGTATTTGTAGAAAAATAAATTGATAAATGGTTCAAACTACAAACAAATTTTAAAAGATTAATAACAAAAAATGAAATTAAGTTAGGTCTTACAGACCATCTTAATAAATAATACGTAAGGTGTTTTTTTTATTATTTTACAAGCAAAGAAATCATAGTTATTTATTAATGATTTATAATGATTTTTACTTCATTCATTATGGTTGAAATAAAAAAAATCAAAAGAAAATTTAAAAAAATATTAGAATTACAATTATTTATTGATTAGTGTTGCAATTAGTTTGATTTATTACTTAATTCCTGATTCGATTATTTACATAAACTGGAAAAACTACACCTTTAAAATAAAAGTTTAACTATAGATTAATATGCTATAAGACGTAAAAAGCAAAATGATTGCATTTTTATTTTATTTGTAAATGTAACCTAATACAATACATCAGGTTGAATAGATCCTGAAGTGTAAGCACCTACCTTCATGCTGCCGTGTGAGATGGATCCAGATGAGCCACTGGGTTTATATAGTTGTAACAATCCACAATTATCACAATGACACCGGGTAATATGAGGCAGGTAGTTATGTTTGGTGGAGGTAGTTATACTAGCACGACTTTATTCAGGTCAACTACCTCCACACATTCCCAGCTAACCGTCCTGCACTTTATGTCCGTGACTTTACTTTTTGTCACAGTTTTACTTATTCAAAATCGTATATCGTATATATAAGTAACCGTAATTCGTAATGTTAATTATTCGTAATTTATGTACAGTCTTTAAAATAGGCACTTATAATTTAATTTTGCTTAACTACTTTGTTTATCCTACAAAAAATACTTATATGTAATATTACATAAAATTGATACCTAAGTACATTTAAATTAGTAATAAAATGTTTAGGTAACCCAGTGTAAAATTTTACAAAGTTAAAATAATATTTAAAATCAATCTAAATTTATTGTTAAGTTATATTTATTTGGAATTTCGGAAACTCTCACTCACTCTCCCACTTCCTAATTGGATGTTTAACTAAAACTGTATCTGGCTTTCATCTTGGAATGACCACCTTGAAATATTGATTATTAATAAAATAGTCCAACAGGTTCCCAACAAAATGTTAACGTATTATAGATTACAACGAGTTTGCACGCAGCACGCTGACGTGAGGGAAGTGAATTTCCACATTAAAACTTTTAAAACTCAAAATCAGTGTAAAAACATACATTTGTCCAATTTTTATTGAAATCTGGAAACTTTGATTTTTAGGCTGTTCTGATACTCCTGGTTTCAGTTACTTGCAAAGCTGGGAATATAATTTTGCGCATTATAAGGTTAGGATAATGTCCAGACAGGCTTGAAAGTAGGCGAGGGTTGCTGGGGATAATAAAAGTACTCTAACAAAGGAATAACAGGCTTTTCTAGTGTAAAACCCCCATAAGACAACGTATCGGCTGTGTTTAGCCGATACACATTTTCTTTAATAACTCGGTATATATTTATGCTAGAATGACGAGAGGGGGATTAAAACTTTCGTCTCTCTAATTCCCATCTTTTTACATGCATTAATTTTACATCTGAGGCTTTTCTGACCCTTTTTGGGCCCAAAAACTCGAAATTTGAAAGATTAATCCCCAAAAAATGGGTTTAGAGTTTTCCGATTGTTTTGCCCAACGAACTTGTCCAACAGATTATAGAAAGAAACGTCCCTACCAAATTTGAAGTAAATCGGACAAAAATTGCGACCGCTAGAGTGCATACACATATATATATGTCTATATATATAAATACATATATATGTCTATATATATATAAATACATATATCTATACAATTTTGAACGACCCCCCAAAACGTGTTCAGGGGGTCACATTAGGAACTTCTATGGTGGTCCCGGGCTTAAGTTTCACCGTGCGGGTCATGCTAATAGTTCACTTTCCAAAGGAAATTCACTAATAAATGCAACAAATCAGTAGCAGAACATTTTATTGGGCACAAGCCTCTCCACTTACAATGCAAAGGTCGTCAGGCCACAAACGGTTAGTTTATTATATTATAGGCCTACTTGTAAATAAATAGGAAATTCTTTAGAATATTGCCATTATGTATTTTAGATTTGGATTAAACAAGTAAACCAATATAATATTATTTATTTATTTATCTTAATATCTCTTTAACACGTCAACGCAACTTGGGCGTGATTAAAGGTGAATATGACTGAGATGCCTTGTGTTACAGATTAAGACCTACTATATGTGATTAAAAGATAAGGGAACCATTTAGTTGAGCAGTACCGTTATTAAGAGTTACAGGCTGATATTTATTGATAAATAATGTTTTGAAGAATCAAGGTTATCGTAAGGCTTGTATTATTTTAATACTTTTATTCTCTTCAATGCTATTCTTCAATGCCTTCTTCATTCAATGTTTGGCAGTTTCGGATTTCTCTGAATCTTTATACTTGGAACGCATTTGATGCGAGTTTTATTTTTCTTCGTGTTTGGCCAAAGTGTATGTTTGTGCATTCTAAAAAACCTGAATTTGTCTTCTTCTAGAATGTTGTCTTTCTGGATCTCCTAACAGTTTTATACTTACTTCGCAACAGGCCAATTGTTAATTGATTTTGTTCTCCGTTAATTTCTGACGACGTTCCTTTTAAATTCTCATCTCGTTGCTTTCTCCTGTTGGTTTTTTATTATTTTATTTATTCAATTTGTCGAATAGCCACTACTAAACAAAACGTTATATAACTTTGTTAATGTTTACAATTTTAATATCATTAAGAAGAGTGCCTTTAAGAAATAAATGGGTATTACGTATTACTATTTCAAAATACAAAAAGGTGAATGAGTACTGTTAATCTACGCTCCTTAGTTATTTAGTATATATATCTTGTACCCCATCCTCCCCCTCCTTTTGTGATGAAATTGTATATCTATGTGCTCTTATTTGCGTTTATTAATTTAGTTTAAATTTAGTTCTGATCACAATAAGGCTTACAAAGTGACAAGTTGAAAAGCAAGTTCAGTTTTATCTTTAGATTTTGAAACTGTATGGTGCGTGGTCTGGTCCTACTTAACTTTAATGATGTTTAAAACTTAAGGCATCGAATTCGAGGCATTCATATCTAGGGTGAAATATGTATTAATGACGGGATTAAATTAATTACTTGATGATAGACATGGCGATTATTACATTACTAACAGTTATTAGACCGGCAAAAATTACGGGCTTAAACAAACTAAATAAGTATTGTTCACTAGTTATAAAATAAATTTAATGGCTTAACAATTTATATTTAAAAAGTTAATTTTTAATTGCATGTAAAAAAATGGGAACCGCCGTGCAAAATGTAAAGATATTATTGTAATAAAGCCCCAATATAATGCATATTAAATTATTCATTAGAACGTGTCTAAATTCAAAAAGTTTATTTTTACGAAATAAATTTTACGCCTGCGTGCAATAGCCCAAAATGGTTTAGGTTAAACTTTGTTGTTAGTTTAGTTTTGGATGTTAAATCAAACCCATTTTGGTATCACTTCAAGCCATATTATTAGTTCCTTAAAAACTGAAGTTAAATGTTATTAAGTGTTTAAGGGTTCAAATTTTTAATACAAATTAACCTAAACCTAAATACTTTCACTGCTTTTATAACTAAAAAAATACAGTCTACATATTTACCAACATTTAATTGTATTTAATTTGCTAACATACAAACTATATAAAAACAGACTAACAAAGAGGCATAATTTATCTATATTCTATATTATTAATTCACTAAATGTAAACTTTGTAAACAATAAGGCTTTTTTGTTTTATGACTTATCCCCATATATTAAACACTAAAACGCGCGTCTAGGTTTGCTGGGAAACTGGCTTTAGATTTTCGATGTAAGCCTCAGGAGTTTGTCCAATGGGACTACCAAGTCCCCATGTTATTCATATGGATGAGAGTTTTATTTTATTTATGTCACTATAGAAAAATATTTCAAATTGTATTCAATGCTAACAGATAGGTCATTAGTCCTTAGTTTTCTTATCCATTGCATTACATTTCTAACCGGAGTTTCATCCGTTTCACCCAATTTCATACAATACAGCACATGAAATCGAAATCGAACTAAACATTTAGATAGAAAAACTGAATCGGAATTTTAAACTTAAAATATGTAACTGAAATAAATTATACTGGATTATATAAATCGTCTGAACCTTCAAAATCCTAACGTGGTTAATTTTACCTTCGCATTTTTATCTCCCATTTTTAACCGTATTTGTGTCTTAGTCATGTTTGTTATACACTCAAACACGAATCGCTGTACTACTTTAGGGAGTATAATGACTATCATCGATGTTCAAAAACAGCTTTTGATTCAGTTGTACACAAACCTTTAAAAACTAAATAAAAAACTACAATTCCAGCAGTAAACCGCTAAAATGCTACTCTGCTGTCATACTTTCTGAGACCCAGGATTTATCAAAGGAAAATCATCTACTTCTTGTTCCATTATCAGTGATAAAACCCAATTTCGCCGCAAGAGTAAAAGTAAACAAAAACTGAAATATAAATAGTAAATATATAGAATACATAAATCTGAATTGAACTTTGCTGACACTTTTATCCAGTATTATAAACTTTATTTCCATTCAGCATGGAATTTGTGTTCCTTACTGCTTTTAAATTTCAATCCAAACACCTAAAATTAGTTAGAATAGTTGTCTTCTTTGTTAACAAAAACAACCTTAACTTTACTCAGCTATCGTATTGAATTTGGATGCAAAGCAGGGGACACATGGCTCGGTAAACCATATGAAAGCAAATAAAATATGGCAAAAAAACAGTGTTTTTGCCAATCACTAACTTTTAACTAAAGACATGTAGGATACCGTATTTTTTCATCATCCTGAGCCTAAGGGACATCTTTTGACACCAACCTGGCCTTTCCACGTTCAGTAGTTTGCTCTGAATAGGGATAGTATGCTTCCTTATACATAGGGATGTCGAAAAAGGCCACAAAACAGTGTTTTTTTGCCAATTGAAAATGTATAACTTATTAAATTTATAATATCGTATTTTTACGTCATCCTTCGGCTAAGGTAAATCTATTGTCACCACCTGGCCGCTCTACGTTCAGTAGTTTACTCGGAGTAGATAGTTACACGTCACTACACGCTATTATTATATAGGATTACATTAGTGCATTATGTGATTTAGATACGTTTTGCGTTAGTCTCTATCACAAATAATTGTTTTTAATCGCACGTATTTTAACAAAGTATACTATATTAGTACTAAGTAATATAGTAAATTTTGAAATTTACTCGTTTATTATAATTCTACTTCGATTTTAGATCTTTGCTATAAAGTGTTTTATTTATAGTTGTATTTATTTATAGTTTTATTTATTAAGCTTAGCTTAGGCTGAGTAAAGTTAAGTTTTATTTATAGTTTTATTTATTTAAAGTTTTATTTATTTATACTTTTATTTATAATTGTATTTATATGTATGTATTTGTTGTATTAATTGTATTTATCCAAAAAACTACCAATTATCAATTAGTTACTATATTTCAAAAAATAGATACACAGAATTTGTTATAGCTATTTTTTAAATGGTTTGAGATCGTGGTTATGACGCGATATTTCAGCATAATATTGAGGTTTAACGTTAGCGGAACAAGTTATAAAAGAGCGTTCTTCCAAACTGTGGTCTTTTATGTAGTTAAAAAGTAGAGTGTAAGTAATTTTTTCGGGTTGCTGGATTCGAACCTTCCAACCTGTGATTGTGATTTTATTCTTGATTAACCAACAGTTTTGAGTGGAATAAAAATATGTGCATTATTCAATACAGAATAGTAAGAATTATTTATCGTACAATGTTTGGGTGTTGTCTATGATTTATTTTAATTAAGGAAATGGAGAAGGTGAAGGATTAAGACGAAGGAATCTTAAAGTATTGCATTTTTAGCCGTAACGAATATTTAAATACCCAATAAACCAATACTATTCTCTCAAAATTAAAAAGAAGGTAAAGTGAGTAACAGTAAAGCCTCGTAATGTTATAGCCATTACTTATTAATTAAAATAAAGGTGCGTGATGCTGATACAACAAGTGTTGGACACTCATCTAAAGCACCTACTTTGACTGAAAAGTGTGAAGTTGTTCAACATACACAAACACTGTTGATATAGTAAAATCAACTCTACAAACATTTAAAATCACTTAATAATTTAATAATTTTATCTAATACAAATTGTCATAGCTTTCTGACTTAAATTGAATTAAAACGTCTTAATTATGTCTGAACCTTTTATAATAACTTTGTCTTAAGAATCCTTATTGTATCACTTGTTGTAAATAATTATGTGTTTGTGTGAATGTATGCGAATGGTATTTCGTCTTTCGCTAAGTAGGAAGTAAACACAAGGGAGTGTAAGTTTGGGTTGTATTAATATATTTAACTAGGGGGTCTATTACTCGAAATCGAGCAAAGTTGTTCCACTTGTATCTGATTGAAATAGTTAGTCTTGTCATTTAAGTAGTTTGTATTCTAAACTCTCAACATATGTTTAAACTGTAAAACTGAGTTTTGTTGAGCTGTAAAGTCAGCTGTTTTCGAATGTAATTAAATAAAAATTGTTCCTATGTAATCCTTATGTGGAAAACAGGAACTTTAAGGGAAGCCTGTGCACCTCAGATAGGAATATCAAAAATTAAATATTACTTTGCAAAACTAAGGATTGAGGCCCAATTTATTTGACACCTCGATCGTCAAAACCTGTTCAGAAATAACGGAGCAGCTTTTTTCACAACAATCGCCTTAACGTATTATAGATATAGATTTGTAATATTTTTTATTTAATCAAACCAAACGTCAACTTGTATTCTAGATTGTAGCATTTTTAAATTGCAACCACTCTGTTCGTCCAAGACACCGATCTTTCCCGAACCTCAAACTATTGACCTTGCGAGACCCAATGTCAGTGGTAGCCGGAGCCCCGCGTCTAGCCTCTAACCACAACCAGCGATGTTCCCTTGGCTCCAGGCTCAATTTTGGCTCGGTTTGGGCAATCATTAGAAGAGCAGGGTCCTTGACCCACTAGACTCACTCGCTGGCTCTCTCATCCTACTGTTTGGTAAGATCATTTTGAATTTGTTTTTGACTTTTGTATTCATGGTACTAGGGTGAACCACTAGGGGTGACACATTTATAAAAGAGGTCAGAGTACTTGGATGTGGTTTGCACAGGTAACATATTACAGGGGATATTATTTTTTCTGACTGATAAAATGCCCAAATGTATACAATGTATTACAAAGTATTAAGGATTTACAAGACCTTTAAATTTGTAAGCTTTTTGGCATTGTTCCTTCTTAACGTTCTTTAATTTTGGGTTTATAGAAACCAAATAAAATTATTTTTTAATTGGATTTTTCAAAGGTCAAAATCAACCAAACAAATATCAAAACGACAGCTAAATTACTTTATTCACTCACCGTTGAAAATTATTGAAACTGTTTACAATTTAATTTTGCTATATTCTATGAATTCGTTCCACCTGAAGACGGGGTCAGTTTCCCGATTCCGAAACGTCACGTAACTAAATTTTACCAGCGATGAAAAATGTCCACAATAATTTCTTAAATATTATGAATATTTCGTTCAGTTAAATATATTTACTACTATAAAAATACTAATCCCTATTTTGAAGAATTTTAAATGAACTATTTCAAATCATCCGAATCTACTGATCAGTACCTTTATCGCCCTAATTGGCTGACCACTGTGTTAAGTTTCATAACACTTCATAATCCCCAACACTCGTGCCATTGGCCAAGGAGGCCCCAATGTAGCTCGTGAACCATAAAACGTTCAAGCACTTGCACGTGCAACATTCCAATGTTGAAAGGGAATCTGTATCTACCAACGAGGTAGAACCACTTCAGCTCATCGAGGCTCTATGGATGTTTTTACATGTGACGGTTACAGTGGAAATTTGATTATTGTTATCCTATGCTCTGATATGAGTAAGGTTTGATTGGCTGGTTGATTGCTCGCCTGCAATTCTGATCTTAAAAACTGCTCAAACGATTTCCTTAAAATTTAATAGACAACTAATATCTGGGATAATAAACGGTATCAGGAAACTGACACATACTTTCTCCCTTTTAGCCCAACTTTAATGAATAAATTACTTTTTATTTACTAAATATAGAATACAAAGCACGGTCGAATGTACAGAAGATCTTGTAAACAAGTTCTTTAAACAATATCCACCCAAATCCCTGCTTTGTAGGCACTACAGAATCCATTGCTACACTCGTGGTTTTAAGAGGGGAAATGCCCCCTATTCCCCCCCCCAGGGTTATTAAGGGCAACATATTTCGAATTTCCTCTATTGGGCAATGCTAACTTGACAAGCATATCAAGTTTGAATGAAATTGACCAGTAAATAAGAGAGAAATAGTATTTTTTTTATTCCCCATAAGAATAACATTGGACAACGTACTGCGTTTACCGCAAAATGAAAATTTCAATTTTCTCCGAAACCAGCTATCGTAGAATAGTAATTCGTAATACTAAATTATTTAGTTTTTTGAGCTCTTTTTAATGGTTAATAGTAATATTTGTTTACATTTATGTCTTTTTATGAAAAATCCAAAAAACTGAATTTTGGGTGTTTTAAGTCCTGTAATTTCTGAACCCGAATTTTTACAGGAATGCGGGTGGTGCCATTTTGTTGGAAAACTAAAGTTCTACAAACGACTAAAGTTTCATGAAAATCGTTAGAGCCGTTTTTGAGAAATTTGGATTTTTCATGTTTTTTGGCGGTTTTGGGGGGGATAATTCCCCTAAAAATCAAAAATTCTAAAAAATTAAAAAAAAAACTGGAGATATCGTGGATTAGTACCTCCATGCCAAATTTCATAAAAATCGGCCCATTGGTTAAGGCTGTAGCTCTGTACACATCCACACAGACACACACACACACACACACACACACACACACACACACACACACACACACACACACACACACACACACACACACACACACACACACACACACACACACAGACAGACATCACGTAAAACCACTTTTTTGGGTTCAGGGAGCACCAAAACGAATATTTCCACTAACAACTCAAATTCGAAAATTTTTACGAAAACAATACTTTCTCCATATACTTATGTATAAGGGGAGAAAGTAAAAATAAGTTCTTGACAGGTCCCCAGGGTAAATCTAATAATATACAAAATGAAAATAAATATTTAAAAATTAACATTGGGCTTAAGGACATTAAAATCAAAACAAAAGAAAAATAACAGCTGTTTATCAGTGAACTGTCAAAGTTTCACGTAGTTTAAGTATTAACATGTATGAGGTCAATGAATAAAATCATTGAATGAAAATTACATTAGAATGGTTATGTAATTTCCAAAAAGAATCAAAGGGATATTGAGCTATAATAACCACTAGAGACAAAAATGAGGAAAAGAGGTTAATGAGCTAAACAAATCTGCTCGATAGTATGGGGACTTGGTAGACAATTATTCCAAGTCAACAAAACAAACGGACTGACCTTCCCGAGCAAAGCTTGGCCCTCCATGTTCACATTACATTATTTGAGACAAGCACAAAACTAATCTACGTTTCTTAGCGTGTGTTCATCAAAGAAAGAAATTCACGCTTACCATTAGAAAGGTATTTTTGTGACTTGCAGAAATCCCTTAAGGCGGTCCCACACTTCTCGCGAACAGGCCTGAACATTCGGCCGAACATTCTCCCGAAATTCACTGAAAATTCCGTCTCGTATGTTATTGTATGTATTCAAAAGTTCGTGCAGATCCCACACTTCTCGCCTATACTCCGAACATTCTGAGTTCGGCCAAATGTTCGGGCGTGTTCGCGAGAAGTGTGGGACCGCCTGTATAATTTACACCGGCCCTAAGGGATACACCTTCAATGTTCCAATGTAAATCTTATGGGAGAACAGTAATGTGTTTTAGAGAGGTTGGCAGCATATTTTTGTCTTAATTAGCCCGTCTACATGGACTATAAATCTGTGCTAGGAACGTATCCAGCAAAGCAAAGAATGAACCGTTACAGTACGAGTTGAACAGTACTGGATATAAATTACTTGCCAGGGCTGGGATTCAAAGGGCCACTGCCATGGTTCCCTTGACCACTAGGCCAGCGACTCACTCAGTTGTACTTGATTTTTACTTTCTCCCCCTATACATAGTATATGGAGAAAGTATTGTTTTCGTAAAAATTTTCGAATTTGAGTTGTTAGTGGAAATATTCGTTTTGGTGCTCCCTGAACCCAAAAAAGTGGTTTTTACGTGATGTCTGTCTGTGTGTGTGTGTGTGTGTGTCCGTGTGTGTGTGTGTGTGTCTGTGTGGATGTGTACAGAGCTAGAGCCCTAACCCATGGGCCGATTTTTATGAAATTTGGTATGTAGGTACTAATCCACGATATCTCCAGGCGTTTTTTTCATTTTTTTGAATTTTTGATTTTTAAGGGTAATTATCCCCCAAAAACCGCCAAAAAACATGAAAAATCCAAATTTCTCAAAAACGGCTCTAACGATTTTGATTAAACTTTCGTGGTTTGTAGAACTTTAGGTTTCCAACAAAATGACACCACCCGCATTTCTTGAAAAATGCGGGTTCAGAAATTACAGGACTTAAAACATCAAAAATTCAGTTTTTTGGATTTTTCATAAAAAATCATAAATGTTAAAAAAGATTACTATTCACCATTAAAAAGAGCTCAAAAAACTATATAAATTAGTATTTTAAATTACTATTCTACGATTGCTAGTTGCGGAGAAAATTGAAATTTTCATTTAGCGGTAAACACAGTACGTTGTCCAATGTTATTCTTATGGGGAATACAAAAATAACTATTTCTCTCTTATTTACTGATCAATTTCATTTGATATGCAGGTCAAGTTAGCATTGACCAACAGATGATGTTCGAAATGTGTTGCTATTTAACCCTGGGGGGGGGGCAAGGGGGCATTTCCCCTCTCAAAACTACTGTGTGTAGCAACGGACTCTATAGTACCTCCAAAAAAGCAATTTGGGTGGATATTTCTGAGAACAACTATTTTAGACAATTTTCTGTACATTTATCTATACTTCATATTCTATATTTAGTAAATAACAAATATTTTTGTCATTAAAGTTTGGCTAAAAGGGAGAAACTATGTGTCAGTTTCCTGATACCGTTTATTTTATTGTACATTTGACAGCTGTTTATGTAATAATAAATACTAGCACATCAAAAACAGAGTTTCAGGCATAATGTAAATAAAAATACTGCTAGAATAGACATTAACGTAATATGTAAAATACCCCCGTAGCAGCAAACCTGCGTACTCAGCGAATTTCCAATGCATATATATGTATCTTAATACCACATAAATCCACATACCAAGTTTCATCAATATACATTCATAAATAAACGATTTATGACATTTTAATTATTCTCCATAAGAATAACACGGCGGCTGAGTATGCAGGTTTGCTGAAGGAAGGAAAACAAAAAATGGTGTTTTATACAAATATCAATATAACTCATTTAGGTAAAGTCAAATACCAAATTTCATTAATTTATTTTCATAATTAAGGGAGATAACATGTTACTTATTCTCCATAAGAATAACATGGGGGGGTATGCAGGTTTGCTGCTACGGGAGCCTTTGGCTAAAAATTGTTTTTTTGAGCAAATATCAATGGTCCACAACCAGATGAAGCCGTATACCAAGTTTCGTCAGTATACGTTCATAAATAAGCGAGATATAAAATTTTTCTTTTCCTCCATAAGAATAACATTAGACAACGTACTGTGTTTAGCACTTTCAATATCTCGGTAACCAATTGACATAGAGAAATGATCAAAATACCAAATTGTGTGTTTTTTAAGCTGAATTCAATGGTAAAAACTAACATTTGACTATTTCCAAAATTATATGTAAAAAATTCAAAAAACCCATTTTTGGGGTACAAAACTCCCCCAAAATACCCCTTCGGATAAAGCGATCTGGCTGGTTTTCGAACTTAAAGTCATAAATGTTGCTTTACACGTTGAGTTATCGTGCTCACGGACACACACACACACATATATATATATATATATATATATATATATATATATATATATATATATATATAAAGTTTTGAACGAATGGTGTTTTTGGGGTCTGGGGACCTCAAAACGAAAAGTTATCATGGTCCCGGGCCTAGGTCTTACCATGCCGACTACGGTAATAGCTTCTTCCCTATAGGGTAAATTCGCTAATAAGTTATGAGGTTAAGATTATAATCAAAAACAAATTTGTAGGTATTCTGGGATTTGTTATATCCATTCAAACTTAATCCTGTGTAGATATCGGTTTATGAATATCGAAGGGAATAATAAATATTTATAATAATATTATAATACAATAAATTTATATATGAGATACTACGGATTCTGTTATTCACGCTAACTGCCATTATTGGTAAATTAATTATTGGTCGAATTTTGACCACTGGGCGATCACTAGTTTTTAATGTATAAACTTGTTGCTATTTTAATTTTTTTTTTTTAAGTATTTTTTAGAATAGTTAAGACTTTCATAATGTAATCTCAAATTAACTTTTGTTACATTGGATACGATCTTATAAAAAATCACTTGGTAGCACAGAGAAGGCTGCGAGATGAGCAAATAACGAGTTCGCACGCAGCACGCTGACGTGAGGGAAGTGAATTTCCACATACAACTTTTAAAACTCAAAATCAGTTTAAAAAAATAGATTTGTCCAATTTTTATTGAAATCTGAAAACATTGATTTTTTGGGTGTTATGATACTCCTGGTTTCATTTACTTGCAAAGCTGGGAGTACAATTTTGCGCATTATAAGGTTAGGAGAAGGTCCAGACAGGCTTGAAAGTAGGCGTGAGGTTACTGGGGATAATAAATGTACTTTAACAAAGGAATAACAGGCTTTTCTAGTGTAAAACCCCCATAAGACAACGTACTGTGTTTAGCCGATACACATTTTCATTAATAATTCGGTAAATATTTATGCTAGAATGACGAGAGAGGGCTTAAAACTTTCGCTTCTCTAATTCACATCTTTTTACATGCATTAATTTTACATCTGGGGCTTTTCTGACCCTTTTGGGGCCCAAAAACCCGAAATTTTAAAGATTACCCCCAAAAAATGGGTTTAGAGTTTTCCGATTGTTTTACCCAACGAACTTGTCCAACAGATTATAAAAAGGAACGTTCCTACCAAATTTGAAGTAAATCGGACAAAATATGCGACCGCTAGAGTGCATACACACACATATATATATATATATGTGTCTATATATATATATATATATATATATACATATATATATATAAAATTTTGAACGACCCCCCAAAACGTGTTCAGGGGGTCACGTTAGGAACTTCTATGGTGGTCCCGGGCTTAAGTTTCACCGTGCGGGTCATGCTAATAGTTCACTTTCCAAAGGAAATTCACTAATAAATATAAATAAATCTTAGGGTATTAAAATTCGAAGTTCTATAACGTAAATGGAGGAATGTTGATGAACTAATCATCATCAGAATGTGCGGACTTGAGTCCCGAGGCACATCAGCCGTATTGGGCTTATTGCGCCCCCGAAAAGAATTGAGAGGCTTCAGAGCTCCTCCAGGTTTAAGAGCCTGATGAACTGCATCATCCTATCGACGAGCTCCTCAGGAGGCAGGTATCCACCCCTAGACATAGTTACCACAGTTCAAGCCATTACCTTATGTTGATGAACTTTGATTGAGTGAAATATCTTAAAATTGATAATTGACACCAAAAATATCCTACGAATAACCATGAAAATAATGGTGCCATTAAGAGTGCAAAAATCGTCAATTAAAAAAAAGATTCTATAAATAGGTAACACTGATAAAAAACAAATGACTTAATATTCATACAGGATTTATTGTTTTAATTGTATCATTTCAACATGGAAGGTAATAAAGCCTGAACGTTGGAAAGCACCCTTTCAATACAAAAGTTCAGTTTAAATATTAATTATTTAAATTTTTTTTACAATAAAAGTATATAAATAAAAGAGAATAATAAAAAAAATAAACGACACAAAGTTGTCTAAACTTTTATAGTTCAAAGGTACTATGAATATGGATACTAAATATACTATTAAATTACTCTGCAATGAAAAAATAGCACAGTAGGAAATTATGAAATTGAATAACCTTAAAAATAAATTAAAAAAGATTTTAAATGTTCACCAAAGAGCAGTATGAAATAAACTAACTATCCAAATAGTTTTGCAACATCAATCTCACTATTCGTATGCAATATAACGTGTTACTGATAAAATAAAATAATATATACTTGATCAGTATTTCGTTTGCTTATGCGAAATTAAACAATCCAAGGTAAATAAATTAGTACACAACAAATCTATAACGTAGTTAGTCAATTGCTTCGGGTCAGGGAAAGTGATGAGATAACATGACCATAGTTCCAACGTTTGCTCCCAGACACCGCCACCATACAGGATTCGAATAGCCGCCGTTCCCAGGTCTTATCTGCATGAGCGATCTTTTTCTTAAGATAAAATTCGAATTATAGTTTTTGTATGCGTTTGGAATATGTGTCCCAATTACAATTTATTCTATAAAGATGTAAATCGATTTTAACGAACAAACCCTAAGATTTTTAACAATCACTTGGAAATTTATTCCTTGATGGTTGTTGTCCATTGTATTATCCGTTTTATTGATTTATGATTTGTTTGTGTTTTATGGGAACTTCTCTAATAACACCCATAGCCTATTTTCTTTAGATTTTGGGTTGGTAATGAATTTTTTTAAATGTAAGGTCCACAAGAACATTCACATTCTTAGTAAACAAATACAATAATTATTTAAAATTAGTTTATGTAAATAACAACGTATTGTCAACATTAATTATAATAGTTTGTACATGAAGCCAAGCAGTACCCGGGACATTAGAGAAAACTAAGTCCGACACCCATAAATCATATACTTAATCTCGGTGGGAAATTCAGTGGAAAAATATTGGAGTTTACATTATACACATATACGGTACATATTATATGAAGAAAGTAGTATTTCGTAAACATTTTCGAATACCAGATATTTTTGGAAATATTCGTTTAGGTGCTTCCTATAACCAGTAAAGTGGTTTTTGATGTGACATCTGTTTGTCCGCCTGTATGGATGTATAATAGAGGGCACAACAATGAGCTGATTTTGATAAAATCTACTTATATAAAGCTAGACGGGTTCACTCACTCACTCACTCACTCACTCACTCACTGACATAAACAATGAAGCACTTCCCGTCATCGAACCCCCCTCGGCCCCATACTTGAATTAAAGCTCTTGACGATAAACTCCCGAGTCAATTTTTGAGTTTTTGGGGCGGGGAAATTTACACTTTTTCAATTTTTCCACTTTGAGCGCGTTTTGTACGGGAACGGTAAGAGATGGCTAAAAATGTTAAATACAAAAGTTGTAGAAAATTTGATTTCCAACTAACGATTTTTCGTCAGATTTAAGATCCGATCATCCGTTTAGCCGCTATTCATCGGAGAAGTAATTTTGAGTATTTTTGCCAATTTAAATGTGTACAGTTTTAGAAAGCCGTTTAATGAAAGCACACTATCTTTGGCTAATACCACATGTTTGTATCAGCTGATTTAAAAAAACCGCCCAATTTGCTCACATGAGGTTTGTATAAATAAGCTGTTACAAAGCAAGGTGAGCACATTATCGCCTACACGGGAGGTCCAATATCGCAAATATTGTTTGTTACGATATTGGAAAATGTAATCAACCGATTGTTTTATCTATGGAATGAATTTAGCCCAGTAGCCCAGTGGATATGTTTTCAGATGATTCAAGATCATGTGGTCATGGGTTTGAATCCTACTTTTGATGCTTACTTTTCGTGGCTGCAATTTATTTCTGTTTAATTTGACTTTTTTGTTTTTACAAATTCATTTATTTTTAATTATGTTGCGCTACGAACAGCCACTATACATCGCTCTGCGGAGTTAGGTTAGGTTAGGTTACTATTCGTGAACTGAATAATTTTGTCGTGAACTGAAGTTCAATTTGTTGTTTTTTTACACGTAAATCCATTTGTAGAACTCCGATTTAACATTGTAACCACAACTTTGTATTCATATCTGATTGACTTTGATTGAGTGAGCACTTTATTTTTCGCTTTTATTCACCTCGAAACAACCAACGTAGTCGAGAGTCCATTCGATAAAACTAACAGGCAGCCGGTTGGTCAAATTTTTCGATATCGACCCGATATGGGACCGCCTGTGTAGGTGTTAATGTGCTCACCAAAGGTAATTTTTGTGTATTTTTTCTTTGGTTAATGAACTACAGTAGTTGA
This sequence comes from Allygus modestus, assembly GCA_963675035.1. Classification (NCBI taxonomy): domain Eukaryota; kingdom Metazoa; phylum Arthropoda; class Insecta; order Hemiptera; family Cicadellidae; genus Allygus; species Allygus modestus. Next base: position 17,578,814 of record OY776112.1, on the reverse strand, counting down.
GTTGGATTAAACTTGAGTTGACTGAGGAATGCAAGTGAGCGAAGCGAACTCCAAAAGGGGGTTTGGGGGCGAAGCCCCCAACGGCGATAAGCGTAGTTTGGTATGTAGGTGCTAATCTACGGTGTCTCCAGGCATTTATTTTGTTATTGTTTAGGACCTTAATAAAATTACATTACTCGAACTTCTGGAATAATTATGGTTCAGAAACTATTGGACTTAAAAAGTATTATATTTAAGTTGTTTTGTTATTTTTTATAAAACATTTAACTCTAAATATGATGTTACTTATCACCATCATCAAATTAAATTGTTATTTTCAATTATAATCCTAAGACTACGTGACCCATTCTTAAAACACCTATACAATGTGCCGCCTTGCACACAAATACACATGGCACTAAATATTAGGCTTTACTGGTCGTAACCAAAATTATTAATCACTTTCTTCCTGGAAGTTGAAACTAATATATTTCCCCACTATCCCTAACAACCTTTGAATAAGTCTTTGTTTTTCAATCATCATAAGTTTACCTACTCAAATTTTTTTCTAATTGTTAAAATTACTTACAGAAAGAGGTTTTCACCCCAAGATGTCAGGCTGTATATTTATTGATAATCAGATCATATATCTAAGATAACATGTCTAGCAGATTTCTTCAAACTCATGATGCCTGTTAATTGTAGATTTATAAATCTTCCTCATGTTCAAAAACTAGTATTTAGATTTTAAAATGGAATTTGTTTGGAATAAACGCTAGCTCGTTATTCAGATGGACTTATTCTGTAAAGGTCAACCTGGAACTGAGTAGTTCATGAGACATAAAGTTGAACAGGTCATGTGTAGAACAAAATTAACAAATCAGGCTTCAGGAATCATCTCTTTGCAAAGTAGTCTGACTTGGGTGAATTACAGCTCCTTTCAAAAGGCTATAAGTTTTTTCGTGGATTTAGTCTAATATTCCAACAACCATGTCAAGTTTCCAAAACACTACAACTTAAATTTCCATACCTAACCTGGCCATAACTATCAATGCGAATGAAAAACGCTGCTGATGGAATATACCTTGGTAATTATTTTATGGTACTTTCAAAAATGGTTGGTGTCCTTAATGAAACAAAATTATTTGAATCTTCTTATAATTCTAAAGATGGTGTTAGCCATCTGATCATAATTAGCTTAGTAGTGCTTTAAATACATTTTCAATATTTTTGTGCTAACAGTATAGTGAAATATCATGTTTTAATACCATCTCCCCTACGCATTGTTTGTTTGTTTGTTTGTTTATTGGGGGATTAGGAGGCCCCAGCAAAGCCGGTTAGGCACGTCTCCCTTGGGATATTGTACAGCCACCGGAAAGAGAGAAAAGATGGATGGGAAAGGTGGTAGGATGGGGTCAATCTGCTTCACTCCAGAAAGGGAGAGAGATCCTTACCAAGCTCCCGGGCTCTGTGGGTGACAACACCCCAGGACGATTCGCCCTCCAACCCGACGTCCCCCTAAGTCCACCAGGCAGGGACCGCCACCGCACAGAGCCTCCAACCTCTCAGGTGTCGGGTGGCCCCAGGACGGTTCGTCCCCCAGCCTGGTAGACCGAAGACCGTCGGGTAAGGGCCCTTCCTCCCAGGCACCCGTCCCAGGCTGCAAGGAAGATCCACTACTCCCTCCAAGGACTTGGACTAGACTGGGTATCCAGGCTCAACTGGGAGTCAGGCCCCCAGAAGAGACAAGGAGGAACCAAGGAAGGGAATTTGTCACACTGGATAGCCAAAAGACTTACCAATACTGTGACAGCTTAATTTTGCTGTACCCAATGTCGACCTCTGTACTAGTATAGACCAGTCAGAGAGCCGTCGAGGGCTGAACGCATTGTACAGATGTATTATAGTTGTAAATATCTTCTAAGGTGAGTTTGTTATGGAGTTCTTGTTTTGGTGTTCACTGATCTCCCAAACAGTGGGTTTCTTAGTTATCTCTTCTATCTGCGTACAGAATGTGGACATAGCCCCGGACCACACGGAAATCCTATTTTAATGACGCTAGGTATACAGCTACCATCTTGCAGATTTTCAAATGTTCCTTTAGAAGGGTTGCCAGAACATTTGTTTCATCTTTGATTTGATATAGAAGAGATATAATTCACATACAAATAGTACCAAAATTGTTGATACATTAGCAAACCTGGAGGCAAAGATATTAATTGTGAACTGGGACATTTTTTGTTCTTAAATGTTTATGCAAGCAGGAATCAGATTAGTGTGAAAATGTTTATTACAAATACATGTAAATAGGAGTCAAAAAATATACCTTTCCTACATTGTGTGCTAGTTTTAATCCTGACAAAACTTTAAACTGTAATAAGTTTTTTTTAAACTAAATTTCCATATAATCTATATTTATTCAATGATCAAAAGTTCCTAGGTTAGAACCCAATGTAGAGGAGTTTTTTTTTATTGGTAGACTACGTTTGGTAGGAACCCTACATTATAGGCTGGCATCCTGTGTCTTAAATACATTTTTTTGTAAACACCCTGATAAATATTGTATTAATAACCAACTGAATTTATGTTTGTCGGACACTAATCATCATAAATAAACTCATGATGATTAATGGCCATGTCAAACTCAATTGACATAAAATCTAGTTTGCCTATTTTGGGTCGTAGTGTTCAGTGATAAAAGTACATTGAAGAAAATTGAATCCAAGTTATAAACAACATTAATAATTGCGCCACTTATATAAGACTATAAGTTTAACTAATCATCAGCTATGGAATAGACAACGTTTATAAAAGAGCATAAGGATTCGACTTTTTCATAGAAAATAATGTATTAATACTTACATATTGTACAATGACTCCTTAGTATAGAGTAGCTACCCAATTCAACAACAAATGGGTCTGCCTCAAGGAATAGCAGCAAAAAAAAAAAACAATTTAAAGTAGAACATTAAATTTTACCAATTAATTTACTTCACAGACATATATCAACTTAGTATTATGTCATTAAAATTAATCGATATTATATTTTTAAATAAATTAATTGACATATAATGTATATTTCTTCAATATTTTGTTTTGGTTAACTCTTTCTTGCTAATCTGCTAGTTTACGTTGGAATCTGTTGTATTTTTTGTATAAAGCCAATGTTTTTTTTTTAATTTTAGTAAATTTCGAAGTGACCTTGTTACATTGGAAAATATTCGAACAACAAAAATACATTAAAGAACATGATTTGAATTTTAATACGTCTAAACAGTTTTTAACTTTTAAACTAGGGCTGCATAATAAATACTAATGATTATGTTTTTGTTATCTCACTGCACTCAATACATTCCCATTGTGAAGTGAAATCTTGTTTTTATTAATTTATTACTGTTGGGTACTCTTCAGGTTTCAAGGCTTTATTTATTATTCCATTGACACTTCATTTTAATTTTGTTTCATTTAATTTTGTGGTTTTATTTTCCATGTTATATAATTTGATGTATGATCTTATATAAATTGCAACTCCTACTTTTGTTATGAAACTCTTACTTTCATCTTATGGACGATTTTAATGCAAACATTCATTTTTACATATAATATTACTTATTTATAGTGTAAGAAAAATAGTGTTTGGCCCAAAATGAAACAGTACAACATAGAAATTTAGTACACAAGTTTGATGTACTTTATTATTGTAAATAAATGCTATTAGTCCTCTAAAATTGAAACTGGGCTGAGTGCCATCTTGGATAATAGTGACAAATTTCAACTTTTTTTCTCATAATTACTTGAAAATTGGATGTACGAAAACGGTTAAAAAATGTTTAGGACATACAAAAAGCTTAAAAACATACAATGCTTTCCATAAACCTTGACTGTTCTTGATTTAAACCTGAAGTAATTAATTAAAAAACTAATATTTTAAATCAGGAGTGATAATTAATTAAAAACATTAAACCATAGTATAAACTTAACTAATATTGCAGCTTGAGTTAAGCCACTAATGTATCACGTTGCCTCCCTTTTTACGCCCACGATCCTGCCGTCCACGATGGTAATTCATTAATGGCTTGATCGCATTCAAGACATTCAGGATGCAACACAGCAGTCCTCATTGGACCGGTTACTTTCCCGGAGACGAGACTGCGACAGTAGCGCTGCGGCCGGAGACAGTGTCAACCTCAGTGACGTAACGGCGGCCTTGGGAGTAGTTCCCACCCCCACCACCAGGCGGCGCTCTCTACGACTGCGCGGCGCATCTCCGCTCCACATCCGCGCGTGACTGTAGGTTACGCATGCGCAATGTCACCGCGCCGCTATACACAGCGCAGCGACCTTGCCGGCTAGGTCGTCGCTCGTTCATCACCAAGGATCCCTATTTGCTGCTTGTTATCACTTGTCAATGAGTAAATTGTTTGAGTGAAGTATTTGTTTGGGCTCTCAGTTTTAGGGGAAACAAGCTAAATTTAATTTTAATAACAATATAGTTTCCATAGCGAGATTAGGAATTTGATAAGTAATTTGGTATCGAAATAGTGTAAATAGTTACTGAGTAGTATTTATTTAGTTATTTTCAGAGTGGTTCCTTAACATTATTTAATTTGGTATGTGTATTACTGATTGATTATTAATATTTCATAATTTTTCAATAAGGTTTAATAATTTTACATAAGCACAACACGTTTGTAATAGTTATTGGCTTTAGGTTGATAATAAATAGATATTTACCCTATTCTGCAAGCATATTCTAAAATGCAAAAACAAACTAGCTAGCTGATAAGCTGATAAGCTGATAGCTAGTGCTGTTCTCTGCACAGGGATCCAGTGGTGTAGAGTATGATCACTTACTACATATATATATATATATATATATATATATATATATATATATAAGAAGTCATTCCATCTGTATGGCCCAGCTGTCCCTCTTATAGTGTTGGACAGAAATTGAAGTGGACGTAGTCACCGACAGAGTGTGCTGCTGTAAAATATTTATTTTAGTTATTTACGTTAACTGTAAAAGATCTCCACCGCAGAAAGCAAGTGATAATCAGCTTATGTTTACTTCCTGTCACCTCCAACTGTTGTATTATCCCTTCCTTGAGAGGATAAGTAATAGTTGACAGAAGTATACTCTGTTGGTGATTATTGTAACTGCGTACTCTTAGAATCCTGGCTCACACAAAAGTAAGGACAGCTTTTACAATGGCAATGAAAAGGCTAAGAATAAGAATAATAAGCATAAGAATAACATGGGGACCGAGTACCTAGGTTTGCTGCTACGGGAACCATCCGTGAAAATTTTGTATTTTGTGCAAACAACGATAAACCCCAACCAGATAAAGCCATATACCAATTTTTTTCAGTTTATGTTCATAAATAAGCGAGATATACAATTTTTCTTTTTTTCCATAAGAATAACATTAGACAACGTACTGTGTTTAGCACTTTCATATCTCAGGAACCAATTGACGTAGAGCAATGATCAAAATACCAAATTGTTTGTTTTTTATGCTGAATTAATTGGTAAAAATTAAAATTTGATTTAAAAAAAATTACGTGTGGAAACCCCAAAAAACCCATTTTTTGGGGTACAAAACCCCCCCAAAACCCCCCTTTGGATGGTGCGATTTGTCTGGTTTTCGAACTCGTTCAAATAAATGGTGCTTTACACATTTGTACCAAATTTAATTAAGATCGGACCTTTTTTACGAGAGTTATCGTGCTTACGGACACACACACACACACACACACATATATATATATATATATATAAATTTGAACGAATGGTGTTTTTGGCATCTGGGGACCTCAAAATAAAAAGTTATCATGGTCTCGGGCTTAAGTCTTACCATGAGACCTACGGTAATAGCTTCTTCCCTATAGGGGAAATTCGCTAAAATGTTTCACACTACGACAGCGATCATCTAGTAAGTAAATTCTCGTCTGGGTGAGAAATCGTTATATTCAACCACATACTGTAAAACTTGCTTTGAGCGTTCAACACACAAACACGAGTTTCAAATAAATTACTAAAGTCATTATTAACGTAAAGCGGAAGTTAAGACTAGTTAAATTACGCATATATAAAATGAAGAAAACCGACAGACAATTGAAAGTGCAGTGAACTGAAAAAATTCACTAGTTGATGCGTCTACAGTTGTGGGAGTTTAAGCAGTGTTACGTAGGACTGATCTGCAGGATAAAGAAGAGGATCGCAGGACCTCAGGATCAGGTAACCTGGTGGGTGGAGATGAAGACGCGCTTAGGGAACTAACAGGATGCGGGTCAGGACATGTGGGAACTCTCTCAGGAGTCGCAGGACTAGGCATATGTGGAGGATGGTAATTGGTGCAATGAGACACACCTGTCAAGGCATTATTTTACTGTATGTTTTTACCTTATATGTATTTTTAATACACCTCAGACTTTTTAAAAGGGTATGGAAGTAAAAAAGATTTTTTTTAAGACTACGGCATTCATCATTACTAGAATGTGTGTAGGAAGTAGAGGATGATCTTAGCGAGTATTACGTTAATGTAGGGGCTAACCTAGCCCGGGCTGTCCCTCCTGTGTTGGAATGTATAGTATGTATAGTATAGTATATATGTATAGTATGTATAGTATGTATGTATAGTATGTATAGTAATGTAGTAGTAATGTATAGTCAATGACGAGGATTTTACTGTTGTCTCTGTTTTCCGGTTGTCGCCGTTAAGCGAAGCAGAACTTCCGTATCATACAGGAGTTGAAGGGAAGTTATGCCCCGGCGTGGATAATATTCCCGCCAAAATAATTAAGAATACAATTTTTGAGCTTGGTTCACCTCTTTTTTACTTAATAAATCGCAGTTTGGTCACAGTATTTTTCTAGATTTATTTAAGATGGGTAAAGTAATACCTATTTATAAAGGGGGGCCCAATCACCAGTTTTTTAATTATCGTCCTATACCATTGGCCAGTGTTTTTTCTAAACTTTTTAAGGAATGCGTTAGGAATAAACTAGAAAACCTTTTACTAAGATACAACATTCTTTCTGACAAACAGTTTGGATTTCGTAGGGACAAAAATTTGAACGACGATTTATTTGATCTAACCAAAAGTATCCAAAATATTATTGGAGAAAAGAAAAACTATTTTTTTATTTTCATAGATCTTGCGAAAGCTTTCGGTACAGTAGATAGAGAACCTTTGCTGAAGAAATTATATTTTATAAGAGTCTATATTTCCTCTAGATCTTCACACCATTGGTTCAAAAATTATCTCTCAGATCGCTCTCAGATTGTCTCCATCATGGGTCAAGTAGCTCACCAAAAAGGATTGATTATGGGGTCATCCAGGGCTCGACACTAGGACCTTGTTGTTTCTTATCTGCATAAACAATCTGGGTAAGGCAAATTTTGGGAATGGGCAGATATTTTCTTACGCTGATGATACTGCTTTGCTGTTTGAGGGCGACAACTGGGAGGATGTTTGCTGGAACGCGGAGCGAGGCCTGCTTACTGCCGTTGGTTCTATCAGAACAGACTCGCTGTAAATTTATCCAAAACAAAATGTATGCCAATCTCCTTAAGAGCAGATTCTGATTAAACAAACCTGGAATTAAGATTACATGCTTGTGGTGCCGAGAATGGATGTGTAACGTGTGAAAGTGTTGATTGTGTGAGTGAGTACGAATACCTAGAAGTGGTCTTTGATAACCGTTTGAAGTGGTCTGAGCATGTTAACTATATTATAAATAAACTACGTGAATTGATTAATATTTTTTTGAATCTATCAACAATTCTTCCATTTTTACTTTAAAAAAATGTTTACTTCGCCTAAATCCAGTCATTATTACAGTATATGAATTTAGTCTGGGATGGGGTATTTAAAAGTATTCTTGCCCCACTAGAAACAGAACAGAAAACGATAGTTACAGCTGCCCAAGACAAAACACGCCGCTACCCAACAGAACAACTTTTTGACGAACTCCAAGTTTTTAACACCTCACAGCTTTATATTAGAACACTACATTTTATATTCTAAGAAAGAAATACTTTATTTTTTGCCAACCCAATCACAATTACCCAACAAGGTCTGCTGTAAACAAAGCAAAAATAGATCCCAAAATTTCTTAAAGCCGTTAATAAAACATCCTCCCACTATATTGCCTGTATAATTTTATCAAAATACCCGACTTTCTAAAATACCCTGTCTGGTGTAGTACTTATAAGTACATAGGGCTAGTGAATAATTGGCTAGTAGAGGTGGGCCGAGATCAAATTGATAGGTACCTCACCTCCGCGTACTCCTAGTTGTCTGTCAGCTTGTGCTTGCTACTTTGTGCTTTGAATGTGGTATACCTATTGTGTGTGTGTGTGTGTGTGTGTGTGTGTGTGTGTGTGTGTGTGTGTGTGTGTGTGTGTGTGTGTGTGTGTGTGTGTGTGTGTGCCTGAGAGACGGGGAAAGAGAGAGAGAGAGGGAGAGAGAGAGAGAGAGAGAGAGAGAGAGAGAGAGAGAGAGAGAGAGAGAGAGAGAGAGAGGGAGGGAGAACGCGTGTGTGTGCGACTGTGTGTTTGTGTCTCTGATGGAAATTTTGCCTGTTTTTAATTTTAAAATATTGTGTTTTATTTTATTGATTAAATAAAAATCACTTACCCTATCAACTAATATAATTATGCTATATAAGGAAAATATGTTTGTTATTTTACTTATCCTTTTTGTCTTATTGTATTATACAGTGTAAATAAAACGTCAATGTGTGTATTGTGAGGGTCCAGAATAGCTTTAAACTTGCATCGTTTGCTACATGCCTATGTGAGGATTTGTATTTCCAATGTTTCAAAAGTTTTTATTTTACTGTACTATTTAAAGTTAAAATAAATTTGAATTTGAATTTGATGAACCACGTTGTTTCTTTTAGTTATTGTAACCCATGACTATTCAAGAATTTTTTTAGCTCTTCCCTCGCATTCAAGAAGAGGGGAAAATTATGGGAATTCGTATTAACACTTTTCGTTTTCTTGTGATTTTTTTACATATTAGTAAGTTTTGAATCCCGATTATTCACTACAAACACAATGATATAAGAGGGAATCATCAAATTATTAAATACAAATTACTGCTTAAATACCTCAATTTTTAGCGAATTTCCCCTATAGGGAAGAAGCTTTTACCGTAGTCGGCATGGTAAGACCTAGGCCCGGGACCATGATAACTTTTCGTTTTGAGGTCCCCAGATGCCAAAAACACCATTCGTTCGAAACTGTATATATATATATATATATATATATGTGTCCGTGAGCACGATAACTCTCGTAAAATTAATCCGATTTTGACGAAATTTTGTATAAACATGTAAAGCAGCATATATGACTTTAAGTTCGAAAACCAGACAGATCGACCTATCTGAAGGGGTATTTTTGGGGGTTTTGTACCCCAAAAATGTTTTTTTTTGAGTTTTTTACATATCATTTTTGAAATAGTCAAACTTTAGTTTTCACCATTGGAATCAACTTAAAAAGACGCACAATTTGGTGTTCTGATCATTGCTCTAGGTCAAATAGTCGCAGAGATATTGAAAGTGTTAAACACAGTACATTGTCCAATGTTATTCTTATGGAGAATAAGATAAATTGTATATCTCGCTTATTTATGAACTTTTCCTAATGAAACTTGGTGTATTGCTTCATATTGTTGTGGTCTCTTGATATTTGCACTAAAAAAAACATTTTTCGGCCGATAGTTCCTGTAGCAGCAAACCTGCGTACTCAGCCCCATGTTATTCTTATGGAAAATACGTAATGTATTATCTCCCTTAATTATGAACATAAATTAATAAAATTTGGTATGTGACTTTATCTACTTGAGTTATATTGATATTTGTACAAAACCCCATTTTTAGTGTTCCTTGCTTCAGCAAACCTGCATACTCAGCCGCCATGTTATTCTTATGGAAAATAATTAAAATGTCATAAATCGTTTATTTATGAATGTATATTGATGAAACTTGGTATGTGGCTTTCTGTGGTATTAAGATACATATACATGCATTGGAAATTCACTGAGTACGCAGGTTTGCTGCTACGGGGGTGTTTTTGAAGTCAAATGGCAAGGGTTTTCTAGATCATACTACCACTATCAAGTTATAGTGAGGAAGTTTAGAACTAAATAGTTACAAACAAAAGTTGTTAAAGAAATCACTTGGAATTTTCTCTTCCCGGCATACATAATTAAGTTATAGATTAATGAAAGCAAATATTTTTGATCACATCTATTAGTTTATAGGATTTTTGTTGTTGTAAAAAATTGTGATCACCGTTTGAATAAATAAATTAGGATATATACCTGGTATACATAACTTAATCAAAGCAAAGAGGTTCAAGCAATCACCACTCAGATTCTATAAACTCGATTTATTAAATTACGTTTCTTATAATAATTAAATAAAATTACAATTAAACTAAATGAACACACAAATAAATAATAAATATGATATGAAAAGACTCAAAGGTAAAGATCATATTAAACAAGTTATAACAATAAACTCGGTTCATCTTGACATTCAGTTCTTTTAAAATAATATAAATAAAGAAAAAGAAGATAAATACACATTTTTGGTTACCTAAAATCTAAAGGCTACGTCTACTGACTTAACGCATTTCTGGTCTAGAACGTATGTACATTCACACCGGCGCGGCGTGTGCCTATGAGCAATTTGTTGGTCTAATACCTATAACCGTCCTTCCCAAAGGATCCGCTGCCACTGCCTCCACCGTTAGGGCCAGCTGGGTAACCACTGCTTCCACCACTTCCACCGCCGTTTGATCCAGATGGGTAACCACCGTTTCCACCGTTACCGCCGCTGTTGGGTCCAGATGGGTAACCACCGTTTCCACCGTTACCGCCACCGTTGGGTCCAGATGGGTAACCACCGTTTCCACTGTTACCGCTGCCGTTAGGGCCAGATGGGTAACCACCGTTTCCACCACCGTTGGGTCCAGATGGGTAACCACTAATTCCTCCACTTCCACCACCATTGGGGCCAGATGGGTAACCACCGTTTCCACCACCATTGGGTCCTGATGGGTAACCACCATTTCCACCACCGTTGGAGCCAGATGGGTAACCACTGCTTCCACCACTTCCACCGCCGTTAGGTCCAGATGGGTAACCACCGTTTCCACCGTTACCGCCACCGTTGGGTCCAGATGGGTAACCACCGTTTCCACCGTTTCCACCGCCATTGGGTCCAGATGGGTAACCACCATTTCCACCACCGTTCGGTCCAGATGGGTAACCGCTACTTCCACTGCTTCCACCGTTTAGACCATTTCCAGCACCTAGGTCATTTGCTTCACCTTCGTAGCGTATTTTAGGTCTGAATCCCTCCTTATCGGCCTCGTAGTCGACTATCTGCTTGCGGCCGTCGGGAAGTAGAACGTTGTAAGATCCCTGGGTCTGATCGCCGTCCCGCATCTCCTGGTGACCGAACTCTGTGCCAGATTGGGCATCTTTAACATCGTAGTTAAACTCATACTTTGCCGGCTCCGTCTGAAACAATAGTATTATTCAATTAGAACTAGTAATAAGATTAATGATTACAATGATCTATAAGGAAGTGTAATTGTTGGAATAAACTACCACCATGTTGTGATTATACACTATTCCATCACAGTACAGACTGCATCTTACTGAACAATTGCATTTTACTGCACTAAACAGTATATTTAAATTTACTCTAAACCCACTAAAAAGCCAAGAGGGTTAAAAACACATAAATATGGAATAAAGAGAAAGAGATTCAACCAGTCAAACTGGTTGTCCTAAGACCCAATCAGAAAATAACCGATGAGTCTGTATAAGGCTGGTTGTCTTTACTGCCTTTTATAAATTTTGTTGGCTTTTAGATAACTATATTATAAGTGTAAATATGTAATATGTCGATCTAATACGATACTTTCGTGATAATAATTGTAACAGCTTTTAACAAACTGAGAAATCTTTGATCGATGTCAGTTAAGCAAATCTGACATCGCCCAATGGATATTAAAAAAATTATTGAAATTAATTTGCCTTTTTAGTTATTTTTAATTTAAAATTTAGAATAATTCTAGGTGTATTGCTGCTGTACAAACGCCGGCTCAAGATGAAGTTTGTTTTTTTCTTAGGGGATATGACTAAGCAAAATACAGTTCTTTTATAAGGAAAAACAACGAAAGATGAAACTAGGCGTCATGGTTTTCCAAGTTGTAATATAGCTATTAACCATGTTCTCCTTATGTATAACTTACTTATTTGGGGGTATAGGATTGCGGGTATATAATATTTAAAAAGTAATATATCCGACATTCTGAACGAAACTGTAGTATCACAAGATTGTTTCAAAAGCTATAAAGCTCATCGATTTTTAATAATGTTTCGATGGATAAATTCCTGTAAAAACACAACTGTCTTAAAAATTGCATAATGTTAATTTGTACAAAATAAATTATTGTACTCAAATTTTAACTAATATGAATGCAAATTTGTACCAAGAAATTTGTATTTTTGAATTTTGTAAAATTTTAAACTACATCAAGTCAATAAAACTGCTTTGCTCAAGGATAGAGATCCTGTCCTCATTCCTTTTGTTAAAACAAACACAATAATATTCACTAAAATATACTTACAGGACCCTCATCCTCTCCACCAAATCCGCCATCACCAAGTCCGTTCCCAGAAGCTCCAAATCCACTTTGGCCACCGTTGGAATATCCTCCATTTCCGTTTGCCCCAGGGCCACCACTGGGATAACCACCGTTTCCATTGCCACTTGCTGCTGGACCACCACTGGGATATCCACCGTTTCCATTGCCACTTGCTGCTAGACCACCACTGGGATAGCCACCGTTTCCATTGCCATTTGCTCCTGGACCACCACTGGGATAACCACCGTTTCCATTGCCGTTTGCTCCAGGGCCACCACTGGGATAACCACCGTTTCCTTTGCCGTTTGCTCCAGGACCGCCACTTGGATAGCCACCATTTCCATTACCATTTGCTCCTGGACCACCACTGGGATAACCACTGTTTCCATTGCCGTTTGCTCCAGGGCCACCACTGGGATAACCACCGTTTCCATTGCCTTTTGATCCAGGGCCACCACTGGGATAGCCTCCGTTTCCTTTGCCGTTTGCTCCAGGACCGCCACTTGGATAGCCACCATTTCCATTACCATTTGCTCCTGGACCACCACTGGGATAACCACTGTTTCCATTGCCGTTTGCTCCAGGGCCACCACTGGGATAACCACCGTTTCCATTGCCGTTTGATCCCGGACGTCCACTGGTGTAGCCTCCATTTCCAGAGCCAATTGCGCTCGGTCCACCACTAGGGTAACCACCGTTTCCATTACCATTGGCTCCCGGACCACCGCTGGGATAACCACCGTTTCCATTTCCATTTCCTCCCGGACGTCCGCTGGAATAGCCTCCATTTCCATTGCCATTTGCTCCCGGACCACCGCTGGAATAACCACCGTTTCCATTGCCGTTTACTCCAGGGCGACCACTTGGAAAACCTCCCGCAACGTTTCCACCATTTGAATATCCACTTCCACCGCTGCTTGGAGGAGGGCCGAACTCAGAAGACAGTTGGGTTCCATCAGATATATCGTTGCTAGGTGGAAGGTAAGAGTTGGGTGGGAGACCATCACTAAAGCTGCTGCTACCACTTCCGGCAAGGCTTGGGACGCCATATGAAGAGGACGGACTTTCGCTTCCACGGACACCACCACCAGTTCCACTTAATCCAGGAACACCGTAAGAAGATGACGGACTGGCTCCGTTGCCATTTCTGATTCCACTAAGGCCAGGAACACCGTATGTAGATGATGGATTGGCACCGTTGCCATTACCGGTTCCACCAAGGCCAGGAACACCGTAAGAGGTTGAAGGACGATTTCCATTTCCATTTCCACTGAGTGTTGGTTGGTAAGTGGAAGAAGGACGACCGTTTCCGTTAAGGCCCGGAACACCGTAAGAAGATGAGGGACGGTTGCCATTACCATTTCCATTTCCATTCAAGCTCGGGACACCGTATGAAGACGAAGGGCTGTTACCGTTTCCTAATGCGTTTCCATTTAAACTAGGAACGCCGTATGAGGAGGATAGTTGACCGTTGCCGTTCCCGCTTAAGCCTGGGGTTCCGTAAGTAGAAGAAGGCCGGCCGTTTCCGTTTCTGTTTCCATTGATTCCATTCGAACCAGGAGTGCCATAGGTGGAGGAGGGCTTACCTCCGAAGCCATTTCCGTTTTGGTTTGGAGGTAGGTAGGGCGAACCTTGGAAGCCGTTCCCGTTTCCACCACCGTTTCCGCCGCTTCCACCAAGACCCGGAGTACCATAGGTTCCGGAGGGAGATCCCCCGTTGCCGTTGGAGGGGGGGAGGTACTGTGGTGAGACTGGTGGTTCCGGCTTTGCCACCGTCACTGTTACCAGCGCTAATAATATAATCTGAAACAATCATACGAAATGTCTTATAACATACTTTAACATATAGTTTCATAAACGTGCTAGGTTCACAGTTAATAATTAATAGTCTAATCAAGAGTCAATAATCTAGAGATGACATTAACAATAAAAAAACCTTTTCACTCCACAAAGCATATTGACTAATAAATACACCCGTCGCAGCAAACCTGCATACTCAGCGAATTTCCAATGAATATATAACATAACACTTAACAGGATTCATAAGAAATGTATTCACAAACAAGCGATATTTAAAATATTAATTATTCTCCATAAGAATAACATTGGGGATGAGTACGCAGGTTTGCTGCAACAAGGCACGCAAAATAATGGGTTTTATGCAAATATCAATAGAACTCATCTTAGTGATATCACATACCAAGTTTCATCCATATACATTCATAAATAAGCGATATATAACATTTTAAGTATTTTCCATAAGAATAACATGGGGACCAAGTACCTAGGTTTGCTGCTACAGGAACCATAGGCGAAAAATTGTTTTTTTGTGCAAACAACAATAAACCATAACCAGATCAAGCCATATACCAAATTTTGCCAGTTTATGTTCATAAATAAGCGAGATATACAATTTTTCTTTTTCCCCATAAGAATAACATTAGAGAACGTACTGTGTTTAGCACTTTCAATATCTCGGTAACTAATTGACGTAGAGCAATGATCAAAATACCAAATTGTTTGTTTTTTTAAGGTAAATTCAATGGTATAAATTAAAATTTGATTTAAATTAAAATTACATGTAAAAACCCCAAAAAACACATTTTTGGGGTACAAAACCCCCCAAAAACCCCCCTTCGGATGGTGCGATTCATCTGGTTTTCGAACTTGTTCAAATAAATGGTACTTTACACATTTGTACCAAATTTCATTAAGATCGGACCTTTTTTACGAGAGTTATCGTGCTTACGGACACATATATATATATATATATAAATATATATATAAATATATATATAAATATATATATATATATATATATATATATATATATACATATATAAAAATTTGAACGAATGGTGTTTTTGGCATCTGGGGACCTCAAAATGAAAAGTTATCATGGTCTCGGGCTTAAGTCTTACCATGAGACCTACGGTAATAGCTTCTTCCCTATAGGGGAAATTCGCTAAAAATATAAATGAAAAATTATGGTTGCTAGGTGACATAAATCTGTGGTTTTGAGACGCACTTTAACCTCTTTCATTTTTTTTTTTTTACTTAAATATATTTACAGTTTTATATTTAAAATTGTGAAATACTACAAAAATCTATAGGAATTGCTAAATTATATTACTATTTGATTTACTTAAAGAATCTCACAATGTTGGCGTTAGAATACTGATCTGATGGTTTCTTTCAACTGAAATAAAATCAAAAGCTAATAACAGAAGTATCTTAAATTTATGCACAAATGTAATAATAGTAATACCATTGAAACATTTAGAGTAGGTCAATATTATTCTATAAGAGGGTATAGTCACTAAGCCCTCAGGTACCCGAATATACAATTTTGATTAGAACATGGTTGCCGTAGCAATTGGGTTTGGACTCCTAAATGCTCCGATCTACCTTACTTTAAAGATAAGAGTTTTGTACAGCTATTATGTATAACCTCATAAGTATGTATCTCAAAGTTAGAATTTGTTTGACAAAACTAGGTTTTATGCTATTGCATCTCTAGATGCAAATTAAATTAACGAGTCTTAAAAGTCAACAAAGAGTAAATTAGCTTTATAGTCAGTTAACGTAAATCACTAAGCACTTATGAAATTCTAAAACTTAGTCTCCATTTAATAATAATAATAATATTTATAACAAAAATTTAGGGTAAAAAAAGTATATGTTTAAATATTTTATTCCTACATTTTTATACTTTATTTTATTATGTGTTATATTACTCTTCCTCCTGTCGATAATTATCTCTCTAAATATAATTAATTATTGCTAAGCATTTCTTTCCTTTTGATTATTTTCTTCAGATTTTTTCAATTTGTTACACTTATTTAATTTGATTTTTTACGCTTCCCATCATAAATTGGGTTGATTTTTTGTCTCTGGTGGCAAGCAAACTAAGTAACTAGGAATAACTAACAATAAAAAATAGAAGGTGGTTGCTTATATTTGTAGTAATTTATGTATTAAGTTACCAAGAAAGGCAAACGTTACTCCTTAAGTAACACCGAGCGTTAAAGTCTCCAATGATATCAAGGCCGTCCGTCCCAGGCGTACATAAATTATGGCCATCACTAAGTTTTACTAAACGAATGATTTTCATGCTTGGATTTGTAGCCCTTAACTGTGTTTATTACAACTTTAGTAAATATTGCGCAAAAATACACTAGTTTGTAAGAAACTTTTCTGTCTACCTGTAACGTATTGACCAGCAGATGTGCATGAGACTGGTTGGTATTAAAAGGTTTTATAGAATTAATTTAGACTTTTAATAAATTAATATTTTAATGTGTTAGGCTGAAAATAATACAAAATTACGGTGTTTGATGTAGATTTGTTTCAATGTTAAATTTTATAATCTGTAATATTGGGCTATAGATAACACAATGACCGTAGTGTTGGCCTGGCCATATGTTTTGCAACATTTAGAACATATGTTAATTTTTATTAAATCTAAATTACGGTCAATATAAAACAGTGACTCATATTAGAGCTTATATGAAAAATTGTGTTTATTATAATCAATAATACATTTTTAAATGCCTTGATAACATTTAAATTCTAAGAAATTGAGTAGGGAATAGGTCGGAAATATATTCTAAACTTTTCCGGTTTTATTGTTATTGTTACTACCTTATTATAATTTACCGTCAGCATATTAAAAAATGCTTTACCAAACTTCTTTCTGTCGACTGCTAAAGAACTCACTCGTGTCAATAACTCTCTTAAGAATGACGATTTTCCAGGAATTGACGGTGTAACCTCATCTTAATAAAATCTGTTTATCCTCAAATTACTATATACACTGATAAATTACTGTTTATTGTAAACACAAATTTTACAAATGGTGATTTACATTCTATATTTAATGAAGCTGTAGTAATTCCTAAATACAAAAGTGGAGCAAGAAATGATTGTGTGGTTATAGATCAATTTCATTCTTGTCCGTCTTTTTAAAAATATTTTAGTAACTAACAATAAATAAATACCTGCACTATTAAAATCTCTAAATTTGTTTTGCCAAATCAATATAGCTTCAGAGAGGGCTTATTTACAGAAAATTCTCTGCATGACTTCTTGAATCAAGTATAGGAACCGTTAAATACAGGGAACTGTGTGAATAGCTTGTTTTTAAATATAAATAAAGCATTTAACACAGTTGACAATGATATTTGTTTAAATGAACTCTATTTTTGTAATAAGTATATTTTTATAATAAGTGGCGATGTGTGTAAATTGTTTAAAAGTAATTTGTTTGGCGCAAAAATAAATTGTAGTTGTAAATGTTAGCTTAAGTAGGAAGTTTATATTTATAACGGAGTTACAATGAGATCGGTTTTAGGGGGAGTCATTTTTCATTTATGTTAATGACCTTAGTAGAAGAAATATAATTTAAAAATACCCTCGTTCACAAATAACATAGCATTTTGTTATACTGGAAATATGTGGGATAAGATTAAAAATGGAATCAATAATGACGTAAAGGTCCTCTAATTATGGTAAGTATATGATCTTTAAAGTAGATAAAATAAAATACATAATGTCAGTCTACTGAAAGAAAAAGGGGTTTGATGCCCAGTAATTTACACATGAAAAAGTTGTTTATAATGATACAATTGGTAATGAAAATTGTGTTTACGTCCAACAAACGATCCCTTGATGTATTTTGTATTGCATTTAGATCAGGAAAGTAATTTCAAGAAGCGAATTGCAGTAAAACAATTTGTTAAAATGTTCATGTGTTGTAAAATACATGTGTATTGTTAATATACTAAGAACGCTACATTTTTCACTAGTAGTATAATGCTATATGGAATTACATTCTGGTGTGGAACTTACCATAACAGTATACATCCAATTGAAATTAATCGTTGGTAAAACTGGGAAAACCAAAGAAAACTAAGATTGTTCCTGCTGAAATTAGACAACTTCAATCTAATATTTTACATGTTTTCCATGTTCCAAATTGGGTTTCTTAGGGTTTTACAGAGTATAAACCTTTAACCTTTAAATATCAACCTTTCCTAAACATAACTGGCAAACAAAATTATCACATTTCCAATATACCCTTTTTATTATTTTGTAATGTTTTCTACAGCTAAGCAGTTACCGGTACTTTTTCTATGGTTAATTTTAAAGAAGAAAATTACTGAATGATCCATATCATCCTCTATTGGACTCATAAAAAGTATTTCCTTTAAAATTTATATGTTTATATAAAGTACTTATGTTTTTTTTGTATATAGGCGATAGCTATGCCAATAATAATAATCCGTATAGGGATATACTAAGAAATGCTGATTATCTGGTGTTTCCTAGGCCAGGAAATATTTGTTTACGAAATGTTATGCTTTTATTGCTCTAGGTTATTTGATAAAATCCTAGGTGATATTATTCCGTATTCAAATAGATACATTCTTAGACATTAAAATAAAAATACTAATTAATTTTTATGTGAAAAGTGGGATTAGTATTCCAGACGAGAACAGTTACATAACTAAACTAAGATAAAAATGGAAGGTTTTTGTACCAAAACTTAATCTAACGTACTTCCAAAAATTAATGATTTTTAGGGCCAAAAATTATTTAATCTCTTGCCATTAACAATAAGAAAAGCTAAAACAAAAAAAAAACTGGTCATTGAGTGGCTTTTTACTGTTGAAGATGTAGAATTTTGGGTGCATCAATGAAATGTAAAGATTTAGTAGTTTACTGTTAAGGAAATATTTATCTTTTGTTAGACATTTAAAATTACTGTGAAAACAGATTAGTTGTTAAAACTCATATGCTTTATACTTGTTTACTTAATTGTTTACAACTTAATAGCTTACACACCTGTGTAGTGTCGAATTAAAACGTAAAAGGAGCAATACAAGTTGTATTTATTTAGTCTACTTATTCACTTAATGTTAGTCTTTTAGTTTATATTTATTTTTTACATATTTCAAGGCTTTCTAGCCTGTGAGGACATATTTGTTTCTGCAATTTCTTCTAATGTTTGAAAGATATGGTTTTATAGTTTTATATGTGTGAAGCAATGTATTTATTAATACACTAGCAGTTACCCGCGGGCTTCGCCCCGTTTGAATTTACCGTGAGTCTGTTTGTCCAAATAGTGTTAATTTTGTATCCATATCAAAAATTCAAAAAATATATATATATAAAAGAAACCAATAAAAATAAAAATATTACTAAAATTGTGTATTCATGACAAAACAAACAAACTAAAATATCATAAAATTCAATAAATTAGCTTTTAACCTGTCACACCACAACACAAAATAAAGATCATAAACATAAACAAACCAATTAATAATAACAGCTGTTTGTAAAAAAATTTAAAGAAACAGGTGGTAATGGAGAGTTTTCAAGACACTCGCCCATTTTTAACATTATTGGCCTACTCCAGTTCAAAATAATTATAAATCAACGTTCTACCATGGTTTTACTGTTTATGTAGAATAGCAACAGCTGTTTACAATATTTTAAATTAGTCATCTGATATCATCAAAACAAATCTTTCTTCCATAAGAATAACATGGTAACTTTGAAGGTCTGTGGGGTGGAGCCCTATGGAGATACCGGCGTGTAAACTGTTAGTTGTCCTATTTAAGACCTAAAGAATCAGTGTACAAAATTTCAGCTCTCTACCTACATGGGAAGGTAGAGAATTCTTGATGAGTGAGTCAGTGAGGGCTTTGCCTTTATGCATTCGTTGTATGAAGTTGTGGAACAAATAAATTTCATTTTTTATTTAATTTATTAAGTGTTACGTATTTTCTTCATTAGTGCAGGTAATGCAATCAGTAACGAGAATATACAAAAATTGAATTGAGGAAGGCATTGTAGATCCTCAGACAAACAATGAGGCCCTAAAAATATGTTGCTTTTAGTGTGCTCCCAAATTATTTAGAAATTTGCCCGTTAAAATTGCTCTATGTTAGGGGATTACAACTTTTCCTCATTTATTGAAGATCTGTGTTTTTTTTAAATAATGAAGTTGAAGATTTCTTTTAACTAACAACAAAGACATTGTTATGAAATTTTTATAAATTATGTTGACATTAGTATACTTTTAAGTAGTTTGATATTGAACTTCAAAGATATTTCGTTAATAAGCTGTGTGAAAATTTGTACTGTATATTCATTTATGACTTACTTATTTGATTAAACTGAATAATTGTCAAATGCATTTTTGTTAGAAATAAAAACATTACTTTATTCATTACCTACAATCCTTATAACCAATAATAAAATAATACTAGCAGCTTGTAGGGGCTGTAGCCCCTAAAATTTTATTTTTGTGTAAGTGGACAATCTATTTTAATTTACCGTTTGAATGCTAAGGAAAATTAATCTTTAGGTGGAATTTTAACAAATAAACGAAGCAGAAACTTAACTCACATTAAAAATAATCACAGCTGATCATTAGTTAATCTTTTTGCTTATTAATAAAACACTGTAGTGATATTTCCATAAGAAAGTTTGGATCTTTGAAGTCCAGTGGGGCGTAGCTCAGGTAATTTTTGACGTTTCTGATATTTTCCCACTGTCCTTGGCCCTGAATCTTTAAAATGAATCGTCATAAGCTATCTTATCTTCTTCCTATCTGGAGAAAGTTCGTGGGGACCAGTTCGCTTCCGGAATTAAATAGTAAGATATATCCAATTACAATAACAGATTTAGCAGCTACCAAAAATACGGAAATAAACTAACTTTAATAGATTGCAAAGTTTAAAAACGAGAAACACTTTTAATATATAACAGCTATCAGTTGCTAAGTGAACTGAAATAAATACTTAATTTTATTTATATTTAAAAAATACTGAAATGTAAATGCCATGAATGTATTCAATCATACAGTAAACTATCTATAAGTCTATCTGTCAAAGTCAACTGGCTTGGACAAATCGAATTACAATACAATAACTTAAAAAAAATTGTGATTACAAAGTTAAAAAATTGGCAGGACTTATTAGATTTTAACATGATTTAGAAGAAAAGTATCCAGCTACATTTATAGTTTTTATTTAACTGCTGATACAGTTGATATACTCTCAGTGTAATATAAACGGTACATGCCGGTAAGTATGAATAAGTTAAACATGTTCTTGCTGTGCAACTGAATTAGGTAAGGGTTTAAAGATAAAATATAATTACAATACATTTTCATTGGATCGATAGAAATTATTTTATTTTATTGATAAAATAAATCAAGGATGTAAATTGTGTTTACAAATTCCCATAAGACCTTAGGTAGTAATTTTAAACTGTACCGTAACTGTTAAAAACCAATATGTAAAAAATTTTAAAAATTAAGTTAAAAATATAGAATAGCTTATAATATTTGTGATCCTTTAAATAAATTATATTTTTATTTTTATTATTTTATATATTTATGGAGGTTAGAGGAGCTTTAAATCGAACATTTAAGCACTTAAGAAGACATTTTTAATTTGCCACAACTGTTAAAAAATAATAGTGTAAAAAATATAAAAATCTATTTAACCAAGTTTAAAATAGAAAACACTTTATAATGGTTATTTTACTTAAGTACAGTGATAGGCGTTATCAGTTACCTTCATGTCTGCGCCGGCGGTGGAGGATGCACTGAGCACGCTGCCCTGAGAACGACACTATACCTTATATACACACTCACCCCGTTGCCTCACCCGCAACGTCTTCGTGCATCATTGGCAGTCATTTTTTCCGGGATCGTCCTCCCCCTCCGCCCCCCACCAAACACGGTCCCCTGTCCCCCCTCGATGTGATGCAACGGTAATCGAGATCTCCTGTAGCTCGCGTCGATTTAGACAATTTAACACAGCGGACTGTAGACTCCTAATAATCACGGTTTCATCATGTTAATCGACAGCCCTTCTTCTTCTTCTCGCAGGAATTTGTTATTACGCTAACGCGTTCGGCCGTGAGTTAAATGAGTTACTGGATGAATGAGATTCGACTGTAATTTTGCGAAGGATTCGCTTCGAGGTCTCGTTTTGGACTGTGGCTCATTATTAGGTTTGTTAAGTTAACTTTTTTAATCTTGCGTCTTAAAAATTTTACCAAAACCTCTTTCGCGCAGGCACAGTCTAAAGTTTACAAATTTGTATTGGTAACACTGATTATATAAAAGTGCTTTTTCCCTAGGTACCTTCCAATCACCTACCCTTCTTCAAAACTAAATGGTTATTGTACAGTTTTATTTGTGTAAAAAGTGAAATTACTTCCAGAATGGTCTTTGAGGCCAGGTCTTCGGTTGGAGTAGGTTTTACTTAGCATTGACAGCAAATGTATTGGTCTGTTAGACCGGGGTTTTTCAAGTTAAAATACATAACAAATATTTAAAGTGGCAAAAAAAAACTTTTCCAAGAATAAATGTTTTTTTTAAATCAAAAGCAGCTACGTAGCAAATATATGATATAGTAACAAATGTTGCAGCTATTAAAGGTATTGCAGACCCAGGGCCTTAGTAAGTGTTTTAAAAATAGGGTTTTGATAATAGAGTTAATTTAAGTAATCGAGATCATCAATCACATGGTCTGAATGTTTGCTATGATTGTATAAATAAATACGAGATTCATTTGAATTAGATACTACTTGAAAAAGTAGATAATATCATGCTTTGCTCGCCTTATTCCAAAACATATATTTTTAAAATAGTTTTACTTTAGCAAGTAAGGTACTATAGGGGATTACAATTCCTGTAACTTTTATATCCAAGAACCATATGTCACGTTTAATTGTTTAAGTTAAGCTACGTAGGAAATAAATTTAATCCCTTGTAAATAAGTAATTTTTGCAACGGAATAAACGACAGTGAGACCAAACGTAGTTTTATTGTAAGTAAATATAAATGAAGCACATTAGGAAGTTACATTTCTCAAGGTCAACTGCCTAAAGTAGAGTGATTTCCCTCAAGTAGATTCTTCTTATTAACAGAATTTATAACTACACAGATTTCAAGCGAAAATTAGAATAATTTCAGCTATCGTGGATTTCATAATGGTTTTGATTTGCACATTTTATGCAACTCACTTGGCATATTTGTTATCAGATATTATAAATGTTATGGCAATTTGTACAAAAACCATATTTATAATTAAAAAATAGATTTAAATATTGAATTAAAAATAGCGAACAATTCAATGTTTTTCAGAAATAAATTAACTTATATTTAATAACTTATTCTAATTACCCACAAAATACTATTTGTTATATGTGTCTTATTTCAGAAGTTTCAATACGAATAAAGCTACAATGAAGAACTGGTTTATACATTTATGTTACAACTTTATTATAAAAATGTTAACAAATAAATTGAAGCTGTAGACCCTATAGTAGTATTCCTTTCCAATTAGTTGATACCTAAGTTAATTCTAATTGTCATTTTAAAGTTACACGGAACATAAAGAATATAAAACAATGATCTCAATTGCGATGCTCCCAAATATAAGACAAAAAATTCACATCATAATCAGCAACCGTAATAAGGACAGAATCATCTTAAAATTCTTTTTACTTGTTTATAAACGAACCCTTTTAACATGTAATCAATCTCATTTGTAAAGAGTGGCAGCCAGGTGATGGCTAACTATGAGATCAACCTAAAAGTAAGTATTTTATCTACTTAGCATGTTATAATATCTTTTTTAAGCTTTACTTATCCGCTTAACTATGAGTAATCAAAGATACAGTAAAATAGAATAACATCGTTTGCCGTTGATATAAATTGAATAATCATATAATTCGTTATACAAATTCTGAATAAATCGTTTATCAAATGATTAACAAAACTTCTTCATATACTTTGTTATTATCATGAGAATCTAATAAATAAACACATGTGAAAAATCAGTAGCGATACTTTTTTTCATTAAAGAACACAAATTCACTGATCATATAGTAAATGTTAGATGATACCATTATTGATAATAAAATAAACATATTTATATATTTTAGAATTCAGTTGTGATATGTACTTATAACCTGATAAACACTATGGATATTTGGTCGATGGTGGTTCCTTGGGGGGGGAGGGGGTTGGCACTCACCGTGGGATTTTGGTTCATTTGTATAATGAAAGACTGTAGTTATTTTTATTTATTTTATTAGTAAGATTAAATTAATAACACGTAATCGTATGTTTGTCTACATTGCAACGGCTTACAAGGACACTTATCCTGCTTAATAAATATACCAAACGCTAAAATAAGTTGATCTGATATTAATGCAAACGCCGGCCGTGGCTCCTATCAGTCAAAGCACACTTAATTGCACTCACAAAACTGCATGTATGGCACAATTTTAATGTGAAAAGAATAAGAGGGACATTGTAATAATAATTATATAATGCATTAATAACAGAAAATAAGTGCTGATGTATTTACTATAAAAGATAAATGTCGGAAATTTCCTCAATAGAAATTGACAGTTCTCTTAGAAAACGTATCAATCATATTACTTATCAGCTATATCACTTCACTATAATATTATTACGCATCAGAATTTGTGGCATTTCACAAGCGCACCAGAGGTAATATAACCATGTTTGACCTAGAAAATACTTACGCTTAGGAAATTAACTATAACATAGAAATAATATATATTTATTGGGACTTCTTGTTGGGGATTAATAAAAACTTAATTTGGATGTGCTTTCGTTCCTTTACTTTAGAAGATGGACTGAGTAGTGATTTCGAAACCATATTAATTGGGGATTGGAAGTAAAAAGCCACAGAAATAACATTACGAGAATCATGCACTTGCTTAGATTTAGATCTGGATTCTAGACAAGGGTTGTAAGCAAACAATTTTAAACCGTATTTAAAAATGTAAATTAGGAAACATGTATACTAAATAAAATTCTTTCCGTTACACCATTAGCATCCGTGATTCTGACTTCAGATCCAAATAAATCTTTAGTAAAACTTTACTTAAACCCACAATAACTGCTCTTGATGTTATTCTAATGACACAATATTATTCAAGAAAGCCCAGAACATCTCACAAATCCTCAATTCGTCTCAGCACGTGGGCAGGCAATGCTCGTTGCGCCCATCACAAGTGAGGGGGCGTGAGTTATTACAGTGTCGTCACCAGCTGTGATACGTATCACACGTGATATCACATCACAGCCGCCGTTGTGCTACGTGAGGGAGAGGCGAATGCGCACACACGCACACACGCACACACGCACACACTCGCTAAACTGGCCGGCACGAGCAAACATGCTTGCAACAGAAGCGATCAACTCTGCTGTTTGCGGTCCACTCGACGATCTTTATTAAGCATATTTTTGTTTATTCTTCCCCACACGCGGTGCGAAGAGAGTATTGTGAACAGGAAATGGGGTTTACTCCGGTAAATATTTATCTACTAGTGAGTGGCTTGTAGAGGCCATAGCACCTAAAATTTTGTTTGAATTTACCCTTCGCATGCTAAGGAAATAGTAGTTTTCATCACAAAGACCAAATACCCCCGTCGCTGCAAACCTGCATACTCAGCGAATTTTCAATGGAGATATAAATGTCTTAATACTACATAAAGCCACTTACCAAGTTTCATAAAAATATACTCACAAATAAGCGATATACACAATTTTAATTATTCTCCATAAGAATAACATTGGGGCTGAGTACGCAGGTTTGCTGCAACAAGGAACACAAAAAGTAGGTTTTATGCTAATATCAATATAACTCAACTAGGTGAAGTCGTATACCAGTTTTTATTCATTTATGTTCATAATTAAGGGAGGCAGAGCATTTAATTATTATCCATAAGAATAACATGGGGGCTGAGTACGCAGGTTTGCTGCTACGGGAGAATTATGAAAAACAATTTTTGGAGCAAATATCAATAGACCACAACGAGATGAATCTGTATACCAAGTTTCGTCAGTATACGTTCATAAATAAGCGAGATAAAAAAAAATTCTTGTCCTCCATAAGAATAACATTAGACAACGTACTGTGTTTAGCACTTTCAATATCTCATTAACCAATTGACGTAGAGGAATGATCGAAATACTAAATTGTGTGTTTTTAAGCTGAATCGAATGGTCAAAACTAAAATTTGACTTTTTCAAAAATTATATGTAAAAAATTCAAAAAACCCATTTTTGGGGTACAAAACCCCCCCAAAATACCCCTTTGGATAGGTCGATCTGTCTGGTTTTCGAACTTAAAGTCATAAATGCTGCTTTACATGTTTATACCAAATTTCGTTAAAATCGGATCATTTTTACGAGAGTTATCGTGCTCACGTACACACATATATATATATATATATATATATATATATATATATATATATATATATATATATATATATATACAGTATCGAACGAAAGGTGTTTTTGGGGACTGGGGACCTCAAAACGAAAAGTCATCATGGTCCCGGGCCTAGGTCTTACCATGCCGACTACGGTAATAGCTTCTTCCCTATAGGGGAAATTCGCTAAAACATCTGTTGCTCCATGTGATGAACAACTTTTTTTAGCATGCCCATATAAGCCTTTGATAGTTGAAAATTTGAACCAAAAATTAGGTGATTTGCATCGTTTCGGTGGTTCAGATAGCTTTACAATATTTACATTTATTTTATTTACAATAAAAGTGTGTACACGTGTTTTTTTACAAATAAATGTCTTTGGAAAATGCTAACTTGTCAAGTTTTTTAAATGTTTATTTCTTACTGGTATTTTTATAGAAATTAATGTATAATGTAATAATTAATCTTGCTTAAAAGTTGTAAATAAAAAGCAAAACAATATTTAATCTAGAGAAAGGGGGTTATTTTTATTCGGTATTCGATTGCCTTAGCTACAATTTAAAAAAATGTGTGTATTGAAGGTAGCAACAAATCCATTATAATAAAATACATTAGGAAATTGTATCTGCGATATGTACTTCTATGCGAAAAACTAACTGTTATTATTAATGGTTAAATTGACCAACATTTATAATCATAGAATTACAATTTTTACTTTCTCCCTCTATATGTAGATGGAGAAAGTATTGTTTTCGTCAAAATTTTCCAATTTGAGTTGTTAGTGGAAATATTCGTTTAGGTGCTCCTTGAACCCAAAAAAATGGTTTTTACGTGATGTCTGTCTGTCTGTGTGTGTGTGTGTGTGTGTGTGTGTGTGTGTGTGTGTGTGTGTGTGTGTGTGTGTGTGTGTGTGTGTGTGTGTGTGTGTGTGTGTGTGTGTGTGTGTGTGTGTGTGTGTGTGTGTGTGTGTGTGTGTGTGTGTGTGTGTGTGTGTGTGTGTGTGTGTGTGTGTGTGTGTGTGTGTGTGTCTGTGTGGATGTGTACAGAGCTAGAGCCCTAACCAATGGGTTTTTAATAAAAATACATAAATATAAAAAATATTACTATTCACCACTCAAAATAGCTCAAAAAACTAAATAATTTAGTATTTTGAATTACTATTCTACGATTGCTGGTTTCGGAGCATATTGAAATTTTCATTTTGCGGTAAACGCAGTACCAATGTTATTCTTATGGGGAATACAAATATTACTATTTCTCTCATATTTACTGATAAATTTCATTCAAACTTGATATGCTTGTCAATTTAGCATTGACCAACAGAGGAAATTCGAAATATGTTGCCCCTTAATAACCCTGGGGGGAATAGGGGGCATTTCCCCTCTTAAAACCACGAGTGTAGCAATGGATTCTGAAGTGCCTCCAAAGCAGGGATTTGGGTGGATGTTTTTTAAAACAACTTGTTTAAAGATTTTATGTATATTCGACCGTGCTTTTTATTCTATATTTAGTAAATAAAAAGTAATTTATTCATTAAAGTTGGGCTAAAAGGGAGAAAGTATGTGTCAGTTTCCTGATACCGTTTATTGTTTGTTGCTTTGTTTAGGCATTTTACCTAATAACATTGGATTAACTCCTTACAAAACCCACGCTTTTTCACCTGGGTCAACGGTATGAAGAGGATGCATTGTAAGCACTGTAAGAATTATTTAACCACATACCTAGTAGTTTATAATTAGCTTGTTTCTAATTGAAAAAAATAATTTAG
This sequence comes from Allygus modestus, assembly GCA_963675035.1. Classification (NCBI taxonomy): domain Eukaryota; kingdom Metazoa; phylum Arthropoda; class Insecta; order Hemiptera; family Cicadellidae; genus Allygus; species Allygus modestus. The sequence goes on along the minus strand of OY776112.1, from coordinate 17,550,108 downwards.
GAGATGAGTTTGTTTACGTAACTCAAAAGTATTCTCATTTATTAATAGCTTATCGGTTCAATTGAATAGACAATCAATTGGCTACTATCCCTAGCAATCATCTTATTTTCCTGGACGATACATTGGCGTATAAACTCCAGTTGCGACAAGCCTCGATACACCCAAGGTAAAGTCGAGACAGATTGTCCCTAACCTTTTCAAGGTGACGAACAAAATTGGATGAACGAAACAGACCAATCAACAACGTAAATAAACATGTCATTCAATGTCACCGCTGGACGACCGCAAGCACACGTAATAGGTAACCAAATATGATCAGCTGTTCCAGGTGAGAGTGAAATGGTGGGAACCAATCAGCTGGGAGGGTCAAGGTCACGTGACGTCATAGAGGAATACTGTGTCGTTCCTGGCCGTAACATATATAACAGTATCAGTATCATCCCGGGAGAGGAGCTGTTACCTTGTTAAGGCAGTTCTGTTATTCATTAATTTGTTGATTGGATGATGCAATCTAAGAGTCATTCCTTCGGTTCAACAGAACTGTTGAATCTATTCAACGGTGCAGCGTAACTAGACTACGTAATGCTTGAGTTGAAAGTCGGTATTAAATAATGTCAAGAATCAATAAATAATAAATCTTTACTGTCTCAAGACTAGTATTACATTCACATTCATCAAAAATACAAACTAGAAAATTTTTAAAATTTTACTGTTTGAAACAATAAAAAGTCTTAACCATTCAACTTAATTTTCCTTTTTTCAAATATATAATCTTTGACGCTATAGTTAAACGTTGTATTAAACTATTTTTGTTCCTATTTATGTCTAAATTTACCTTGGTTTTTAGGTATTGAGGGAGCACAGTAAATAAAAATTTACAATGTAACACTTTGACGTCCCTGAGTGAGTCGTAAAATTATTTATAGTATTGGCTTATTCTAGTTTTGCAAATACAGACAGAATAACATTAAAAAATGTTTATTGAAACGTAAGTAGTCTGCTATTCTTGGTAAATTTTTGTTTTAGGGATTCGAAATGGCTACAAATCCAACATCGGGTAGAAAATACCCCCGTAGCAGCAAATCTGCATAATCAATGAATTTCCAATACACATGTAAGTATCTTCACACCACATAAAACCACATACCAAGTTTTGTCTATATACATTCATAAATAAACTATTTATGATATTTTAATTATTCTCCATAAGAATAACATGGCGGCTGAGTATGCAGGTTTGCTGAAGCAAAGAACACAAAAAATGGGCTATATACAAATTTAAAACCCTATAGCCAGGGTTTATAACTCAAATAGGTAAAGCAACATACCAAGTTTTATTAATTTATGTTCATAGTTAAGGGAGATAAAACGTTACTTATTCTCCATAAGAATAACATGGGGGCTCAGTACGGCAGGTTTGCTGCTACGGAAACTATCGGCAAAAAATGTTTTTTTGTGCAATTATCAATAGACCACATCGAAAAGAAGCAATTTACCAAGTTTCATCATGATAAGTTGATAACTAAGCGAGATATACAATTTGTATTATTCTCCATAAGAATAACATTGGACAACGTACTGTGTTTAGTACTTTCAATATCTCTGTAAAAAATTGACGTAGAGCAATGATCAAAATACCAAATTATGCGTCTTTTTAAGCTAATTGCAATAAAAAACTAAAATTTGATTTTAAAAAAAATATATGTAAAAAACTCAAAAACCCCATTTTAGGGGTACAAAACCCTCCCAAAATACCCCTTCCGATAAGTCGATCTGTCTGGTTTTTGAACTTAAAGTCATAAATGCTGCTTTACACGTTTATACAAAATTTTGTCAAAATTGGATAATTTTCCCGAGAGTTCGTGCTCACGGACACACACACACACACACACACACACACACACACACACACACACACACACATATACATATATATTTATATATATATATATATATATATATATATATATATATATATATATATATATATATTAGAGAATCAAATAAATTCACAGTAAAGGGCTACTATAATATAAGTATAAAAACATGAAAATAACCATGAGTACCCTGTTGAATACATTTTTTAATTATACTTGCACTAACATGTTTCGACTTAAAGTCATGATCACAGTGCTAATTCATAATGGGCTAACATAACTCTTGGTGTTATCAGCAAAAACGTAAATATAAGCTTATGATAATAGCCAGCTGTTTTAATTTTCCTTATTGGTGCAATCGTTTTGAGCCTGTTCTTATATTTATGATTTTATTAAAAATTGGGCTGTTTGATTGAATTTGCATCAATTTAATAAAATCATAAATATAAGAACAGACTCAAAACGCTTGCACCAATAAGGAAAAATAAAACAGCTGTCTATTATCATAAGCTTATATTTACGTTTTTGTTGATAACACCAAGAGTTAGGTTAGCCCATTATGAATTAGCACTGTGATCATGACTTTAAGTCGAAACATGTTAGTGCAAGTATAATTAAAAAATGTATTCACCAGGGTACTCATGGTTATTTTCATGTTTTTATACTTATATATATATATATATATATATATATATATATATATAAAGTTTTGAAATCAAGGGACCTCAAAACGAAAAGTTATCACGGTCCCAGGCCTAGGTCTTACCATGTCGACTACGGTAATAGCTTCTTCCCTACAGGGGAATTTTGCTAAAATTAATTTATAAATATTATTTTAGCTCATGAATCAAATGTTAGGTTTTTTGTGCAAATTTGGGTTTATAGGCAGTTATAATATATTGCAGAATGAAACAGAGTTAGTGGTTATATAGTATTTCTATAAAACGAGAAACTTCTACTTAAAATTAAACCAATATTTTGGAAGGTTAGAGTTGTGTTAAACAAAATTGTCTACACAAAATAAAGTGGCAGTTTTAAAAAATAATGTAGTATATGTTTGAACAAACTCAACTTCTATTCGTGTTACTAGGTAAGGGGAACGTCATGGATTGAAATCTAACCTAATCTAGATTTGAGTAAAAATCGTGAAACACAAACATAAACAAACAAAAATATATAAGTTTTAAATGTAAGCAGCAATTAAGACTAAAACATTTACATATGTCCAAGAATCTGCTATGAATTTTATGGTTAATGTGTTATTTATTTATTGCTTTAAACTGTCAAGTAAAAAGAGAATAAAATGTAACATGCAACGTTAGCAAAACACTAAGAACCATAAACAGTTAAGCAATTGTCAAGCAATTCAACTTAGTTGGCACTGCCCTTCATTGAGGACGTTTATAATTTCTACAGTTACTTGTAATGACAATCTTATTAAAACAGAGACCTCGTCTACACTCGTATGCACTTCCTAATTCCTCCAAGGTTAAGGTCCACACGAGGTTGTTTTTAGTTTTAATACGGACTTATATAATTAACTTTTTGGGCTTAATAGTTTTTGAAAACTAATATAAGGAAGAAAGAAAACATAGAAAGGGAATAAATCAAATCTCTATTTTCAACTAAAATGATTGTAAATATAACATTGACTTGGAAACACATGTCATTTCATCAACTACTGTTGGCAGTTATACTTATAACAGTCAAAGTCAAGATAACCAACTGATAAACACGTAAATTTTTTAAATCTTTTTTTACGGTGTAAAACGCTGACATAACTAGAGTGTATTTTAAGGCGAATATGAACGAATGATGAGTGAGAAGCCTTGTGAAGCCTTGTTACTGACTAAGACCGACTGATTCTTTAGTCGGGTCAATAATTAGTAGTACAATGACCAAGGCATCCGGATCAATTTTACAAAATCTATCAAAAAGGTTTACAAAAACATTTAAAAAATGTCCTAAGGATTTTGCTAAGGCGAACTTCAGATTATAAAGCGAGCACGCTAACCACTGTGCTAACCAGCAAATCGGGTGTAGTAGGGTAAAACATAACTTCCTTTGTAATATAAAATGTTTTAAATAAAATAAAATAGAAAACGACTTTTAGATGTTATTTTTATCGATTTTTAAAAATATATCATTATTATTTGATTATACTATTTATATCATATTATAGTTGTCATGCCTCTATGCTAAGTCATATTTTCCAATTTTAATTTTTTGTTACCTTGAAAAGGAAATTAAAATTCTTCATATCAAATTGTAAAATATTTCATGTATTGGTTGGTATTTCAAATAAAGAAATTATTGACCTATACTATTAAACCTTACAACTTGTTTTGTATGGGCTATTTTTATTTATCCTCTGGCACTAAATATTTCCCAACACAATTTATTATATATTCCGTACATATGGTGGTTGTGATGGTTAACTGTGATGTAAAATGACCTTCATATAGAAAATACAGGCCAATAACAGTCATTAAATGATAAACAAGAAACTCTAATCATGAACGACATATCATTCAAATGAAGATTGCTGCATGATTTGTTTCATTACTGAATGATCCTTTCAGCTACCGTCTCATAAACGGTTACCTTATTCTAAGGAGGACTTAGAGGACTCCAAGTTTGATTATGAATTTTATTTCATGGGTAGGATCCAATTTGAAGACATGTTAGCACTCCTTTCACCAGATGGTGGCTCTGGGAATTGGATCCATACAAGGGTTCACAGGTTCTCCGGACTTACGAGAACTATTCACTCTATTGCTTAATGTTCTCTCTGTATTCCTTTTGGTCACATTCGGAGATAATTAACTGTCTCTTTGGGTCACATCCGGGGACTTCAACTAACCTACACTAACAGTAACTATCACCTATCAGTAAAAATAATGATTAAATTAAGTGAAATAAACTTGTTATATATTTTTATTGATTTGATATACTATTAGGGTCCATACTTATGGCTTTAATATTTATAACAACGGAGAGCTTTAGCCAAAAATTACTTCCAATTAGGATGTGTTGTTATTTATAACTTTTACTGGTTTATTATTGCCTTTTCGTTAAATATATATATGTGTAAAATTTGTATTGAATTAAATAAATTAATTTCTTAATTATCATCGTATATTCATATATATAATTTATACGTGTTGTTGTGGAATCTCACTAAATAAAACACAATTCCAAGTCAAACAACAGAGCATTTGCATATAATTACACATAATAGTAGTCCGGTAATACTTATAGTAAGAATTAGTTATAAGTGTAATCACACAAATATAATAGACTTATAAACGTGTTTTATTTAGTGAGATTATAATTTTAATTTTAAATATAACACTTGAACACAGTAATAGTGTGTTGAATTGACAATACATATATATTTTTTACAGAAGTGTTGGAAGTGTTAGTATTTATCTTTGTAGGCATCAAATGTTACATAAATCAACAAAAAATGCCGGCAACTAATATCAACAACAGAATAAAATGTAAATACAAAAAAAATTAAAAACTTCATAAGAAAAAACAAAAAATAAAAACAAATGCTGTAAAGTAAAATACTATTTTATCTTTAATTATATAGATTTATCAGTTTAAGTTTCCGCGTCTTTTGAACAGTAGTCGTAACAGGTTAACAGAAGCTAACCGGATGTGGTTAGCCATTAACCGTTTAAAAGCCTTATCTCAGCTAAGGAACTAATTCCGGGTGTTACATTTGCCAACAAATTGGTTAGTTATCAATTAGCAGGATCTCAGGAGCGGCGCGGGCGGCAGGAGTAACAGCGTCGTGCTGGAGATGCCATCGGACGGTCTCCTTTGGTACAGACTGTGGCCCGTGTCCTCCTGTGGTTGGGTTCCCTGCCCTGCACAATATGTTTACTAGTAAAATTAAGTTAAAGTGATATACAAAGTGATTAACGCAATTATGAAGGTTAGTGGGTAAGCTAAATTTTGTTGGATGTGCGTTGGATGGTGGAGTAGATGTACGGTCAACCATTTTTATGACGCAAGGAACATTAAATAGGCTAAATTTTTTCTACACAAGCAAAATTTATTTTAAGCCTAACATTGTAGGTATTTAATCTTTGTTATTTTCCTACTAAAGTTATAGGTGTGAATAACTCTATTTTCTTTAAGAAAACCATAAGATTTTTATGATAAAACCCTTTGTATAGGACCCCAGAATTTTTTAATACAGAGTTATTTCTTTATGATTGTACTAGAAGAAGAAGAAGAAAAACCTACTTTATTTAAATAAAAACATAAAAAAATCGTACACTTTGTAGTTTAAATAAATATTTGCACAAGAATAAACAATGGTTATTTAAAAACCGTCTGTTTAGGCTGGCTAAAATAATTAAAAATTGTACAATCGAACCTTTTTTTAACACTTATTTTATATTACATAAATTAGTGACCCTGAAATTTTATATTACATAACTGAAAAAACTAAACACAAAAATAAATACAAATTTGAAAAAAATTCGTCTGTTTGTCCTTACAATGATCTACCAAAACATACAAAAGACAGGCCGTTAACATAGCAGTTAAAAACAAATGGTTACTCAAATTTTTGTGTGAATAATTTTTTCAAACTAGCTAAAACATATAGAAACAAAAAATATACATATATGCATAACGTAGAAATAAATACTTTGAGAACTTTAACTGCACTGATGTTGTAAGTAGTCTCTACTATAAGAGAGGGGGGTGATTATAAAGCTAGAAATTAGAGTTATATGTAATTGTAAATATTTAAGATCTTGACCCAATACTGTAATCTTCAATTGTGCTTTTAAATATAAATATATTTTGAGATTGAGCTGACTGGTTTAATTTGTGTAACACATATTTATTTTGTGTTATATGGTTCAATATTATGAAAATTCGTATATTAATTTTTTGTTATAATAACTTTAAATATCAAGTTTCTGTCTGCCACGTTTTGTGTAACATACTTGCCTGTTAGCTATATCACATTAGATAATTTTCCCGTCTTAATAAATTAAATTTAATTGCAGCAGTAAGTCGTTCAATAAATTATTACAGCAATCACTGTCTATAGATTAACAAATAGTATTAATGAAGTCAAAAAATGAAATAAAATATTCATCCATATCATAATAATTGTCCTGTAAACTAAACACCTAAACAAAGTACATAAACTAAATTAAAGTATATGGCACGTCAACAAAACTGTACCCAAATTTACTCTTTTAAATGAAAAAGAAATTGTACTTTTATACCTGTTTTAAATTAGTTACACTTGTCGCTGTAATTGGTTCCACCTGTACCTTAGCAAAGAAACAAGCGAGAATCACTCATTAAATTATAATGTTTATGGTTTTGAATTGTTTATTTTATGCATTTCGTGGTAAAATTAATCTTAAAAATGATGACTCAAATATAGTTTTTTTATAAATTATTAAGGGAGATATGGCCTAAAACCACATTGAGCAATGATATATGACGATAATTAACAGAATCAAAGCGTTGTCGTTAAATAAAAACTCACTATTTCCACTACTATCTTGAGAATACTTTTCCCTGTAGCATCTCCGCGCCCCATTCCGTTACTGCAGCAGCTGTTATCAGCTAATTGCCTCCGCAGATGTTATCACTTGACCTTGTGACCCCGGCGGCTGAGTTTCCCACCTAACTGGACGATATCACCCCGTCCAGTCGCCACTGGCTTGCAACACGTGTGTAACCTGCCTGTTGCATCTCCTAGTACTGCGTTCTACCGTTCCACCTATATGTTCATTATCGTCAAGATTTAACCGTAATTTTTTCGCGGATTTAGTTTTATATATTTATTCTCTTTTAAAATAATTTTATCGTTGACAACTTTCCCGATATGTTACTAACGCCAAAAGAAAATAAAAATTGCAGGTGGTGAGCTAACGAATTTTAAAAATAATGTTTTATAAGACTATCGTAAGTACGGGGTAATTAATAAATTTAGACATTTTAAATAAACAATTAATAAAAAGTAAAAGAATATTTTTATAGACAAAATTTATTGCTTAATATGTCTAAGTTTGTCTTAAATTTTGTTTGCTCCTGTCCATTATACGTGTAAGTATTTCTTTTCGGTGTTTTTTGCTAACTTAGCACCTTTTTATAATTTTACTAAACAAATAATTAAAAGTCATGAATCTATTAAAATATATGAAGATATTTTGCAATACTTTTATTTGTTGTCTCCTTAGCATGAAACCGTTGTAGTAGACTCAAAGAACAAAGAAGAAACAGTACAATACATGAAAAGAAAGTTTTGTTAAAAATAAAATAGGCTACCTTGGCAATCGTGTTTCAGAAAAACTTATGCGCGATTTTTTACTTTACTTTCACAGGACACTAAAAGTATTCTAGAATTTGATATCTCTAAAGGTTTGCTTGAATTTAAGTTTGGGAATTAATTTTCTCTTGGTATAAAGAAATAATGTCAAAATAAATTAATGAATGTCATGTAAAATTGTCGTAGGTACATTGTAAGCTCTAAACATTTACTAAACAAAAACTAGGGATGAAAATGTATATATTTAAATGGAAATAAAAAATTTCAATCATTCTGCCTCAAATACTTGGTATGCGGCTTTACGTGGTATTAAGACATATATTATGCATTGGAAATTCGCTGAGTACGCAGGTTTGCTGTGACGGGGTATTTTTTTATTACCATTATTTTTGTTCTCCACAACTTCACACTACTTAATAACCTAATGTATTACTAACAGTTTTCAGTTCTGACGGCAAGCATACAACATAGACACGCTGTATAAAATATACATCAGGTATTAATATTGAATAAATTTATGGAAGCCTTTAAATAAATAATTCTATTTGAGCTTGAATGAAAACTTACAATGTCATTAAAATTAATAAACATAAAACATAACATAAACATAAACATAACATTTGTTGAGTGTTAAAATTACGAACTCTAAAACGAATGTGCTATAACGAGCTCTCGATATTTTTATAAAGTCGAAAGTTGCAGCAATCATAATAATAATTACATGTATTCCGTGTAACAAAGTACATATTGCTAAGAATGAGTCAATTGGTGAGTTTAAACAAAGTAACAAACTACTACATAGCAACGACGAAGTTGCCCCATCCCGGGTCTAGGCGATGTGAAAGGGGCTGGCATTTCAGGGCGACGCGACAGGCCTAATCCCCCCTATGACATGTCCTCGGCCACCGAGTAAAAGGATCACAAGAAGGCACTTACCTTGTTTTAATAAGCTTGAATTAGTTACCTTGACAAAGTTGCGCAGTATTTGTTAAGAAAGTTAACACCTGTCTAGGAGGGCGATCGTTGGTCCACTTGATAGGATAGTAATACCAGTCTAAAACAAGAGATATATTTCACTAAGCCTAGTTTCACGATTGATATATTTAAATTCATTTGTTCAACGTAATCATATACGCATTTGTTCACTTAAATGTTATGCAGTACAAAATACTATAATTATATTTTTCACTTTTATTTTTTACTGTTCCAAATGTGACTACTATTAGTGTGTAATGTGTATAGTACATTTAAATTACTTACCGTCAAAAATAATCTTCTGTTTTGAGTCTGTTTTAATTGCTTACCCTACAACATAGTTCATGTGAATACAACTTATTCTGGTGCTCGGAACTGGTAAACGTTCAATCACAGTTTTACCCATGTGGTATGTGACATTAAATTAATGTCTGCCTTGCTTAATACTGTTTCTGTAACCGCGGCTAAAGTGTTTCTTTACGATTTCAGTAAGTCCACGTCGTAAAACCACTGTTGTTTATTTAGCGAGAAAACTGTTTTATCGCTCGCTGCGCTTTGCTTTACCGCTCGCTTAGAGATGAACTGTTGATTGATTGTTACTTTTGACAAAACTAACTAACAGTGCGTTTTTTTGTTGCGTGGGAATCGAAAATTGCAGTTGGAAAAATGTATGTATTTCGAGTGCAAAGTGTCTTTATCGCTTTCGCAACAATTTTTACTCAAACGAAAAACCTACTTTACGCTCTTGGTGCATAATTAACTGTTTTCTGGGCTGGTCCGTGGGAACGACATAGTATCTCTGCAAGCGGGTCAACAGACAAAATAAGCAGAGATGGACCCTCGACGCGTAAGCGGGTCGTGGTCAGAGAATTAGCGCAGACTCAGGGGGCGCACGCAATCGAACACTTGTCACTAATCTGTTGTTTGCAGCTTCAGAACTGTGAATGTAAAGAGACAGGCGTATTCAAGGATACCGATTACACTTTGTTCAATGGAATAAGTGTCTTAAAATGTTGACATAGAAATTTAAGTGAGTGTGAGGTAGAAAATAATATGATTACAAGGCAACAAAATACTTAAAAGACCGTTTTTTGAAATTTATTGTTGCATGAATGGAAATGAATTCTACAAATTACATTTTACTCTACCAACTACCAAGGGGATGTGATTTTCTTTCGATTCTATTTGACACGTTTAAAAATCTAAATATGAATATTTACTCCTCCTGCAGGATTGTTAATGACCCAAATAATATCGGTTGAGTCAGGCTATTGTTATAGTGCGAGTGGGTGGAGTGATGTATTGATAATTTATTTTCAGATACTCGACATAACCAGGAGACATGCAAACACTGTGTGGTTATTAAACCCTTTAAATTAAAATGCCAGTTTTAACTAGTCACAAAAATGTTTAATAGCTAAAAGAAATAAGTAAATAATTACAAAAGATTGATTAAACGAAATTAGTTGTTTAAGCTAAAATTAATGCAATAAACAAACACTAATAGAACTGTGAAAAGAAAAGTAGATAATAAGAGAATGTCTTTGAGGGTAAGAGTGTTAAGGGCTCTAGGTTACTTTAAGGTTAAGAGAAGAGTAAATACTAAACTTAACTTTCTGCTAGTAGGGGCAGTGATAATCGAAATTGGTTTCTGATTAATAATAGTAACATTGAACTCATCAGTTATTAACATGATAATAAAGATGCATTTGCCCTCGTATGTTAGGTGTTTTAATTCGGCCAAGTTTACATCCCTTTTTACCTTGAGTCTAATTCTTTCTTCGCCTTGGTTTAACAGATAATTGCTTTATACCCTTAAATTGAACACACAAATTGTATGGGTAGAAAAAGTTTATATATAAGCAATCAAATGCAACGATAGTTTGTACCTTATATCCAGGCATTTTGTACTAAAGGGCATTGTATTTATTTATCCAAAACGTAATGTATGGTATAAGTAATTCTAAAAGTATCTAGTAAAGTGATAATAAAGTTAAACCATCATGTTCTTCCCTTATATAAATGATTAAATGCATTTAAAGTTTCTTAGCTGTCAAAAACGTAATTTCTAAATACTGTTATTATCGACAGTTCCGATCCATAAAAATTTTGACATTCTGGGAACACAACACGAGGACCTTTAAGCCAAAGTATAAGTCATCAATTACTAGAGTATATAAGTAGTTGTTATAGCCTAAACAATAATTAAAATTAGCTTTTTGTTTGATTAATTTATGACCTACAGACGAACCATAGCAGGGACTTCAAGAAAGTATTAAACCCCATCAACTCATTAATCCTTAACCATCAACAATAATTATAATACACTATTTCTAAAACATACTTCTGCTGATTACCATTAGTTGAACGCATGGAACAAAAGCTTTGCTAAAATTAATCCAAAGGCTAAACTAATATTTACTATTTTAAGTTCTAGATGATAACATAAATTATATAACTGATTAAACAAAGTAACATTAACATTACATTTACATTACATTTATAAGTTAGCTTATAACCTACAATACATCCTCAAAAACGTTAATAATGCACTACCAACACTGTGCAAAGCTCTCATCGATTTCCTACTCTTCATTACATAATCCAAACGGTATCAAAGATCCAGTAAAACACGCAAGCGCAGCGGCGTCGCGATGTCGTGGCTGATGCAATAGGAAGGTCAGGACGCGACGCAGCGCGCAGCGAGCAGAGCGCAGAGAGCGAAGAGCGCAGAGAGTGAAAAGCGCATGCGCAGTGCACCGGGAGAGTGCGCGTGCGCAGCGTGTCGGCCCCGCGTGAAGCGCGCTGCAGACAATCATGAATGTGTCATCAACGAGCGTCCGGGATTGACTTGTCATCGTCTTGTTAGGAGTTATCTGATTTGTATGGGATTTGTTGGGTCTTCGTACGCTTTAATGTTTTACCGTAATGGCAATTACACTTACTAATAGCTTGGTTATGATATCCAGATCAAAAATTGTACGGAAGCTACTTTCTACTAATAATCTATTTTCTTTACAAAGTTTGAATATTATTTTTTCCTCAATTTGTTTTGTAATGGAACGAATTAACACGTTGTTATTGCAAAGATATATAATATTACAAAGAAGCCGATGAAAGTTGTAAAATAATGCTCATTTTTGCGTGAGCTTTACCATTGTTGAGTGGGGATTAATTAATTTGACGATTATCGATAAGATGAGTTTAGGTTATCTGCTTTTATATCCAAGCAGATATACTTGTGTCTCAAAAGGTCTATTTACCCTAATATTTGGTTTTTGTGTATGTGTATATTCGTTTTACTGTTTTCATACTAAGGAAAATAAATAAGTTTGAAAGTTTTAACACATGTCCATACTTAAATAAAAGAGAAGCTTCAATCAAATTATAAATAATTATATTTTAAATGTTTTACATAGATTTATTTTGTTTGTACTTTTTTTATGAGGTTGGCAGCCTCCGTTTGTTTTACTTTGCCCGTCCACATGCGTGAAACGTATCACGCAAAGCAAAGAATGAGCCGTTACAGTACGAGTAGAACAGTACTGATAAATGTCCATGCCAGGGCTGGGATTCAAACCCACGGCTGGGCCGATGTCATGGTTCCAAAGTCCGACACCTTAACCATTAGGCCAGCGACGCACTAGGCGCTTAAGGGCACTTAATATAAAATAAGAGTAAAAGAAAAAAGGGCTCCTTTGAGGGGTTTTACATTTAATGTTCGATGAATGTTCCAATTTCCAGTCTGACTAGGTCGTACGACAGCTTCAGAACCCTGCGCAAAACCTACACAAATTTACCATTTTTCTTTACGTAATCATATACTATTAAGATTTTTTTACTTTGTGAGTGAATAAATTGTTCCCATTTCTTTTTCAGGAGATCCTGAACCATCTCTCATATTACCGATGTAGGTACTTCTCAAATTACGTAGGCGTTCTTCTCTTTCCACTGTGACGCCAAGTCTATTACCTTGGCACGTGTTGTTACGTTTCCTCGGATGCCTCTGGTGCGGCGGCGGCGGTGGCAGCGGGATGCGGCAGCGATGTTCACGAGCCACGAGGCGGTGCATCATGAGCCCTCGTGAGACAGTCTCGTGTCCCGGGGTCACGAGCCGATCAGTCAACGGCATCGTCGATCTGGAGCGATCTGGGCCCCACGCACTGAGACGTCCCTGCGGAGACTGCTCACTGATAGGGTTCTGGAGAAGAGGTAGGAGACCCACTGATAGGGATTCAAGAGAAAATTTACAGGGATACCCATGTGTATATAATAAAAGGGCCGGTGATGTCTAGCTGGAGAGATCTGGGCCCGACGCACTGAGACGTCCCTGCGGAGACTGCTCACTGATAGGGTTCTGGAGAAGAGGTAGGAGACCGACTGATAGGGATTCAAGAGAAAAGGTTCAGGGAAACCCATGTGTATATAATAAAAGGGCCGGTGATGTCTAGCTGGAGAGATCTGGGCCCGACGCACTGAGACGTCCCTGCGGAGACTGCTCACTGATAGGGTTCTGGAGAAGAGGTAGGAGACCGACTGATAGGGATTCAAGAGAAAAGGTTCAGGGAAACCCATGTGTATATAATAAAAGGGCCGGTGACGTCTAGCTGGAGAGATCTGGGCCCCACGCACTGAGACGGCCCTGCTGAGACTGCTCACTGATAGGGTTCTAGAGAAAAGGTAGGAGACCAACTGATAGGGATTCAAGAGAAAATTTACAGGGATACCCATGTGTATATAATAAAAGGGCCGGTGATGTCTAGCTGGAGAGATCTGGGCCCCACGCACTGAGACGTCCCTGCTGAGACTGCTCACTGATAGGGTTCTAGAGAAAAGGTAGGAGACCGACTGATAGGGATTCAAGAGAAAATTTACAGGGATACCCATGTGTATATGATAAAAGGGCCGGTGACGTCTAGCTGGAGAGATCTGGGCCCCACGCACTGAGACGTCCCTGCTGAGACTGCTCACTGATAGGGTTCTAGAGAAAAGGTAGGAGACCGACTGATAGGGATTCAAGAGAAAATTTACAGGGATACCCATGTGTATATAATAAAAGGGCCGGTGATGTCTAGCTGGAGAGATCTGGGCCCCACGCACTGAGACGTCCCTGCTGAGACTGCTCACTGATAGGGTTCTAGAGAAAAGGTAGGAGACCGACTGATAGGGATTCAAGAGAAAAGGTTCAGGGAAACCCATGTGTATATAATAAAAGGGCCGGTGATGTCTAGCTGGAGAGATCTGGGCCCCACGCACTGAGACGTCCCTGCTGAGACTGCTCACTGATAGGGTTCTAGAGAAAAGGTAGGAGACCGACTGATAGGGATTCAAGAGAAAATTTACAGGGATACCCATGTGTATATAATAAAAGGGCCGGTGATGTCTAGCTGGAGAGATCTGGGCCCGACGCACTGAGACGTCCCTGCGGAGACTGCTCACTGATAGGGTTCTGGAGAAGAGGTAGGAGACCGACTGATAGGGATTCAAGAGAAAAGGTTCAGGGAAACCCATGTGTATATAATAAAAGGGCCGGTGACGTCTAGCTGGAGAGATCTGGGCCCCACGCACTGAGACGTCCCTGCGGAGACTGCTCACTGATAGGGTTCTGGAGAAGAGGTAGGAGACCGACTGATAGGGATTCAAGAGAAAAGGTTCAGGGAAACCCATGTGTATATAATAAAAGGGCCGGTGACGTCTAGCTGGAGAGGTCTGGGCCCCACGCACTGAGACGTCCCTGCGGAGACTGCTCACTGATAGGGTTCTGGAGAAGAGGTAGGAGACCGACTGATAGGGATTCAAGAGAAAAGGTTCAGGGAACCCCATGTGTATATAATAAAAGGGCCGGTGACGTCTAGCTGGAGAGGTCTGGGCCCCACGCACTGAGACGTCCCTGCTGAGACTGCTCACTGATAGGGTTCTGGAGAAAAGATAGGAGACCGACTGATAGGGATCCAAGAGAAAATGTACAGGTAAACCCATGTGTATATAATCAAAGGGCCGGTGACGTCTAGCTGGAGCGATCTGAGCCCCACGCACTGAGACGTCCCTGCGGAGACTTGACTGATAGGGATTAAAGAGAAGAGGTTCAGGAAAAACAATCTGTATAAGAGACAAGTGGCTCCAATCACCTGTTTCCGTTTCTTCCATAAAACCAATGTGAACTTTCAAATCCGATTTTTCCTCATCGGATTATCCGAAATGGTTACTTTATGACCCATTTTATAGACTAAAAAATACTTAGTGATTTCAGGATTTTGAAACTACACATCAATAACCTATAGTAAAACATCAATTATTAAATATTTTCAAATTTTATTGAACGACTTCTACTTGTGATATCAAATTTCTCTGCTAATTGAAATTGATAGGTATTTTTCTCTCTCTATAAAAACGAGCCATAAATCAACAATTTTGAACAACCCGTCGGCGTCGAGGAAAAACGGGATTTAAAGATAACATTGACCCTGTGGAAGGAGCAGGTAGAAATGCAAAGCTTTACGTAACTGGAGCCTCTCCTAAAGACGACAGAACATTTTGTATTTCAGATTGGTTTTGTTGCCGTAGTAGTAGATTTATACCTTTTCTTATTCCTATGGTAGCCTATGTTTGTATTTATTTTTTAGCGAATTTCCCCTATAGGAAAGAAGCTATTACCGTAGGTCTCATGGTAAGACTTAAGCCCGAGACCATGATAACTTTTCATTTTGAGGTCCCCAGATGCCAAAAACACCATTCGTTCAAATTTTTATATATGTATATATATATATATATATATATATATATATATATATATTTATATATATATATGTGTCCGTAAGCACGATAACTCTCGTAAAAAAGGTCCGATCTTAATGAAATTTGGTACAAATGTGTAAAGTACCATTTATTTGAACGAGTTCGAAAACCAGATGAATCGCACCATCCGAAGGGGGGTTTTTGGGGGGTTTTGTACCCCAAAAATGTGTTTTTTGGGGTTTTCACATGTAATTTTAATTTAAATCAAATTTTAATTTATACCATTAAATTCAGCTTAAAAAAACAAACAATTTGGTATTTTGATCATTGCTCTACGTCAATTGGTTACCGAGATATTGAAAGTGCTAAACACAGTACGTTGTCTAATGTTATTCTTATGGAGAAAAAGAAAAATTGTATATCTCGCTTATTTATGAACGTAAACTGGCAAAATTTGGTATATGGCTTTATTTGGTTGTGGTCTATTGATATTTGCACAAAAATCCATTTTTTGCCCGATAGTTCCCGTAGCAGCAAACCTGCATACTCAGCCCCATGTTATTCTTATGGAGAATAATTAACGTGTTATCTCCTTTAATTATGAACATAAATTAATAGAACTTGGTATGTGGCTTTACCTAGTTAAGTTATAATGATATTTGTATAAAAGCCCATTTTTAGTGTTCCTTATTTCAGCAAACCTGCATACTCAGCCGCCATGTTATTCTTATGGAGAATAATTAAAATGTCATAAATCGTTTATTTATGAATGTATATTGATGAAACTTGGTATGTGGCTTTATGTGGTATTAAGATAAATTAATATGCACTGGAAATTCGCTGAGTATGCAGGTTTGCTGCTACGGGGGTATTTTAATTTTTGATTAGTTAACTGTGCTTAACTTCATTGAGATTAGTTTTATGCCCTCAAAATTAGTTATGGTAGTTATGGAATGTTCTTTTTCAATGTATTACGGCCATATTTGTGCTTCAATGTTTATAAAACTGTGTAGTACCATGGAAATAACTAAACATTTTGAACAAGGACATTAACTCCTACATCAACATTCATATTGTAACAGTATTGGATGATGCTTGAAGTTATGATAAATTATCTAATTATAAAGAAATAAAAAAATAAGACATTATTTCAATCATGAATGGTATGACCAATAAACATTTAATATTTAGTTTGTTTACATATTATCTACAATAAAAAACATCCACAATAAATATAGCATATGATATTTTCCATTCAGTTCACATTCGTGGATTAAACGTTGCATGCAGAATTCACCAAGTCTTTTGCAGTGTAGTGAGACGTAATAGGGGTTCTGAAAATACAAATATCCGTTATGTAAAAACAATATTTTCTTGTTTGTGTCTAGTGAAAAAATTAAAGCGATAACCGCTTAGTCTCTAATAATAGTAGATAACCGTCTCTATCCAGCTTTACAAAATATATAAATTATAAATAAAATACTACGCCTTTCTAAGAGCTACCTTATCTACTCCAAATCTAAATCATATTAATAGAATAAAGTTTTAAACAGGCTTTTGACGGTAATTCCTCAACATTACAAATATTAAAACTCTATCTAAACATATCCTTCGAGAAGAGTTAGGTACATATTAAGACCGCATGTTCTTCAAGCTGATAATTATTCTAACATTTCACCACCACAAAATCACAACCGATCGCATGAGATCATCAGCATCTCATCGACACTTAATGTATGTAATCTGCAGGATCGATATGTACGACCCACTGATCCTGAACAGAGCAATCCTGCGTGCACCTATTACCGATTTTCCCACACTTTTTAAATGCATGCCTACAGTAAATGGAATATGTTCCGCTCTAATACAAGTTGAATATTCGATAGCGAATTTAGTTTTATTCTGAGGAATATAAAGAAAACATTATTGTTTTACGTTAACATATAATTTGTAATTTTAAATTAAACAAAAATGATTTTGAACTAAGCCTGATTCTATTTGTCATACAAAAACACCACTAATATATGCTAAAGTATTGTTTTAAATCTTTACAGATTATGTAAGAATTTCTTTATATTTTTCATTATCTATTATTTCAAGCTGTTGATAAAATACATATCCATTGAACATTTAAATAATATTTACCAATAATTGTTCTTTTAACTACTTATACAAATTTAAATTATATATTTTGAAATATATAAAATACATTTGTAATTTATAAGTGCGAGCGAATCCCAGTTCCTCGAATTTGAGAACATATTTTCCTTTTCGGATTTCCAGCTCATATACGGTCCTTTTAGTTTATTAGTTAGAACATTTGCGGTTAGGATTCCGGGACGTCTATACCAAACTAGTTGTGCCAAAGGATATAGAAAAAAAATTTAACTCTCAAGACTTGACTTGTTAAAAGTAAATTTCTATAACGAATTCAGTGCTACCCACTAACAACCATCAAGCTTATCTGTCAATTTTACTTAATTACCTAAACACTTAATCTCAGATATAATGATAAAACAACCTTGTTAAATATATAACACCTACTTTCCTACGAATTACAGAATTAAAAGACTAGTGATTCTAGTTGAAGCAAACTACTGGTATTATATTGTTACCCGGCCTAGTTCCGTTCTCACGGTAAAGCTTCTTGGATCTGAGTGCTGAAGGGCACGCAGCCCGTCTCACGCAGTTTGCCCGTAACGTCGTACCGTCTGTTAGTGTTACCCTACATCGGTTGTGGTCGTGCGCTTCTAATAGCTTGCGTATTAGCATAAAATACCACTGAAACGCTAACACTTGACGGTAAAAAGGTAGTGGTAGTTTCGCTACAGAAAGGCATATGGAAAACCTTTCAATTTTAAACTTCTGTTTTATTTTACTTTATAGAAGAACTAGCTTGTACCCGGCGGGGCGCGTTGCTGCCGCAGAAGAGGCATTGAATTTGTTTTATGTCACACTCGTTCATTTTCAATATGAGCTCGTTCGCTACGCTCACTCGCCTATCGAAAAAAGAGTTTGAGTTTCCATTCGAGTAGTTTTTTTATTTCCATTGTGAGAGTTCCTATTCAAGTAGGTTTTTTCCGTAATGATAAACAACTGATTACAATGTTTTAAGTTATAGATATCATCTGATGAAATCAAAAGATATATTTCTTCCATAAGATTAACTTTGAAACTTTGAAGTCGAGTGGGGCACAGCCCTAATGTCCGAGGACTTCGGTTAATGGCCTAAACCTTCCCAGGATTAACCTGTGTTACTATGCAAAATTTCAAAGCAGTCGGATGAGCGGTATGGCAGCGCATAAAATACGAACGGACAGACGAACAGACGTACAAACATTGGTTTTTATATATTAGATAAGCAGATTTTTATGAGTAGGCTACAGGTGAAACAAATAGGTATTGAATCATGTCTTAATTAAAATACCTTAACGAGTAGATGTGCCTATTGGGGACCCGGGTAACATCCACTTTCAGGGCTTGGCTCCCTGTGTTTTCAAAGTTCCAATGTCAATCTTATGAAATAATAGAAATCAATTTAATTAAACATTTACCAGATGTTGTTACTAACAAAGCATAGTAACAGCTGTTTCAAGCTTTCTTTTGAAATCACATTAAAATATAAAGGAAGTGATACGACCATAAATAACTGGGAATAAAACTATTTGCTCGAATTCGAGCAAGAGGATCCGCTCATATTAATTATGTTTTTTTGCTGTTTTGCATTTTACAATTTTATTATTTCTCAAGTATTTGTTCTTAACACAGAAATAAATGTATAAGCCAATTGTTATTTAGGCTCTACGCGTTATTTAAGAAGTATCAAATAAGCATTTTTTATAAACAGATTAAAAGCGGGATTTGAATATCAAGTTTATATTAATATTCACGTCAAACAAAAGTAGCCACACTGAAATTGATTTTGATACACCTTGCAAAATTAACATGTTTCGATTATATTAATAGTTTTTTCTATGATATGTGGAGATATAGACCTAGGGTTTCACAACATTTACAACTAATTTTGTGCCCTATAAATATTTGGCAAACTTTTGATTCAAAAAATCCAAGATATTTACTACGGTATTTCCTTTCAAAATCAACCATGTTATTTTGCTAACTGTATTTTTTCTGATTTCCTATAAAATAGCTAGGAGGTTTGGGTCGTTCAGGAATTATAATTGTGTTAAACTTTAGGTTAAATAAAGTTTCCCTAAATTTAACGTTGGCCTCTACTATGCAATTGAGATAAACAAAAACATTTTACCCATGACTGTAAATTTTAATGAAAATTTCACAGGAATAAATATATAAATACAATACTCGTAGCAAAATTACCCTCATAGATGAAAATATGTGTCGAGAAAAATGGTAACGCTATTAAAACAATTATGTAACCGTGACAGCGAACAGTAAGTAAAACAACAAAAAATTACAATTTATTAACCAATTTCTATAGAAACCATAGTTCGTTTAACTTTGAAAACGAGAGAAACATTTTAGGCTGTACATTTTTAGCGCTGATTGGAATTTTCTTTGAAAACGTATGCTTAGACTACGGCTTGGGTTGGACTCGGGGTGAAGGGGTTTATCCTGTTAAGGGAGGTTCATTGGGGGGAGTCAAAGGGGCTGGTCCCTAGGGCACTCTCTCGAGCCGCCCAGTAAGGGATATCCCAGGGATTTTCCCTGGGATATTCTCCCGAGAGATTCCTTTCTAGGACCATCTCTCGGGCAGTGCAGAATGTCCCTTCCCCTCTATATTCCGGCTGTAGTCTGCGTCCAAGGCTGCTCTGGATAGGAATCTGGGACCAAAGTGGAAGATATGGTGATTAAGAGACAATATGGTTCGTACGGTGAAGCCCCATAATGCGTCAGCGAGAATGTTCTCAGGTGTAAATGGGAGCCCCATAACTAAAAATATGACGGACAAACCAAGTTTGAGGTTACAGCACAAGAAGGAAAGAAACGTAAGGAAATCAATAATCATGATTTAAAAAAAATTATGTTTAGGTAAACAAAACCGAAAGATGTTTAGCAATGAATATCTTAATTTACAGGAGGATTCCGTATCATATAAGAATAATGTTCAAGTGATAAGTGAAATTATATTTGACTTTTTAATAGATATATACTAACTTTTAGCAATAATTTGTTAAAACCAAATCAAATAAGTGGGATATTTATTATTGATTTATTTGGACTTTACCTAATGCCTAGAGTGTTTAAAGCCACACTTAAATGGGATATTTATTTTTTATTGAGTTCAATGTGTATTAAATTAATCAGTCAACTAATTCAATAGCATATTTATAATTAACTGCAAAACACATAATTAGTAACCAAATGTTATTAATATAAACAAAATATTGTTGTTTAGTTTTTTGTTTAGTCTAGACTCAATATCCGTACCGCACCGTTCCATCCGCCAGTTGTTTTGGCAATTCATGCGGATACGTGTGTTCGTGTTTGTTTATGTGTGTTTTAGTGTTTTCAATGTTTAACTTCCTAGTGGTTTTTAAACAACTGACATGTTTGAGAATAACCAAAACTTAAATGTTCGCCTGATGAAGATCCCAATAGTGAATTGAAACCGGGCGTCTTTCGAGAAAAATAGGACCTAGACATTAAGGTAATTTTAACCACTACACATAATTATTGATCAGTGATTCAGAGGCTTAACTTGTACAAAACGAAGTTTTGTTTTCTTTTTGAAACGATTTGAAACACTGAAAAACCTGTGAATGTTATGCTGTGGTGCTCTAATGCTGCTTTTAAATCTCAGTAAAAGACAAACGGGAACAGGATATAAAGGTCTAACGCTCAGGAAGGGTATTATCTATTAATTATAAATGGTAGCTAAGCATTGGAGGGTGAAGAAAACTCACTAAAAATTACTGTGTTAATATGTTATTAGTGAATTTCCTATGGATACCTAAATGAACTATTAGCATGACCCTCTCAGTGAGACTTAAGCCCGGGACCACCATAGAAGTTCCTAACGCGACCCCCTGAACACGTTTTTACGGATCTCAAAAAACTTATATATATATATATATAATATATATATATGTGTGTGTGTGTGTGTTCGCCCTCTAGCGGTTGCAATTTTTGTCCGATTTACTTCAAATTTGGTAGAGACATTCCATTTTATGATCAGTTGGACAAGTTCGTTTGGCAAAACAATCAGAAAACTCTAACCCCCTTTTTGGGATTTTAAGTTTTCAGATTTTGAGTTTTTGGGCCCAAAAGTGGTCAGAAAAGCCCCGAATGTACAATTATTGCACATTAAAGTATTGCACGTAAAAAGTCAAAGATTTTAAGCCATCCCTCATCATTCTAGCATAAGTACTTACCAAGTTATTAAAGAAAATGTTAATTGTAAAAATACAGTACGGTCTTATGGGGATTTTACACTGGAAAAGGCTGTTTTTCATATCTTAATATCGTTTTATCACTCCCAATACCCCTATACCAACTTGTTATCCCCCAACTATACCAACTTCTAACTTTATAATGCACAACATTGGGATCCTATTAGTGAATTTAAATATAACCAGGAGCATCAAAACAGCCTAAAAATATCATTTTTCAATTTAAAAAAAAAATGTAACCAGTGTTAGTTTAAACCCTTTATTTGATCTTTTAAGGTTTTAATGCGGAAATTCACTTCCCTCACGTCAGCGTGCTGCGTGCGATCTCGTTTTAACATTTTAATTTGTTGAAGTAGGAACTTAAACTCTCTGATTTTCTTTAGTGAGTATAACTCAAATTCCGCAGATGAAAACCACTCCATTCGTGAAAGTAACTCGCACCTCCCTCAAACGATTATCTAGCTTCATTCCCCAGGGTTATTAGCTCAAGATCATTAGGTCTATGTTATCACGATATTACGGAGGTCAATTTGCTCATACGTGACGTCATTGGTGTGCAGTATGTATAGGCTGTGACAGAAGTAGCGCTGCGTACCTGACATGACCTCCTAGATCACCTAGATCACTGATGTCACAGGCCCGTGACCGGTGACGCGCCCTGTGACGTCATCGATGGTGTTTATCGCCCATAACTGATGGAAGGTCTCTATATATCAGCGATACATGAGGTCTTGTAATGGATTTATGGGGGAGGATGCAATCTAGCTGAAACTATCGTTTGGTTGTTTACCTAATTCATGAGACGATTAACGAGATAGGAGCAGCATATTAGAAATAACTGTAATTTATTGGAATGTTTAGAACAAACGGATTTATATTTCTAAGTTATGATCTTTATAAACTTTAGAGATAATGTATGAGAGTATAATACCAAACACAGTATTCATAATAATGTTTTATGAAAGTACAAAAATACTCGAATACTTTAGAATTGTATACATTAATACTTAAAATAGGCGTAAGGTTTTAATGCAAGTTATAACGTTAAAATTGTACAATATAAATAATATATTACCTCAGGGAATAAAGTAATACCCCCGCCACTGCACCCCTGCGTACTCAACGAATTTTCAAAGAATATTTATGTCTTAATATCACATAAAGCCACTGTCCAGAATTCATAAGAAATATATTCACAAATAAGCGATGTATAAAATATGAATTATTATCCATAAGAATAACACTGGGGATGGGTTTACACAGGTTTGCTGCAACTAGGAACACAAAATAATTGGTTTTTTTGCAAATATCAATGAAAATTATCTAGGTGAAGCCACATACCAAGTTTAATCCATATAAATTCATAAATAAGCGATATATACAATTTTAATTAACCTCCATAAGAATGACATGGGGACCGAGAACGCAGGTTTGCTGCTATGCGAACCATCGGCGAAAAATTGTTCTTTTGTGCAAACAACAATAAAACACAACCAGATGAAGCCACATACCAAGTTTCGTCAGTGTATGTTCATAAATAAGAGAGATATAAATTAATTACCGGTATTTGTTTCCATAAGAATAACATTGGACAACGTACTCTCAGTGACCAATAGAGCAATGATCAAAATACCAAATTGTTTGATTTTTTAAGCTTAATTCAATGGTAAAAATTAAAATTTGATTAAAATAAAAATTACATATGAAAACCTCAAAAACCCATTTTTGGGGTACAAACCCCCCAAAAACCCCCTTCAGATGGTACGATTCGTCTGGTTTCCGTACTCGTTCAAATAAATGGAACTTTGCACATTTGTACCAAATTTCATTAAGATCGGACCTTTTTTACGAGAGTTATCGTGCTTACGGACACATAAGTAGATAAATATTATATATATATATATATAAACATTTAAACGAATGGTGTTTTTGGCATCTAGGGTCCTCAAAAAAAGTTATCATGGTCTCGGGTTTAAGTCTTACCATGAGACCTGCGGTAATAGCTTCTTCCCTATAGGGGAAATTCGCTAAAAACTTCTAAGAACTAAATTTAAAAAGATGTCAATACATGAACGTCAATAGAAAAGGTGAGAACGAGTTTAAACGCTAAAAACTTCACATAATTTTGTTAACCATGATAATTCGTGTCATATACAATTAACAGCATATGTTAAATAATTAAAATCACAATAACTGTGTGAGAATATCCATTGTGGTCGTAAAACGTTTTACTGTGTGATACTTAATATACTTGTAAATACTGTTGTAGCTTGTCTGTAGCTCTTACACCACAGCAGTAATGGCTGTGATAACTGGTAACTCATCCAATAACTCGTGCGTTCTCCTCTCAACTGGAAGCCGCCTCATTTTGGTAACTCACCGCCAGTAATTAACTCCTCCCACTTTACCTGTAACTCCTGCTGTTATGAACTTGTGGTTGATACTAAATACTCCTCAATGGCATGTTTTCCTCCATTGGATTACGTTAGTGGTGCTATAGAAGGGTTATTGGATTCGGAAATTAGGAAGGAAGAACACTAGTGGTAATAAATGTAGAGAAAGTAGGTGGTTTGGTAAGGAAGGAAAACATATGTTCGGACTATTTTTAGCGAATTTCTCCTAGGGAAGAAGCTATTACCGTAGTCGGCATGGTAAGACCTAGGCCCGGGACCATGATAACTTTTCGTTTTGAGGTCCCCAGGTGCCAAAAACACCATTCGTTCAAAACTGTATATATTAATGTGACCTTGAGCACGATAACTCTCTTAAAAATAATCGGATTTTGACGAAATTTTGTATAAACGTGTAAAGCATCATTTATGACTTTAAGTTCGAAAACCAGACATATTTACCTATCCAAAGGGGTATTTTGGGGGGTCTTGTATCCCAAAAATGGGTTTTTTGAGATTTTTACATATAATTTTTGAAACAGTCAAATTTTAGTTTTTTCAAATAGAATCAGCTTAAAAACAGCATAATTTGGTGTTTTGATCATTGCTCTTCGTAAAATAGTTAGAGAGATATTGAAAGTACTAAATACAGTACGTTGTCCAATGTTATTCTTAAGGAAAGTAAGAAAAATTGTATATCTCGCTTATTTATCAACTTATGCTGATGAAACTTGGTATATTGCTTCATAGCATTGTAGTCTATTGATATTTGTACTAAAAAACATTTTTTGGCCGATAGTTCCCGTAGCAGCAAACATGCGTACTCATCCCTCATGTTATTCTTATGGAGAATAAGTGAACGTGTTATCTCCCTTAATTATGAATATAAATTAATAAAATTTGGTATGTGGCTTTACCTACTTGAGTTATATTGATATTTGTATAAAACCCCATTTTTTGTGTTCCTTGCTTTAGCCTGCATACTCAACTGCCATGTTATTCTTATGGAGAATAATTAAAATGTCATAAATCGTTTATTTATGAATGGATATTGATGACACTTGGTATATGGCTTTTTGTGGTATTAAGTTACATATATATGCATTGGAAATTCACTGAGTACGCAGGTTTGCTGCTACGGGGGTATTTTTTATACCAGCTGCTTGTTGCGGCCTTGCCAGCATAAACTAATACAGGATTATTTACACACAATGTTTACACTATATCCTTAGGTTTACTACTCATCAGCACTACACTACTTCTATCCCTTGATTGAATTTGTGCAGCTAATGGTTTTACACATTATGATATTGTTTAAAAACAAACTTAGAATCTTTGTTTCGTCCACTAGCCTTTTTCAAAATAAATCAAATTTGTAAAGAAAAAATAAACCCTAAATTTAAATTGGCTTTGACATTCCGTTCTGCTCAAAATTAAATTCAGTTAAAAAAGAAAATCATGAAATCTCGTCAATTTAGAATCTATGGATAAATACCCCCGTCATAGCAAACCTGCGTACTCAGCGAATTTCCAATGCATATATATGTGCCTCGCTACTATACAGAGCCACATACCAAGTTTTACTGGAATACATTCAGATATAAGTGATATATAGCATTTTATTTATTCTCCATAAGAATAACATTAGGGCTGAGTACGCAGGTTTGCTGAAACGAGGAAGATAATAAATGTGTTTTTTTTGCAATTATTAATATAACTCAACCGGGTGAAGCTACATACCAAGTTTTATTAATTTAGGTTCATAGCTAAGGGAGTTATAAAACTTTACTTATTCTCCATATGAATAACATGGGGGCAGGTTTGCTGCTACGGGGAAAATCAACAAAAAACCTTTTTTGTGCAAATACCAATATTCCACAATTATATGAAGTCACATACCAAGTTTCATTAATATACATTCAAAAATAATCGAGGTATACAATTTTATTTATCCTCCATAAGGATAAAATTGGACAACTTACTGATTTAGCGAATTTCGCCTATAGGGAAGAAGCTATTACCGTCGGTCTCATGGTAAGACTTAAGCCCGAGATCATGATAACTTTTCATTTTGAGGTCCCCAGATGCCAAAAACACCATTCGTTAGTATAGTGTGTAAGCACCATATGTGTCCGTAAGCACGATAACTCTCGTAAAAAATGTCCGATCTTAATGAAATTTGGTACAAATGTGTAAAGTACCATTTATTTGAACGAATTCGAAAACCAGAAGAATCGCACCATCCGAAGTAGGGTTTTGGGGTGGTTTTGTACCCCAAAAATCTTTTTTGGGTTTCCACATCTAACTGTTATTTAAATCAAATTTTAATTTTCACCATTGAATTCAGCATAAAAAACAAACAATTTGGTATTTTGATCATCGCTCTACGTCAATTGGTTACTGAGATATTGAAAGTGCTAAACACAGTACGTTGTCTAATGTTATTCTTATGGAGAAAAAGAAAAATTGGATATCTCGCTTATTTATGAACATAAACTGACGAAATTTGGTATATGGCTTCTATCTCGTTTATTTATGAACTTAATCTGACGAGATTTGGTATATGGCTTCATATGGTTGTGGTTAATTGTTGTTTATCAAAAAACAATTTTTCGCCTATTTTTCTCCTTGCAGCAAACCTAGGTACTTGATCCCCATGTTATTCTTATGGAAAATAATTAAAATGTTTATCTTGCTTATTTATGAATGTATATGGATGGAAATTGGTATGTGACTTCACTAAGATGAGTTCTATTGGTATTTGCATAAAAACCCATTATTTTGTGTTCCTTGTTGCAGCAAATCTGCGTACTCATCCCCAATGTTATTCTTATAGATAATAATTAATATTTTAAATATCGTTTGTTTGTGAATATATTTGTTATGAATGTTGTTAAGTGTTTTAATGTGTTATGTTATATATTCATTGAAAATTCGCTGAGTATGCAGGTTTGCTGCGACGGGGTTATTTAGCACTTTGAATATCTCTGCAACGGTTGGACGTAGAAACACAATTAAAAATTAAAACACCAAAATGATGGTTTTGTAGAGCTAAACTTATTGGTAAAAAGAAATGTGAAGTTTTTACTAAAATATCTGAGGAAAATCCAAAAACCTTTTTCCCATAAGATTAACATGGGAAATTTTATGGACATGTTCTTTGACTTTTCTCCACAACCACTTTACCCAGGTTAATGATTCAAAATACTAAATTATTTGTTTTTTTTCAGCTCTATAAAATTGCTATAACCGAAATTGAGTGTATTTTAAATTCTAGGGTAAAAAATTCAAAAAAATTATTTTTTATAAAATTAAAAAAATCATAAACCCCCCTACTATAGTCCGATCGCCCTGGTTTTTGAACTTAGTCATGAATGTTACTCTACAAATTTGCGCCAGATTTCATCAAAATCGGGTGTTTCTTTCAAAAGTTATCGAGGTAACGGACACACACACACAAACACACACACACACACACACACACACACACATATATATATATATATATATATATATAAATTTGAACGAATAGTGTTTTTGGTATCTGGGGCCTCTAATCGAAAAGTTATCATGGTCTCGGGCTTAAGTCTTACCATGCCACCTACGGTAATATCCCTTCTTCCCTATAGGGGGAATTCACTAAAAACAGTTTCTTGTTTTTATAAAATAAATTAGCAATAACAGCACGAAAAATTAAATCAATTGTTTTAGGAAGGAAAGAATACAATATGAAATATACCCTGTAAAGTTACGTTTTCTGTCTGTATATGGTTTTTACATAACACTTCATAACTAGAAATAGGAAATAAAATAACTTTGCTAGTACTTCATCCAGACGGCATAACAATTCCATACAATCTTGTCTCAACATAATGGCAATTTCAAGTTTTCAGTGTCAATTATCTAAATAATTAAATACTTATCAGACAAATATAAAAATAGTTTTTTAGAAAGTTTTTATATTTTTAATTATTGAGTGATAGAGAGTGGATAAAGACCAAATTTTGTACCCATAAGGTAGAATATATTAGTGCTATATAAGGATGGTAGGATCGTAATATATAACTGATATAACCATCTTCAACAGCCCTAATGTGTAGAGAAAATAAAATTGTTAATTGTTATTCCGATAGATTGTGCGATATTCAAATCAAAGAAAAACCAATTAGGTAGTGTGAGTTTACTGCGCATTACTCCATGCAAACACTTTGCTATCCCATCCAAATAAACGATGAACACCTATTCCTTTTCCGGCACACTAAATGGTTAGTACATTGAATTCATTTGGTTACTGTCGCAACCTCAAGCATACAGTAAACCAAGGCGAGTATAGTAAGGTACACGTTCTCTTATACTATACGAACGTATAGTACTATGTACTATGTACTAATATACTATGTATTAAATAAAAACTATTTATATAACGTGGCGACCATCGACGCCTGCAAGTCTTCCACGTAGTAAAGTGTGGTACAGGCGAAGATGGCAGGTAGTATTCTACGTTTAGAAGGTGCACCGGCCCAAAATATTAATTTATTCTCTCGATTTTCGTCGTCCTTTAGGGAAATTCAGTAGTCGAATTTGGATTTTGTTACTAATTAATGTGAACATGTACAATGCTCCAGTTCAAAATTAAAGTATATATTACGAAATTATGATAGCCAAATTAAAGAATTCGACATTGTATTTCCCTAGAGGACGACAAAACCTTTAATTTGACACCAAAATGAATTGTATGTGATGATCAGGTGAGGAGTAATGTAGGTACAAAGTTAACATTGGACTTATGGAACAAAACTCAAAGATGGCGTCTAGCAACTTCCAGTGATGAAGACTCTTAAATTATATAGTTAATAACATTTTAAGACATAAGGATCCAGACAAAATATGACATCCACAAATTTAAATTGTAAAAAGTCTAGAAATTTAAATTGTGCATTGCATTCCACAAACATAAAATATCAAAAACTTAAAAAAGACAACTATTTTTACTTATATCAAACATCTCACTTTATTTTTTCCTATGTATTTGCAGCAAGGCAACTTTCCTGAGGAACTCACTCTGACTAAAGTAATTCCTGTTAATAAAAAAGGTGATACTTCGGATCATACTAGTTACCGTCCAATCTCGTTAATCCCTGTTCTTGCAAAGATTTTTTCAACTTATAATCTTCAACCAAGTATAAGGATATTTTGAAAAAAGTTTAGAAACTTCAAATTCTGGGGTTCGCAAGAGTAAATCAATTATAGATGCAGTTAACCAAAGACCAATTCAAGTTGTAACCACCTTTGAAGATAACTTCTATGCTTGGGTCACTTATTGTGACCTATATGATCTGGGGAAACAGCTGAATTTGTTTACGAGCTATTTTCAAAAAATAAGTCAATATTTTAACATCAATGGTGAATGGTCCAGTACCACTAAGATTGTGTGTGGCGTCCCTCACGTATCGATTCTTAATCCCTTACTACTAATCCCTTAATCCCTTCAAAAGCTCTATACATTATTTACTTGCGAACCTAAATGCTCTTTCTTATAATATATGTATGCAGATGACTCAGTTTAATTTCTACTGAATCAGGAGATCTTTGATTAAAAATAGTAGCAGAATCTACCCTAGAAGAAGCAGCCAATTGGTTCCATATAAACAGTTTATTTTTAATCAATACTAGCTCAACAATTTGTATAAAACTGCCTCCAGTTGTATCAACGAATAACATTTAACCTTGTTAGCCTATGAAACAAATGATATATCTACAGAATGTTACTCTCTAACTGGTAGTATATTTGTATAAAATTATCTTCAATAAGTTTTGATTTATTAGGAAACAAATAATTTAAATACATGTAATAATAAATACCCCCGTCGCAACAAACCTGCATACTCAGCGAATTTCCAATCAATTATAACATAACACACTAAGCCACTTAACAGGATTCATAAGAAATATATTCACAAACAAGCGATATTTAAAATATTAATTATTCTCCATAAGAATAACATTGGGGATGAGTACGCAGGTTTGCTGCAACAAGGAACACAAAATAATGGGGTTTTATGCAAATATCAATAGAACTCAGCTAAGTGAAGTCACATACCAAGTTTCATCCATATACATTCATAAATAAGCGATATATAACACTTTAATTATTTTCCATAAGAGTAACATGAGGACCGAAAACCTAGGTTTGCTGCTATGGGAACCATAGGTGAAAAATTGATTTTTTGTGCAAACAACAATAAACCACAACCAGATGAAGCTATATACCAAATTTCGTCAGTTTATGTTCATAAATAAGCGAGATATACAATTTTTCTTTTTCTCCATAAGAATAACATTAGACAACGTACTGTGTTTAGCACTTTCAATATCTCAGTAACCAATTGACGTAGAGCAATGATCAAGATACCAAATTTTTTGTTTTTTTTATGCTGAATTCAATGGTGAAAATTAAAATTTGATTTTAATAAAAATTACATGTGGAAACCCCAAAAAACCCATTTTTGGGGTACAAAACCCCCCCAAAACCCCCCTTCGGATGGTGCGATTCGTCTGGTTTTCGAACTCGTTTAAATAAATGGTACTTTACACGTTTGTACCAAATTTTATTAAGATCGGACATTTTTTACGAGAGTTATCTTGCTTACGGACACACACACACACACACACACACACACATATATATATATATATATATATATATATATATACACACACATATATAAAAATTTAAACGAATGGTGTTTTTGGCATCTGGGGACCTCAAAATGAAAAGTTATCATGGTCTCGGGCTTAAGTCTTACCATGAGACCTACGGTAATAGCTTCTTCCCTATAGGGGAAATTCGCTAAAACATATAATTTTCAGTTGAAAGAAGGAAACAGATAATTTGACAACATATCTGTATTAATAAAAGAATTTCTTGATTTTTGTTCGGTGATTTTTGACATCTAAAATTATTATTTTGTATTCATGTTTAATACTAATGAAAAGCTTTTACTCTTTAGACGTGCGTTTTGGGGTTTTATAAAACCTCCACCTTCAGAGTTTTGCCCATAGGCTTTCAAATTCCTTAATTAATCTTATGGAGTTAAATTGTATTTAATTAGTCAGCTGATTGAAATGTAAGTAGATTTTTAAAATATCTGCTGACTCTATGCCTGCTAGATCCTCGTGCGGAAAACAGGTCATCAACTAGCACTAGGCTGTATTAATATTCTCTCTCATTGTATTACTGTAACCCAAGGATCAATTCAAAGAACTTTCTTTAGGGTTCCCGCGAAATACCCTGTAAAATAATATCAGTAATTTGTATTTGTATTCACGTTTTCAGTTTTCAACATTTTTGACAAAATAGTATATATAAACAAGTGTTGTATTTTAAAAAGCATTAACCATGCATAAAATATCTGTAAAACGTGTGAAATAAAATAAACATCAAACCTACTAAAAAAACTTCCACATCGAGTCAAAATCATAAAAATGATAGTCCTGTTATTTCTAAATCCTACATTTACTAGCTTATTTGCTATTGCTAGGATTGGAAATCTCTAAAATTTTAACAACATATTTACGGGGAAAAGGTTTACAGGTTTTTGTTAAATAAAAACATTACCAAAATATTTACTGTTTTAATACCAATAAACCCAGATTGACTTAATTTTATAACAGTAAAATATGGTCACATCGATGTCGATTAGAAATTAGTGTTGACTATGAACATTGTGAGCGTCAAATCTCCAAAATTTAAAACTATATGTCATGTTTTTTTTCAAAATACGTTTAGACGCTTTTATGTAAAACCGAACGAGGAACCTGTTTCTTGACATTTCCTTTTTGATTTGACCCCTGTAATAACTTTCTAATCGGATTGGAGGGTTTGGAAGCGCACCAGAATATTTTACACCTTAAATTGGCCAGGGAATACCAAAAGAGGAGTACAGACTCAATCAATGTTTTGTAAGAAGTATATAAACTTAACGTTTTAAAACAACTTTATAAGTGTTCATCAATGCTCAGTAGTAGCTCTTAAAATTCTAAATAAGTCTACACCAGGTTTCAATAGTCTAATTTTTCACTTCATTCTTGATCCATACCAATGTGCTTACGAAAGTTTATTATTCATTACAATCAGAAGTGTTAGTTTGGTTTCGCTGCATTGCTTGAGAACTCCTGCTTCAATTTGAACGCCAACTGGTCGACACAACTGCTCTGCATTCTCCCTCGAGTCTATTGTAGGCGAGTTTAATATGTCTCACTGTTTTGTTAAATGAATAATATAAAAATAAACGGTCTCAGGATACTGACACATACTTTCTCCCTTTTAGCCCAACTTTAATGAATAAATTACTTTTTATTTACTAAATATAGAATACAAAGCACGGTCGAATGTACAGAAAATCTTGTAAACAAGTTGTTTTAAAAACCATCCACCCAAATCCCTGCTTTGGAGGCACTACAGAATCCATTGCTACACTCGTGGTTTTAAGAGGGGAAATGCCCCCTTTTCCCCTCCAGGGTTATTAAGGGGCAACATATTTCGAATTAACTCTGTTGGTCAATGCTAAATTGACAAGCATATCAAGTTTGAATGAAATTGATCAGTAAATAAGAGAGAAATAGTAATTTTTGTATTCCCCATAAGAATAACATTGGACAACGTACTGTGTTTACTGCTAAAGAAAATTTCAATTTTCTCCGAAACCAACAATCGTAGAATAGTAATTCAAAATACCAAATTATTTAGTTTGTTGAGCTCTTTTTAATGGTGAATAGTAATATTTTTTATACTTATGTCTTTTTATGAAAAAATCCAAAAAACTGAATTTTGGATGTTTTAAGTCCTGTAATTTCTGAACCCGAATTTTTACAGGAATGCGGGTGATGTCATTTTGTTGGAAAACTAAAGTTCTACAAACGAATAAAGTTTAATCAAAATCGTTAGAGCTGTTTTTGAGAAATTTTTATTTTTCATGTTTTTTGGTGGTTTGGGGGGGATAATTACCCTTAAAAATAAAAAAATTCAAAAAATTGAAAAAATGCCTGGAGATATCGTAGATTAGTCCCTAGATACCAAATTTAATTAAAATCGGCCGATTGGTTAGGGCTCTAGCTCTGTACACATCCACACAGACACACACACACACACACACACACACACACACACACACACACACACACACACACACACACACAGAGACAGACATCACGTAAAAACCACTTTTTTGGGTTCAGGGAGCACCAAAACGAATATTTCCACTAACAACTCAAATTAGAAAATTTTGACGAAAACAATACTTTCTCCATATACTATGTATAGAGGGAGAAGGTAATTATTTTGGTTTAGTTTATCAGTTTTAAATATTTAATTCATTAATGCTTCCTATAATAAGCTTAATGGGGTGGCAAATAACATATGGACACCACTCTAATACGGCACCAACTCTGACCGTCGTAAAAGTTTAATCAGGTGTTAGTAACTCTACACTCGAATAGAGTGCCTGACTAAGGTTATTTTCAGGCAGAGTGGAAAAGTTCCTCATCCACAACCCCATATATACTCCCCTCGTTCTCTTCTCCCCCCAAAAACTCTTCAGTCACATTTAACTTTAACTCGCTCAGTGTATTAAAGCTCATCAGGTTTAACCGCTGAACACAGAATGATAATAATACGAATATGCCTTTAAAAAAAAAAATACCGAAAATTTCTCCACAGACTCCAAATTGAATGGGTAAAAGTTCGATAAATTTGTCTTTTAAATGCGTTTAATTCATGCATTAAATACGTTGAGTGTTTAAATTTGTAGGTAGCATTACAAAAATTGGAATATAGACTGATAAATTGCTTTAGATGCCAACAGCAGGCATATATTTTTAGTAGTCGGGCCTAGTAGTTATAACGCTGTATTGAAAAATTAAAAAAATAGTAATTAATCAATTGTTACATTGATTATATATATGTAAGTTAAACAAATACAAATATATGTATATATGTATATTTACAAATAAACATTATTATACAAATATACATTTAAAAGTAAGGCATTCAAGATTCACAACGATTGATTATTCGATAGATTATAATGACAATCCATTGACGGATCTACGGTTATACATTAAATCCCAAAACAGTTTGGGACAATGTTATTCTTAATTAATTTACAGATATATATATATATATATATATATATATATATATATATATATATATATATATATATATATATATATATATAAACCCGGACTGTTAAGGTTAAAATCTGGGTTTTACGTTTCAGTTATACAGGGTGTCCCGTAAATTCCTTGAAAAAGGTATATAAAATTATTCCTGGGGTCAAGACAAACACATTTTATCATAAGAACATGGGTCTCCCATGCCTAGTTTCCGTTTCCGTTTGTCAGTCGGTATATGTTTCATACTTTAAACTTCATATTTTAAAACATGTAGCCGAGTTCAACCAAACTTAAGTCAACTGTTTATGGCGATAGCTTCTAACAAAGAAATTGTATGGTGTTTTTCTTACAATTTAAAAATGGCGGCCATTTTAAATGTTCTACCTTAAATGGCTGGAAAACTAGCCATTTTACAAATTATTTACAAGGATAACTTCATTTAAGGACCACCGGACACAGTCCATCTTTTGTTTCTCCAAAATAAATAAATGAAATAAATAAAACAAGTTGCAAGACCTTGATTATTTATTACTCGATTTCAATTATTTAAAAATCATTAGATTTGACATACAATTTCATTAAAAAAGTTATTCTTGTAAATATTTTGTAAAATTACTACTTTCGGAGCCAATGAAGATAGACTATTTAAAATGGCCACCATTTTGATATCATTTGAGATAATTACACCATAACCTTGTGTTTCACTAAAGTTGACTTAAGTTTATTTGAATTCAGTTCCATAGTTTTCAAAAAGTGAACGTAAAAGTGAAAAACTTACACAGACAAATGAAAAACTAGGTATTGGAGACCCATGTTAATATGATAAAATGTTTGTCTGGACCCAAGGAATAATTGTATATACCTTTGTCCAGAGAGTTACGGGATACCCTGCATAGCAAGAAATTTATTTATATATTCGAGAATTATTTGTAGTTTTTGATGCTGCTAAATTTACAATTTCTCTATTTACTACTCTACCACCAGTTGCTATAAATGAAAAGTATGTTTAATTTGGGGCGCTATAATGGGATTACATCGTTACAATACACGTTCATAATCTTAAGCTTCTTTTGTGAAACCTTTTTTTTTGATTCACAACATTTGAGATTTCTACGAAACAATGTGATAGGCTGAACATAAGGTATAGAGTAGAAACGAGATGAATTGATGGCCAGCTATTAAACAAAAGGATGAGGCAAAAGTTGCCTCCTCCACTGTTCACACAATGTTATTGACACGGTCAACAAAGAAACAATGAACGAAACGTAATGGTGTTTAAAGTTCAGCTGTGTTAAAATCTTGAATAGTTGTTCAATGACAAAAGTAAAGAATATTGAAGAGGATGTAACTTTCTTTCACCCTTTGTCTACTCAAGCTGGCCGTTGAGCTACCACTATTCAGTACGTTATTGTTAAATTTACCTATAAACACCGCATTTTAAAACAACAGCACAAGAATCTAAATGGCAAAATTGTTCTAATGCAACTGAAACGACGAGATCTTAGGTCACATTTATATAGTTACTCAAGATCACTACGTGAATGTTGAATCATAAATTTTTAAATTTGCAAATGATGTGTTTTAACTTGTAATATATTTCTTCCTATAATAATTAATGACTTCTTAAGCGGAGTTAATTCCGAAAATCACAGATAAGTTTGGAGATTTTGGTGTATTACTAGATTTGAAATTGACCTTTAGCAATACATAAGTTAGCAAACATTCATTTCGTAGTTGAAGCTTTGGAGGAGGAGAAAACACTGAATCCTGTAACAACATTGAAGTTGCTTTATTGTTCAATAGTAAGTCACCAATTTACAAAACAAGAATTGATAGGGGCAAAAGCGATTTGCAGACATTTATTTTACGTACTTAATATTTTAGTAACGTGTAATAATTTATTGTTGATGTTTAATTTCGATAGTGTAGACGCTCTGTGGAACTTGACGCAGCGTCTTTATCTTTATAAACTGTTACAAGGTAAAACGAATGATTCAGGTCATTTACAGCACACAAATTTCTACACCCAACGATTAAAAATCTTGTAAAAATAAACTTCGATCTTAGAAAAATATCAGCCCATTTCCCATTAATCACTACTATTGCCAATATAATCTGTATTCCTCTTCTCTCGATATTTTTTCCCCACTATTAAAGCCATTAAAACGCATTTTTTCCAGTTACTGCGCGGGTAAATGACTGTGCTGTACTAGTTGTCAGCAGTTCAGCTGATAACAGCTAGTGCCAAATTAAATACTTGTTCCTAGGAAAGAGCGTCACTGAGTATTTCGACTACGCTGTGTGAAGGGTTGTTGGTGAAGGGGTGAGGATGTGGTAAGTCAAGCGATTCTGAGGCTCAAGAGGGGGTCCAGTTACGTAACCTTTCGCGTTAACACTTGCTTCTCCCTTAGGGACAATGTTAATTTTCAAATTCTGTCCCTCCTCAACTGATTATTCTATATAGTTTATTCATGGAACAATATAAAGAGTAAAATATTACCTGGCGATTTAAATGAGCAAAATTTTAATATCACAAATAATTAAACCATTACAAAAATCACAAATATTGAATATTATTAAATTTTTATAACTATTATTTGCGATATGAAAATTCTGCTCACTGTAATCCCTAGGTAAATTTCTTCTCTTTAAAATGGACCATAAATCAACAATTGCGGGTAATTGAGTATGGACGGGTTTTTAAAGTTGACATTGGTCTCTTGAGAGAAGCAGATAGAAGCAGATATCTGGGCCCCTCTTAAATGGACGTCTTCGCGTGGCTTTCACGACTGTTCCTCTCCGTTGTGTCAGCTGCTATTTGCTTCATCTTTTTTTGTGAATTTCCTTTGGAAAGTGAACTATTAGCATGACCCACACGGTGAAACTTAAGCCCACGACCACCATAGAAGTTCCTAACGTGACCCCCTGAACACGTTTTGGGGGGTCGTCTAGCGGTCGAATTTTTTGTCCGATTAACTTCAAACTTGGTAGGAACGTTCCTTTCTGTAATCAGTTGGACAAGTTCGTTGGGCAAAACAATCGGAAAACTCTAAACCCTTTTTTTGGGGATTAATCTTTCAAATTTCGAGTTTTTGGGCCCAAAAAGGGTCAGAGAAGCCCCGGATGTAAAATTAATGCATATAGAAAGATGGGAATTAGTGAGGCGAAAGTTTTAAGGTCTCTATCGTCACTCTAGCATAAATATTTACCGAGTTATTAAAGAAAACGTGTATCGGCTAAACACAGTACGTTGTCTTATGGGGGTTTTACACTAGAAAAGCCTGTTATTCCTTTGTTAGAGTACTTTTATCATCCCCAGCAACTCACACCTACTTTCAAGCCTTCCTGGACCTTCTCCTAACATTATAATGCGCAAAATTGTATTCCCAGCTTTGCAGGTAAAAGAAACCAGGAGCATCAGAACAGCCAAAATATCAATGTTTTCAGATTAAAAAAAAAAATTGGAATACATGTATGTTTTTACACATATTTTGAGTTGTAAACTTTTTTGTCGAAATTCACTTCCCTCATGTCAGCGTGCTGCGTGCGAACTCGTCTTTGTCTTGAAGTTGTTTAGTATGTGTTTATTATGAACTAGTGGCTTTAAAAGGTCATTGCCCCTAACCTTGCTCTAATACTCTTCCTCATCTTAATTTGTTTTCTATGTGCATGCTAAGGGAACTAAAACGATATAAGTAGAAACACATTTCACTTCGTAACAAATTAGACACTGAATCACATATTTTAATGTAAACAAATCAGACGTTTTTAAATCCCCAAGTTTTTTTAGGGGGATGTTTTACGTTATTTCTCGTTTGTTGGCAACTCTTTTTTAGAAATACTGCTATATTTTCTATGCCCCTGGGATCCATACCTTACATTTTAACCTTTCCGATTATCCTGTGATTTGCTAAACTCCCACAATTTTGACTTAATAATTTAACTTACACAATAATATATAAGGATGATTATAGTTGGTTTTATTATAAACTTATACCTGAGAATGGACTATTTCTTGTTATGACTAGTATAAATTGCCGCTAATTAGTTTGTCATTTTATACCACTATACAAAAATGGCTGTACACTCTACAAGTTCGAGTACAATGTTTACACCTAACATATTGTTAAAACATTCTCTGTAGAATGATGTTTGGCAACATTATAAACTATAAATCACAATAATTCAGAACGTATACAATTCAAATTAATAAATAAAATATAAATGGAACATAGGTAGAGGGGTAGTTTATTAGATAATTCGTTCTAATAAAGGATGTGACAAAAAAATCATATATTTCTTTATCCTGTGCTTCGAGCAACAAAAGGGTGTATAAATAGCTCGCTCGTTTACATTCAAATACATTTAAAATATAAATCTAGAAATACATTAATAAATACTAACGTTCACACACAGTGATTCAAATATTGTTTTAATGAAAATGTTAAATCTAGGTTATATCACAGTTTTGTAAAATTAAACTGAAGTAGCGTACCCGTAAGTTAAAACGATTAAAATTATACATACAGCCTACACAATGGCATAGCTTGTTATTATTAAATTTATAAAATGCATAAAACATGAAACAATTTCAAAAAAATATGAAATGTTTAAACATTAAAGAAAAGCAAATGCGAAAACAAAGTTGAAAGTTCAAACAAAGAAGATTAAATGGCGGGTAAATGGCGGGAGTAAACTCCCTCGAAACTTTCGAGTTTTAGTAAAACCTCGAGTTTCAGTGCCAAATTCGGCTCGAACTCGAAATTTTGAGTACTCGCACATCTCTACGTGTAATATTAGACAAATAAAAAAAATATTTTTTGTGACGCTCTCAAAGAGTTCTGATAGTTCATAACAAAGACGTTTCGTTGCCAATTCGTGCAATAATTTCTTAAACTTAAGCATAGTAGCTAAATGACTAGATATTGGTAATTTATTAAATAAGGATACACCTACAGCTTCATATGATTACACTGTGTGACGTAGCCTATTAAATTATAAATCTACTTGATTCCTAGATCGCCTATTAAGATCAGGCACAGTCCTACTTAAATTCATGCTACTAATTTTTTTCACATATACTTGTGTTCCAGAATAATTGATTTCACAGTTTTCAATATCATGACGTTTTCAAACTAAGACTTTCTGAGCTCTTTGCTTTGTGAATTTGTAATTACTCTAATATTTGATCTACACAAGAAGCATTACCCCAAAAACAAAAATGTCAGAAGAGATAACATTGTGAAAGAGAGCAAAATATGCATGTTTTAAAACATACGTGAGTCTCTTAGATACACAATCAAAACCATTACCATTCGTGCCAATATTTTATAAGTCTATTCAATGTATAAAGTAATAGACATCAGATTTATAGTTATTACGTTTTAACTAAATAGTTGTGGGTACTCATTTTATTTAGGAATTTGTTAGTTATATTTACAATAATTTATTAAATCTTCATACCGAGTAAAATTATTATTATTTTCAAATTCTTTGTAATTTTTAATACATAGTTTTTATTATATTCAGTGGACTGTTTCATATTTTTAAACAGTCGTATATAATTTAGAAATACTTAAATATTTATACGTTTTAGTACATTTTTGTTTGAATATCTGGTATTTAAAACATTAAATTAGGGTAGAATGAATTTAAGAAGTTTCAAAAAATATTTTCAGTAAGTAAGATTATTTTGTTCTGCTCTCTGGGCTTTTTAACTTACTCTTATTTAACCCCTAACATCGTAACATCACATCATGTTTTGCTGTTCTGTTAGGGTTTTCACCTTACTCTTATATCAACCACTAATTGTAACATCACATCAAGTTTTGCTGTTATGCTGGGCTTTTCACCTTCCTCTTATATCAACCACTAACATTGTAACATCACATCATGTTTTTTTGTTCTGCTGGGCTTTTCACCTTCCTCTTATATCAACCACTAACATTGTAACATCACATCATGTTTTGCTGTTATGCTGGGCTTTTCACCTTACTCTTATATCAACAACTAAAATTGTAAAATCACATCATGTTTTTTTGTTCTGCTGGGCTTTTCACCTTACTCTTATATCAACCACTAACATCGTAACATCACATCATGTTTTGCTGTTATGCTGGGCTTTTCACCTTACTCTTATATCAACAACTAACACTGTAACATCACATCATGTTTTGCTGTTCTGCTGGGCTTTTCACCTTACTCTTATATCAACCACTAACATCGTAACATCACATCATGTTTTGCTGTTCTGCTGGGCTTTTCACCTTACTCTTATATCAACCACTAACATCGTAACATCACATCATGTTTTGCTGTTCTGCTGGGCTTTTCACCTTACTCTTATATCAGCCACTAACATCGTAACATCACATCATGTTTTGCTGTTCTGCTGCGCTTTTCAGCTTACTCTTATATCAACCACTAACATCGTAACATCACATCATGTTTTGCTGTTCTACTGGGCTTTTTACCTTACTCTTATATCAACCACTAACATTGTAACATAACATCATTGTTTGCTGTTCTGCTGGGCTCTGTTAATCAACTGCTGTCAAACATGTACTTAAAGTCAATTGACTTTGAGCAAGAAACCATTACGACTATACGGTACGGAAAGGCACAGCAGAGCACAGCACGGTACTGACCACCACTGTCAACTGTGCTATACATAGTTTTAAATAGAAATCAACCCACTCCGATGGTGCAGCGCAGCACAGCATAGCATGGCACGGCACAGGACCGCCTTGAGAGATCCAAGGAACATTCTTGGACGGGGTGTGGGCGGTGGCTGTCACCGGCGAATTTAAGCTTTTTAGGTTCAGGATGTTTGCATTTAACTAGAACCGACCAGAATGCTGGCACCCAGCCGCCAATGTACATTTTATAATAGTATGGATGCATTAATATTTTTAGTTATCAATTGTATTGGTTTATAAATAATCTTATTACTTTCTCTAGAGTCAGGGCAATTCTCTCCATAGTACTGACACACAAGGGGGCGAAAGAACTATTTAGGAGATCATAATTGAAAACTCTAAATTGCTCCTTCTTCTTCAGTTCTGTTGGGAAACCAACGTTTTCACCGTATCCACGGCTTCAAGCGCGATTAAGTCCCAATAGGTAAGAAAATTTTTCCACCGTTTCTACTGCTTCCGCCGCCATTGAGTCCAAATGGGTAACCGACGTTTCCGCCGTTTCCACTGCTTCTATCACCATTGAGTCCAGACGAGTAACCAATTTGTTCGCCGTGTCCTCTGCATACAGGGCAATTACCTCCTAATAGGTATATCACGTTTCCACCGTTTCCACCACTTCCAACACCATTGGGTCCAGGTAGGTAACCAGCGTTTCCAATGGTTCCAACACCACTGAGTCCAGATGGGTAACCAACGTTTCCACCGCTTCCAACGCCATTGAATCCAGACGGAGACCCAACGTTTCCACCGCTTCCTACGCCATTGAGTCCAGGGAGGTAACCAACGTTTCCACCGCTTCCAACACCATTGAGTCCAGATAGGTAACCAACGTTTCCACCACTTCCAACGACATTGAGTCTAGACGGGTGCCCTACGTTTCCACCGCTTCCAGCACCACTGAGTTCAGATAGGTAACCAATGTTTTCACTGTTTCCTTGGCTTCCACCTTTATTAATTTGAAATAGGTAAAATACGTTTCCACTATTTCCAACATCATTGAGA
The DNA here is from genome assembly GCA_963675035.1 of Allygus modestus. Taxonomy (NCBI): domain Eukaryota; kingdom Metazoa; phylum Arthropoda; class Insecta; order Hemiptera; family Cicadellidae; genus Allygus; species Allygus modestus. Next base: position 17,507,568 of record OY776112.1, on the reverse strand, counting down.
ACAGGTAAGAAACTAACAGGTGAGAATCCAACGTTTCCATTGCCATTTAGTCCAGGATGATAACTAACAACTCCGAAATTTCCACCACCATTTCTTCCAGGATGATAACTAACAATTCCGACATTTCCACCACTATTTATTACAGGATGATAACTAACAACTCCGGCATTTCCACCGCCATGTAGTCCAGGATGATAACTAACAATTCCGACATTTCTACCACTATTTATTACAGGATGATAACTAACAACTCCGGCATTTCCACCGTCATTTAATCCAGTATGATAATTAACAATTCCGACATTTCCACCGCCATTTAGTCCAGATGGGTAACCAACGACTTCACCGCTCAGACCTTGAGGTAAGTAAACAGTATTTTGCCCATTAAAAACGTTTCCACGGTTAAACACGTTTCCACCGTTAAAAAAGTTTTCACCACCATTTTGTTCAGGTGAATAACCAACCTTTACATGGCTTCCAACACCATTGAGACCAGATAGGTAAACAACGTTCACACCGTTTCCACCGGTATTAGGTTTAGTTGGATATCCAACTTTTCCATCGCTTCCAACAACCTTGAGACCAGATAAGTAAAAAATGTTCACACCATTTCCACCACTATTGAGTTCATGTGGGGGAGCAACGTTTCCACCGTTAACACGGTTATTGAGTCCAGATAAGAAACCATTCTTATGACCGCTTACATTGCCATTGAGATTAGATTGGTAACCAACTTCTTTACCACCACTGCCCCCGTGTGGGTTAACAATGGTTGCTTCGTTTACACCGCTTATACTACCATTGGTACTAGATGAGTTACTAAGGTTTTCACCGTTTCCACTGCTATCATCGTTATTTGGGAAAACAATATTTCCACCACTTCCACCGCCATTGATTCCTGATTGATCACCACCAGTTTCACTGCCATTGAGTCCTGATTGGAAACCACCGGTTTCACTGGCATTAATTCCTGATTGATAACTACCAGTTTCACTGCCATTTAGTCCTGATTGATAACCACCGCTTCCACCGCCATCGGTTCCTGATTGATACCCACCGCTTCCACCCCCATTGGTTCCTGATTGATAATCACCACTTCCACCACCATTGATTCCTGATTGATAACCACCGCTTCCACCGCCATTGATTCCTGATTGATAACCACCGCTTCCACCGCCACTGAGTCCTGATTGATAACCACCGCTTCCACCACCATTGAGTCCTGATTGAAAACCACCGGTTTCACTGCCTTTGAGTCCTGATTGATAAACACCTCTCCCACTACCGTTGGATACAAATGAAGAACCGCTATTTCCATTACTTCTTCCATTGAGACCATTTCCACCACTTAGGTCACTTGCTTTACCTTCGTATCGTATTTTAGACCTATATCCCTTGTGATCCGCCACGTAGTCGACTATCTGCTTGCGGCCGTCGGGGAGCAGAACGGAGTAGGATCCCTTAGTCTGAGCTCCTTCTCGCGTCTCCTGATGACCAAACTGTGTCCCATATCGAGTGTCACTAACCTCGTAGTTGAACTCATGGTCTGCCCCCAGCTGAAACAATAAAATTATTAATTTATATTTAATAATAAGATTCTTTAAGAAAGATTAATTGTTGGAAAAACTACCGCCCTTTTAGGGCGACAGTGACTATATATTAATAAACAGGATGAATAAAATACGTCTTACAACACTGCAAAGTATGTTTACACTTATACTGTTACTTACATAAAAGACGGTAAAATATACACAAAAGATGGTACAAAGCCATCTTTTGTGTATATTTTACCGTCTTGTATGTAAGTACGGTATAGGTGTAAATATACTTTGTAGTGTTGTAAGATGTATTTCATTTATCCTGTTTAGTTGTAACAAAACGTATCGTGCTACTAAAGAAATTATTTACATATTATTGAAATGCTTATGCTAAATCACATATTGCCAAATAATATGGTTACACTTATAGTAAACCTAAATACAATGCAGGAGAGATAAAAATACATAACGATGGAATAGCTTTGAACCATTCACACTGGTTACCTTCAGACGCAATTAGGAAATGAACAATAGGTACATTTTAAAAATAATCAGTGTTTCTCTTCAGGTCCGGTTGACTGTATTATATTTTTTTCTATGTTTACGGTCATGTATTGAACTGCAGTGTAATTTTAAATATGTAATGTGGCGTTGTAATTCTTTTTGGTCATGTATAATTATAACAACAAGTAAAGGTTAACCAAAAAATCTTGATCGATGTCAGTGAAGTGAATTTTACATTGCCTCGTTTATATTTTAAAATAAAGACCCGTAGTAATTTTCCTGTAAAAATGTATTTAAGTTTTTAATTTAATTGTTTTTGGGTCTAATTCTGCTAGTAAAAAGGAGGAGCAAGAGTATTTTTTAGAGGGTATGACTAAGCAAAATACTATTCTCTCATTGGGGATGACAGCGATAGGTGAGACCAGATAGATGTGTATAAAGAGAGGGGTTGGGTTCAATTAAAATAGTTAACAAAGTACAGGGTTTTCATAAATGAATGGTGCAGTTTTGAATGCTTATAAGAAATATACTATGCGTGGTATAAAAATATGGTTGCCACCTCTGAATTCTTCAGCTCAATTAGTTCTATTACTCTGTCTTAGAAAACATATGTTTCATTGTTGTCGGTTAAATTTTGCAATAACTTCAGATATTCGATTCTGATCTAAAAACATGTTTTCTGATCAAGAGAAAGCAAATTATTGAGTGAATTAAGGTCTGCTGTTTTAGTGCAAAGGGCTTTTAGGGGATTATTTAACAAAGCTCCACCTCATAGAAATAACATTACACGTTGGAGTAAACAGTTTATAGGAACTGGATCGGTACATAGGCGGAAGACTTCTGGGAGACCGCCTGTATCAGAGGAAACAATTCAAAACTTTAGACAATCTTGTCTTAGAAGTAAAAAGAAATCGCTTCCACGTCGGAGTCTGGAGCTTGGAATCCCAGTGACAACTCTCCATACAATTTTACATAAAAGGTTCCATTTTCATGCGTATAAAATTCAACTGTTGCATGGGATCAAACCGAATGATAAAAATAAACATATGCAACTTACATCTTAAACCAGATTGAAGAAAATTAATCATTTTAAAATTATGTGATGTTTACATATGAGGCAACTTTTTATGTTAATGAGTGTGTTAATAGACACTACGTTCGAATTTGGGGTTCTCAACGTCCTCTTGAGATCATCGAAAAAATCCGAGACACGCCAAAAGTAAACGTCTGGTGTGGACTGACTACAAACCTAGTAATTGGACCTTTTTTCTTTGCCGAGAAAAGTGTCAATGGTAATGTGTACCTGGATATGCTAGAACATTTTTGATTTCCCCAAATTTTCGAGTTTGATAATGTCAATATGGTGTATTTATAACAAGATGGAGCGCCAGCCCATTATAAGGACTTTTTTCGTGATGCTTTGAATAACAAGCTTCAACAAAGATGGATAGGTCAAGGTGGCCCAATAGCATGGCCTCCTAGAAGCCCGGATTTGTCTCCATGCGATTTTTTCCTGCGGGGATACGTGAAAAACATCGTATCCTCTCAGAAGATCCGTGGTGTTTCTCATTTAAAGGAAAGCTTTTATGTGGCAGTATCATCGGTTACAAGAGACATGCTGCACAGCGTATGGGCCAGGATCGACCATCGTTTAGATGTCTGCAAAGCTATCGATGGTGGACACATTGAAACGTAATAAATTTATCAGTATAAAACTGTTTTTAATGAGGATTCTAATGAAATAAATATGTTTAATGTACTTTGTACGGTTCTATTTTTATTTCATGTTAAAACTTCACCATTCATTTCTAAAAACCCTGTATCTCAAGTAAAAATGGGCAATTATAATATGATAAAGAAAATCAATTTAATTGTTTGGCTTAGTTATTACTCAATAACAAAATTCAAATTTATTTATATATTTATTGAATTAATATGGGTCCTTAAAAGAAGATTATAAATTAAATAATTTGTACTTATAGCTTTGGAGATATTTTATGTTTTTTTTTGTGTGTATTTCATAGTTTATAGGGTTTGGTTTTAGTTAAATTGAAGTTTGGTGAGCAGATAACCGAATTTTATTGAAATCTCGCCCTTCATATTAGTTATTTTAGTAGTTGTGATTGAGGAAATGTAAAATTATAAACGTCTATTCCAAACATCCTGCACAAAATTAATGCAACTACGAGATTGTTTTAAAGTTATAAATCGCATTGCTTTCAAATGTTTTGATAGATAAAACCTAATGACCATTTTTGTTTGTTTGTATAAACCTAACAAACATTTTATAGATTGTACTAACGAATATTTAACAGCAATTTTTGCTTACGTAATACTTCCTTTTAACGCAATTTGTGCCTGAATTTAACTAAAATTAAAACTATAACATGCCAAAACTCAGAAGTAATGTTCTCTCTTTATTAGACGAACCTTAATGATATTTAAAGTACTTACAGGACAATCATGATCTTCGTCAGTTTCATCATCACTTTGTCTGTCTCCAGAAGCTCCAAATTCACTGCTGCCACTACTTTCACCACGGGTATCACTTCCGGTACCTTGTTTTACACCAACTCCGCCTTCACTAAGTCCGTTTACAGAAGCGGCAAGCCCAATGTTGCTACCATTTACGCCAGAAGCGCCAAATCCAGTGTTGCTACCATTGACGCCAGAAACTCCAAATCCAACGTTGCTACCATTTACGCCACCTCCGCTTACATATTCTCCACCAATTCCGTCAAGAGACGCTCCGATTCCACTGATGCCACCACTCGAGCCACCGCTATGACCGCGTACGTTATCATTTCCTCCCGAAACACCGTCGTTGATTGGAGGAGGGCTGATCTCGGTAGACAGTTTGGTTCCGTCAGAAATATCATTGCTAGGAGGAAGGTAGGAGTTGGGTGGGAGACCATTATTTAAGCTGTCACTACCACTCCCAGTAAGGCTTTGGTCATGTGAAGTTTGATCGCTGCTATTCCCGTTCAACCCTGGTGTTCCATGAGTAGAAGGCCGGTCAGTTCCGCTTTTGTCTCCACTGATTCGATTCAAATCAGGAGTGCCATAGGTCGAGGAGGGCTTAACTCCGAGCCCACTAAGGGTTGGAGGTAGGTAGGTCGTACCGTGGAAACCATTCCCGTTTCCGCCGTCACTTCCCCCGCCAATTCCACCGCTGCTTCCACCAAGACCCGGAGTACTATAGGTGGGGGAGGGTGTTCGCCCGTGGCCGTTGGAGGGTGGGAGGTACCGTGGTGAAACTTGTAGTTTTTTCATCGCCACCGTCACTGTCACCAGCGCTAACAGCAGTATCTGAAACCATCATAAGAAATGCTTCTTTATTTAAATTCAACAAGTAGTTTAGTTAACGTTATAGATTTGCAGCTTATTGCCACAATATGAAAATACCCCCGTCGCAGCAAACCTGCATACTCAGCGAATTTCCCGTGCATATATATATGGGTATCAAAACTAGCTAGAGCCACTTACCAAGTTTCACAAAAATACATTAATAAATAAGTGATACATAGCATTTTATTTATTCTCCATAAGAATAAAATTAGGGCTGAGTACGCAGGTTTGCTGCAACAAGGAAGATAATAAATGTTTTTTTTTGCAATTATAAATTTAACTCAACCAGGTGAAGCTTCATACCAAGTTTTATTAATTTTGGTTCATAACTAAGGGAGATATAAAACTTTACTTACTCTCCATATGAACAACATGGGGGCCGAGTATGCAGGTTTGCTGCTACCGGGAAAAATCAAATAAAACCGTATTTTTGTGCTAATATCAATATACCACAACTAGTTGAAGCCACATACCAAGTTTCATCAATATACATACATAAATAATCGAAATATAACATTTTATTTATTCTCCATAAGGATAACATTGGACTACGTACTGTGTTTAGCACTTTGAATATCACTGCAACGGTTGGACGTACAACAACAATTAAAACGCCAAAATGATTGTTTTGTAGAGCTAAACTGATTGGTAGAAAGAAATGTGGAGTTTTTAGTGAAATTATCAAAGGAAAACCTAAAAACCGTATTCCCATAAGATTAACATGGGAAATTTTATAGACGCATTTTTTGACTTTACTCCAGAACCACTAAACCTAGCTTAATGATTCAAAATACTAAATTGTTTGTTTTTTTAAGCTCTATAAAATAGTAACAACAAAAATTTAGTGTTTTTTTTTTATTTTAGGGTAAAAAGTTGAAAAAATTGATTTTTGGAAAATTTGAAACCCCCATAAAACCTTCCCATAGACCGATCGATCTGGTTTTCGAACTTAAAGTCATAAATGTTACTCTCCAGATTTGTGCAAAATTTCATCAAAATCGGGCGCTTGTTTCAAAAGTTATCGCGGTAACGGGCACACACACACACACACATATATATATATATATATATATATATATATATATATATATATATATATATATATATACACACACACACACACACTCATATATATATATATAAATTTGAACGAATTTGTTTTTTGGTGTCTGGGGACCTCAAAACAAAAAGTTATAATGATCTCGGGCTCAAGTCTTACCATGCCACCTACGGTAATAGCTTCCCTTTAGGGGAAATTCGCTAAAATCTTGTCACTGTACTCGCTAAAATACAAAGTGTGAAAAATCCTTTTATTTTTCAGAGTGAATGTCTTTAAAAAATATCTTTTGACGAGATTGAAAATATGCGTTCGTTTACATAGTATATTTACATAGCACTAGGACCAAAAGTGACTCTTTTCGAAACGAGCTCCAGTTTAACGAAAACGAGCGAGGAGCGAAAAGCCATTATTAGTCCTAGTGATGAACTATATTTTTCGTCACACTGCATACAATTTTAAGATAAAGATTTAATAAAAACTAAATTTGGTTTTTCTTTTATACCATTAAAAGTTGGCTTCCTTCTTGATCTTGCAATTCTAAACAAAAAGCTGTTACACAAGTTTTAATTGTTTACAAGTTGAATATAATTAGTTCCATTCTTATTTAACAGCTCAATCTCGACCGAAAAGTACCATGGAATGATGTTTTTGTCCTAGGACGAAAAATATCATCAAAATGATACTTTTTATCCTAGGAGTAAAAAGAACAACTTGAACAAATTAAATGCATGTGTTGGAAGCAGCTGTTTTTGAAGTAGCACGGACGAAAGATTGGCTTTTTACTCTTTTATTACTCATGAGTATATAAACTGTATATAAACTTTGGAAGAATTACATTCTCTCATTGGTTCGAGTGTCTTTGGTGGGAGTATCTATGAGTAAGAATAACAAGAATTCCTTCATATTGGCTTTGGAATGTTTGGTCTCAGTAAAGAACACAGAAACCAAGGAAGGTTACTGAAAGTCAATTGTTAGTGAATTTCCTTTGGAAAGTGAACTATTAGCATGACCCGCATGGTAAACCTAAAGCCCGGGACCACCATAGAAATTCCTAACGTGACCCCCTGTTTTGGGAGGTCGTTCAAAATTATATATATATATAGAGAGAGAGATAATCAAATACACAGTAAAGGGCTACTGTAATATAAGTATAAAAACATGAAAATAACCATGAGTACCCTGTTGAATACATTTTTTAATTATACTTGCACTAACATGTTTCGACTTAAAGTCATATATATAAGTTTGCACTCCAGCGGTCGAATTTTTTGTCCGATTTACTTCAAATCTGGTAGGGACGTTCCTTTCTGTAATCAATTGTACAAGTTCGTTGGGCAAAACAATCGGAAAACTCTAAACCCATTTTTTGGGGATTAATATTTTTAATTTAAAGTTTTTGGGCCCAAAAAGGGTCAGAAAAGCACCGTGTGTAACGTTAATGTATGTACAACGATGGGAATTAGTGAGGCGAAAGTTTTAAGCCCTCTCTTGTCATTCTAGTGTACATATTTACCAAGTTATTAAATAAAATGTGCTTCGACTAAACACAGTACGTTGTCTTATGGGGGTTCTACACAAGAAAAGACTGTTATTCCTTTGTTAGAGTACTTTTATCATCCCCAGCAACCTCACACCTACTTTCAAGCCTGTCTGGATCTTCTCCTAACACTATAATGCGCAAAATTGTATTCCCAGCTTTGCAGGTAAATGAAACCAGGAGCATCAGAACAGCAAAAAATTCACTGTTTTCAGATTTTAATAAAAATTGTAAAAATGTATGTTTTTACACTGATTTTGAGTTTTAAAAGTTTTTATGTGGAAATTCACTTCCCTCACGTCAGCGTGATGCGTGCGAACTCGTTTTAAAGTTATTTTCACTAGATATTAGTTTAAGAGGGGGCTCCAGTCAAGTAACATTAGCAATTCTACCTGCTTCTCCCATAAGGTCAATGTTAACTTTCAAACCCTGTCCCTCCTCAACGGATTATTTGAAATAATTGATTCATGGCTTAATTTAAAGAACAAAAGAATCTTAGCGAACTCAGTGGGCAGATTTTGATGCGACATAATTCATAATAATTATTAATAATTGGACATAATTGCGACATAATTATTAATAATTGGAAAAATTCGAACAAATTTAATTATTGTGATTGTTGTTATAGGTTACTATTTGAGGCATTACAATTCCCCTCACTAAAGTAGCGGATAATGGGTTCAAGAGCGACGGAATTTGGAAGTTAACATTGGCCTTTTTGGAACAAGCAGGTCGGAGCAGGTGACAGTCCCTATTAACTGATAATATTACGGTGCCATTTTATAACTCATATACTCAGTAAGGACTAACTTCAGGTTAGGAAGTAAAATTATGATATCACTCAAATCAACAATTATACCGGGTGCCCCATAAATGCCCCCCACTCTTAATTTGTTACGAATGTAAATATTCATAAAGTTTTTGTAAATGTTACTAGCGCAAGTCAATGAACCATTTTAGGTGGTTAAGGGTTTCAATCACCAGTAGGGGTTGTTGGGGGTTGCTTTTATTTTTAAAATGTCAACCCCTAACATGTTGCATATCATTTTAAATAAAATGATTCCGCAAACTAAACCTCTCTATGTTTATTTAATCTAATGTTATGGCCAGCTAAATATGTAATAATTTTATTAGTACTGCTAATTTTCCCCTCCTAAATTAAATACGGAGTGGAAAAATATAACTTTTCCTTATTAAAACCTTTGAACAAAGTGCAAAAAATTATTTGAAACCGTCTTTACTTTTGCCAAGAGATGAATTGAGGCCATTTTATGCATCTCATTTAGCGAGAGAAGAGGTAAGACCTTTTAATAATTTAAATTTTTTAAATGGTCTATGACCTAAAAATAATGAGCCAGACTCAGAAATTAAAAATTTCTTCTGGCAACGGTCAGTCTAATTAGCTTAGTTGTTACTTACTTTACATCAAATGTAAAATAATTCTATATAAAAAGTAAAATGTAATAAATCATTTTACGTTTTAAAATTCCAGATTTAATGTAACACTTATGCTTTACACTTATAATAGTGGAAATTATTCTGTTACCTCAACACTTAAAATCCAGGATGTCTTTCTGACAAATCTGAATGAAGATATGTTTACAAATCTTTACTATGCAAACTGAATCATTGTTTATATGTCTGACAGTATTTTTAGCTCGTTTGGATGTATGTTGACGAGGTTTAATAAAATGTTTGCAAAGCTTAAGTTAATTACTTGCAATATTGTTAAATCAAATTTGGAAAAAACCTTTTATAAAAAGATTACTCGGCAGAAACATTGATTTTACTAAAGCTTTGCAAAGTTATTGATAATAAAGAAAACTTTACTAGGATGGTCTGTCGTTACACTTTAGACGCATAAAGGAGCGAAGCAACGGTTACAACGTTAAATCGTGAACAAAGAAGATCTACGGGGAAGAACGCTACATTTAGTAAACAAACTTAAAATAATGTAAAAAACAGTAACAGTTTTTAACAGCTGTTTAATTAATTTAAATGAAGTCAGTTAAAAACATGTGACTTAAACCCAATAAAATATTTCTTTCATTGCAATTACATGTGAACTTGAAAACCCAGTGGGGCGAAACCTAGGAGGAATTTTGAAAATCGCTCTAAAGAAAAACCTTCTCCTCGGTATCACCTAGCTACTGGCCAAATTTCATATCAATCGGTAAAGCCATTACACTGTGATGCCGTTACAAATAATGACAAAGTGAGGGAAAGAGAGCTTCGCTCAATAACTCGCAAATTTAAGAATGTATTTTGATGAAACTTTGATTTCGGTCTATTTATATTTGCAAACATAAAAAATACGTTATTGTCGATCGTCCCTCTATCAGCAATCCTGCGTCCTTAGTCCATATGTTATTCTTACGAAAAATAAGTAACATTGTTCCTTATTTTTGAAAATAAATCATTAAAACTCTGTGGTTGTGTTATATTAACTTTTTAAAAAATAAAATATTTTTGTCTTTACTGTCGGTGAGAGTAAAGAAGACCCCATGAGAGTATAAACATGTCCTCGGCGTTACATGTTTATAGTTATATGGTTCTTATGTCTCAAACGCAATGCAAGTAAGTTTTGTTACGGTTTCATGGTGTCAGCAGGAACTTGTCTAATGGTAAGAACAAATGTCGCATAAAGCGCCAGGACACTTACCATATGGGAGCGCCTGCAATTTTGGTGTACGCAAGATTCTATTGTTACGGCAAACCTGCATACTTAGGTGAGCACTTTTTCGCCTAAAAAATTTAGAGGTTGTTTGGTCGATATCGAAAAATTTTATCAACCGGTTGTTTTATCGATTGAATGTTGACTACGATAGTAGATAGATGTTTTCGAAGTTGGAAGGAAAATGGTGGTTGTTGGAATACAAAATGAGTAGCGCTAGTAGATTTTATGAAGCTGAAACGTTCGAAGATTTTATAGAAGTTTAAGAGTTTATAGGTACTTTAAATTATGGATATGGAAAGTTAATATAACTCATAATAACTAAGCCTTTCAAGTCCTTAGCTATAATTAAGCCTATTACTTGGGAAAGGAATGGGTTTTATTTCATACTAGTTTAATTTAGGAACAATTTTTCTCTTATCACAAGTAATTTAGAGAGACCAATTAATTATCTTAACCCTACCTCGGGGTCTTTGTATTTATTATTGCAACCAATTTGTCAATTTAAAGGCATCTTATCTGTTTAAGACCTTGTATACATTACTTAATTAACTTAGCATTACAAAGTTTAATTATTGGGTATATCTTTTGCCATATTAAGTGGATGTAAGGTATTTCAATTTCAAATTGTCCAATGGCCAAACTTATATTTCAACAGGCCCTAGTCGAGTCAGCTTAGAACTTCCACAGTGGTTCCCATTTCCAAGTTTAACTTCTAGGCAGTTGGCAATCTCAAATCATCCAGTAGAATGAACGAACAATCGGTTGATGAAACGTTGCGGTATCGTCTGTTCGATATCGACCAAAACAACCTCTAAATTTTGTAGGCGAAAAAGTGCTCACCGCATACTTAGCCCTAATGTTGTTCTTGTGGAGGATAAATAAAATGTTGTACGTAGCTTATTTATGCACATATTTGATAAAACTTAGTGAGTAATTTTTTGTGATAGTGAAATACATAAAACATTTTGCCATTGGAAATTCGCTGAGTAGGCAAGTTTTCTGTGACGGGTATAATTTTATACAGTACCACAAAGAAAATATATACCGGGATAGGACTTAGGTCGTCGTCCTGGCAGGCTAGCCTATACACCCACCACGACTATCCACGTTATATATTGGGCATTTAATCAACCTCTTACATCATTTGGAAAGTGATGGGGCTCCATCTTGTTTGGAAACGATTGTCTGCCTTCGCTCTTCTTCAACTTCCAGAGGAATACAAGGCAATCCCTGACATAAGCTTAATATTCTTTAATGTGATTACAAACAATATCTTATCATCTGTCTCAGTTAAATCATATTATTTTAGATACAGTACTGTGAAACCCTAAAACCGTATTGAATAGCCAAGTTTGCTATAGCATTTCTGTCACACCTTTAAACAATTTAAATAAAGTACTTATAAATTATAGGTCAAAATCCCACCTTTACATTTGAAAAAAAATATATATTCTATTCCAAAATGCCGGATCCAATATGGCGGCCAAAATTTTTATTTTCAAATTAAGCAAATGCCACTCAACAATGATCGGTAGCAGTTCATGGTCATCTGATGTAATTACAAGACTATGGGCATGTGTTAAGGTTATGACACTTAAATAACACATCAGAATTTATTTTTAAAAATCACCATTATGTAAAGAACGAATAATGATTTTCAAAAACGGATTGCGGCATAGCATTCACTGTAAAAAAGTAGTTTAATATGATAGGCTTCAACCCCTTCTTTACAATTGAATAAAAATTACAACTTAATTTTACACTGTATTTTGCATATTTATGTATTGTGTTATTTTATATTGTATATGTTGTGTATTATGTGTTGTATTATGTTTTTATAAAACGTATTAAATAATTTTATGTGGTAGTGAGACACATAGAATACACACATAGAAGTTTTGGAAATACGCTGAGAATGCAAGTTTATTTTGACGGGGTATTTTCAACTTACGTAACAAATAAAACAATGAATCACATTAAAGTTTACAACTAAATGGAAAATTGCTTTTATTTAAAGCATTGTTAACTGTCATGATAACGTTTAAAATGTTAGTAAATAATATCATAATGATGCCAAAATCTATTTTAAATACAACTATTTTCAAAAATTATATTTTTTAACTTTGTCAGTTTTATGATTATTTTTCAGCAGTATAGCATAATATAATAGAGAAATAAGTGTTTAGCCTAGTGTTTTGAATAATGTTCAGCAATAATTTTGTAATCTGTTAACAGCAAAACAAAAACAAACACAAATCTTACCGTATTGATGAACTGCGGTACTTATCACTGTGGATTTAATAATATGCATATAACTACACGAACATATTTAACAGCAACAGAAAATAACATAACCTGAAAAATTAAAAAACCTATAATCGAGAAAACTCTTTACATCTCATACAACAGTTGCGTCTCATAGTGAATTTAAATTATAAATTGGTTTTGTTCAACTTTCAATCAATAACTGACCAATATCAAATACAAAATAAAGTACTAACAAAGTCTTTATTCATTAAGAAACAAAACAACTAAAAATAAAATAAAAAAACAAATTAAATCAAATACAAATCAAAACCATCAAACTTGATAGAAAACTATAATTAACTACAGGATTGTATTAAAATTAAACACGTGAAGAATGCTGGTAATAATTTCGTTGGTTTTTATAATAAATTTATAATTTTTATGGTTTTTCATGGCGTTTTTATTTTTTTATCACTAAATATAATTGATCAGGAATTTAATAAATTTGATTTTACCTGATATATAGCATGTAACCAGCTACATCTGTATTGTATATCATTTACCTGTTGATGAAATGTCAATATGTCTTGCGTATTACGACACCGATCTAATTTTTTTAAGTAACTGGGAGCCGAGCTTTGCTCGGTGAAGATCAGTTTGTGTGACTCATTTTAGATGTTTATTAGAGTAATGTTCATATCCCACTACTGATGACCAGATTTGCTTAGCTCACCTAGTGCTTTTATGCATGTTTAAGGTCAGTTTAGTTGGTATTATAGCTCAATGTCCCTTCAATTCACTTAATGTTCAAAATGTCATCTTCATTCAATGCTTTACTTTAGAAAACCACAAGTTAGTACTTGAACTACATGATTATTACTTCAACAGTTCCCTGATTGATTAAAGGCAGCTATTAATATTTTTAACTTTTTATGTTTAACTCCATAAGTCCACTGTTATTTGTTTAGCTTTACACATCCGTGTTTTTACATTATTTGATTTTTATTGAGTTAATACTTGTCTATAACTTATTTTAAACTGATAAATTAGTTATTTCCAACATCTCAAGTAAATCGTTGGAGCTGTTTTTGAGATCAGAGTAGCAAGCAAGCAACCAAACATCCAAACCTTACTCATATTAGAGTATAGGATATTCTAAATTTACCCTTGCTAATACTAACATACTAGATATTAGGATCCAATTATTACTAAAATAAATTTAAATCGGATCGCTTGGAGTTTTTTTAAATTTTATTAATATTACTTTTCACATATCTCATTGTGAAAAGGAGAGTTAATACATTTTCCAGAGCTGTATTAATTTGTAACGCAATTTTTAACCAAAAATAATAGAGTACAAAATTTAAAGATTAACGTTTTAAACAGTAAACGTTGTAATAATTTGATTATTTAAGTACAGTGATAAGCGTTATCAGTTACCTTCATGTCTGCGCCGGCGCGGCGGTGGAGGATGCACTGAACACACTATCCCGAGACCCACACTATACAACGTAAGCGAACACACCCACAAACCTTCGTGCTTTGCTGGTATTCATTTCCTCCGGGGTCATCCTCCACCTCCTACCCCCCCCCCAAATATCTCGTCTTCTGACCCCCTCAATGGAGTAACGAACCGGTACTCGAGATCTCAAGATTTCCTGTAGCTCGTGCTGACTACCTCAACGATCATCTTTAGAGACCGTGTGGACCCGAGTATACTAGCAGACCCGTAGTGGCGTCGTCCATGTACATAACCTATAATTTAGGTAACGAAACGTTTAGTGTTTGCTATTAGTGCACTGTTATTCGCAAGGGGATCCTAAAAACCCAGTTGTGTGTAACGGAAACACTACAGATCGTTTAAAACTTGTGGGCACTTTACATTGTTTATAAATATTGTTGTAAATAGATAATACATTTTGAAGAAAAGTGTCAGGGCTATTTTAAAAAAATTCGTAAGGCACTCTATTTAATCCTGCTGCTTTAATATTCTTAGCATTCTTTAAAACGATTTTTAATTCACTCAGTGAAAAATCCGCGTCTATTATCTCGTCCGATATGAATGGTTCCGCATAGCTTATTGCGGGCGCAGATACAGGCGGGTTTTACAAAGTTTTAAAATGCCTTACCCACTGAGCTGCTGAAATTTTTCCGATTTATTTACAGTTTTTTATCTTAAAACTATTTATCGCCTGCCAACAACTTTTAGCATTTGAAACCATACTTAAAGGTTATATGTGAGTGATTTGGTCTACTTCGGATGAAAGAAAACATTTATTGCCATTATTAATTATAATAGGACCGTCAAATAAATGCATAATTTATTTTAAGATTTTTAGGTATGTGATATGTACAATTCATCTGATATACAGTTGGTGATTTGTGGGTAGTTGGCGCCAACTGTGGGATTTTGGTTTATGTAAATAATACAAGGCTGAAGTTGTTTATAGATGTTTTTTGTTCAAGTGGCAACAGGAAATATAACTTAATAGCAGACTCACTCCAGGCCCACAAAAAAAACTGTTTCAACTTGCTCCTCCCATAAAAAAGCCAAAGTTATCTTTTAAAGCCCGCCCCTCCTCAACAGATTATCTACAATATATATATATATATATATATATATATATATATATATATATATATATATATATATGGTTTATTACAAAGTAAAATAGTGACTAGCGATAAGAAAAATTGTTCACCTGTATAAAACGTAATCAGTTGAATATTTTGAAATTTGACTAATTTAATTACGGTTTGTGCGTGAGTGTTTTTGTGATTTTTAGTTAGTAAGAGAACATATATTGTCTAAACACAGTACGTTGTCTTATAGGGATTTTACGTTATAAAAGGCTGATTTTCATATTTTGGCGTAAGTTTATCATCTCCAGTTCCTAACACCAACTTTTGTCCTTGACTCCTAACTTTAAAATTCACAACATTGATATCCCAGCATTGCATATAAATAGAACCAGAAACATCAGAACAGCCAAAATTAAAACTGTATTTTTCAACACTGTATTTGATTTGTACAAGTTTCATTTCGGAAATTCACCTTCCCCACATCAGCGTGCTGTGCCTGTATAAGAATTCATTATTTATTTGGTATAGTAAATATTAAAAATTCTAAGATTTATTAATCGGTTTATCCATCTAATAAAATATACTCAGTATTCTAATTTTAGTAAATCCGTTGGGATTGATTTATTGTAAAAACCAATATCAGAAATGTCCTCAATAAAAACGGACAGTTATCCGAGTAAATTATTTAAGTTATTAGTAATATTATTAAATTATTGGATGTAGGCAAAAAACGTCAACTCCCAACTGTACTTAATAGTAAATGTATAACACGTTTAGTAAGAAAATTCTTAAATAACCAAAAAAATACTTGTAAACAATAAAAAAATAGTTTTAATGAAAGTATAGGTAGTTCATTGTTTGTAATTTCAAGGAAAACAAATGAAGTAAGAAGTGTAGTATATAGATTGAACAATTTAAAATATCCTGGTTTTGGTATAAGCACAACTAATATTTAAAAAATTAATATTGTAGATATCCTTATTAACTTTTAAGACTAGTGGGGCGGAGCCCTAAAGTTGCGGCTAAAAAAGGTTTTGACCAATGCAAATTTACCAAAATCACCTAAAGTTGAAAATAAAATGTCAACTTTTCCTATGGGGTGGAGCAGGGTTATATTTTAAGCCATTCTGCTTTGGAAAAAATCCAACAAACGATCATACGTTTGGAAGGGATAGAAAAGGTCAGAGGGGTGAACCCTAAAGTCAGAAGAAAGCTTGTACCTGAAAACCAGTTTGTACTAAGAAAACGCCTGCAATAAAGGCATTTTTCTTCTTTCTTTCACACAACTTTTGGTTCCCACCATCGAGGTATGGTCCGGGGACAGATTTGAGAAGCTGTTTCCGAACCATTTAGATAACTTATTTCCTCCTTAAGAACAGTATTAAAAATATTACGTCAACTTTGAAGGGCAGTGAGGAGGAGCCCTAAGGTTTGGAGGAAAAATGTATCCTAAATGTTTTGGTTCCGTACAACGTGGCATGTCCGTGAGCAGTTTTGAGGAATCACCTGGACGAAACACCTGGTACTCTCACATGAACCCTCGATCGCATACGCACGCGCCCAGACACACGGTGAAAGCTGGCTGGAAAGAGCGACCAAGATTGCAACAGAGGTGACGAACTCGGTGTATTTGCATAATTCTGATACTTCCCCATTCGCGGTACGTGGGATAGAGTATGAGAACTGTGTGTTTTTTAGGCAGACCTTTTATTATATTCTACTTTATTTCCGATCAAAATTACTTTTGCTATCATTAAAAATTGGGAGGCACCGATGACATCCCAATACGCATACAAAGCTTCAATTTAAACAAAGTAATTCCAGATTTTCTCCTACTGTATTGAGAGACTGCATTGTTTTTAATACAGCAAGTTGTTATCTAGTAGCACAATCTCACGTTATCATCAAGTCCACGACACAACCACGTGCTTTGTTAACATGTACCGGAATGAGACGATTTTTTTACTCTAAAAATAGCATATTACAGCCCGAAGTGAATCTGGTTGTGCTTTTATATGCTCGCCTATTTCACTGAACACCAACAGCTGATTCAAGAAAGGTTTGTGAAGCGATAAATTAACGTTTAAAAGTAGCCTAAATCTTGGTGCTAGTTTTTTTCGGATTGTCCAATTAATTTTGTTCAAAAAGCCTAGGACTTACCAAATCTCTTCATTGGAGAGGTTAGGTTGGAGTCCAAACAAACATCTGATCTCCTGTAGGTGTGGCTGAATGGTGAGTTGAAATGGCATAGTCAAATTTAGAAGCTGGAGTACTCCCTCGCTGAAGGGCTATTTGTCCTTAGATGTGCGAGCCCTTTGGATAATATCCAGCTAACCAAACTGGTATATTTTGGCTTAATTGGGCAAACCATAACATACTCCGTCATATTGTGGGGTGGCTAAAAAGGAAACCTAGAACAAATCTTTAAATAACAAAAAAGACCTTTACAGTGATTTTAAAGATTAAATCAAGCACTAGCTGCATAGAATTTTTTCAAGCAATTTAATACATTGACAGTACATAGTACTTATATTTATGAGTCGGTATTATACATATAAAAATACCCCCGTCACAGCAAACCTGCATACTCAGCGAATGTCCAATGAATATATAACATAACACATTATAACACTTAACAGGATTCATAAGAAATTTATTCACAAACAAGCGATATTTAAAATATTAATTATCCTCCATTAGAATAACATTGGGGATGAGTACACAGGTTTGCTGCAACAAGGCACACAAAATAATGGTTTTTTATGCAAATATCAATAGAACTCATCTTAGTGAAGTCACATACCAAGTTTCTTCCATGTACATTCATAAATAAGCGATATATAACATTTTAAGTAGTTTCCATAAGAATAACATGGGGACTAAGTACCTAGGTTTGCTGCTACAGGAGCCATAGGCGAAAATTTTATTTTGTGCAAACAACAATAAACCATAACCAGATCAAGCCATATACCAAATTTCGCCAGTTTATGTTCATAAATAAGCTAGATATACAATTTTTCTTTTTCTCCATAAGAATAACATTAGACAACATACTGTGTTTAACACTTTCAATATCTCGGTAACCAATTGACGTAGAGCAATGATCAAAATACCAAATTGTTTTTTTTTTTAAGCTGAATTCAATGGTATAAATTAAAATTGGATTTAAATTAAAATTAAATGTGAAAACCCCAAAAAACACATTTTTGGGGTACAAAACCCCCCAGAAACCCCCCTTCGGATGGTGCGATTCATCTGGTTTTCGAACTCGTTCAAATAAATGGTACTTTACACATTTGTACCAAATTTCATTAAGATCGGACATTTTTTACGAGAGTTATCGTGCTTACGGACACATATATATATATATATATATTTATATATATAAATTTATATATATATATATATATATAAATTTGAACGAATAGTGTTTTTGGCATCTGGGGACCTCAAAATGAAAAGTTATCATGGTCTCGGGCTTAAGTCTTACCATGAGACCTACGGTAATAGCTTCTTCCCTATAGGGGAAATTCGCTAACAGGAAATTAAGCCTCTCAAACAGCAACATACTTATAATACTAGACATAAGAATAGGTATGCAGAAACTGATTGATTACCTCTTAAAAAAGCCAAATATGCTAGATTGAAAGTACCAAACTTTGCCCCCTCACATAAGACATAACTTAGACATAAATTAATTTAAGATTGAGTTAAAAATGTCCCTGGGAGAGCAAGTTGTTTATAATCTTGAAGACATTTTAAAATTAAAGTGAAATGAAAAGATGTGCTTTGCATGATTCTTTCCAAACCAGTTGACCTTGATGGGATCTTTGACCTATCCGCGAGCTATTATTGGACGACGGATGGAAACATCAAGTAACAAGTAAGTAAGTAAGTGACTTTATTTACCATTACACTTGAACAAAATTTCAAATAGACTTCTGTTTTTACTCAGAGATTCACACCTTTTGACACAGCAGATAAGTAGTTTTAGAATAATTAATGGTAGGTACTGAGTGTACCATATGAATATCGGGATTTTAATAAATTTTTTATAAATGTGATTGAGAATATTTTAGTACCAAATTTATCTAACAACTTTAAAGAAGGTAGCAGAGTGAATTAGGATATTTAAAAAAAAAATAATAAGAAAATGTTTCGTTTTAAAAAAGTATTTTATAAGTTATTAATATATAGAACAGAAAATATCGTTATTTAAACATAAGAAATCTTCTGGATATGATGATGTCCCAATTACTATAACAAAAAAAGCACAGCATTTTATTTCTATGCCATTAGCACGTATAATAACTTCATATTTATGATATCCCTAAACAACTAAAATATCAAAGGTTGCACCTATATATAAAAAAGGCGATATTCATAAACCAGAAAGTTATAGGCCAGTATCTCTACTGTCTTCGTTTTCTAATGTTTATTAATCAGTTATAAATGTTTTTACTTTTTAGAAGAAAATGAGTTATTAGATAAATAACTACATGGCTTTAAGCCTGGTAAAACAACTATTAGTGCAACTTTACAGTATGTTGAACAAATATTGGAAGACATAAATAAGGGATATAAGCCAATTGGAATATTCATGGATTTATCAATGAATATAAATTAATAGATGCATCAATCATGATTTCTGAAAAAAAAACAAAGATACTATAAAAAATGCACAAGGGATATTGGATACAATGAATTTGTTCTTTAAATAATATTTTTCAATTTTATTTTATTAAAAACGATTCAATCTAAATTGCAAATACCTAAACATTTATGCATTAAAAATCAACATCTGGAAC
This sequence comes from Allygus modestus, assembly GCA_963675035.1. NCBI lineage: Eukaryota > Metazoa > Arthropoda > Insecta > Hemiptera > Cicadellidae > Allygus > Allygus modestus. The sequence continues at coordinate 17,487,266 of OY776112.1, read as the reverse complement.
TATTAAACCCTACAAAGTTGTTAGGACTACACAAATTTAAGATGGAATTTGCGTTTAGAAAGTGTCATAAAGAGTAACATCTGGAATATATACATTACAAAAAATATTAAAAATCTGTAGTGTACAAATATTAACCCAAATTTATTCCGCCATGATCCACAGTCACATTTTATATGAATCAGCATTTATGATGCAATATCAACTTGAAATTTGAATTAAAGTTTGAATCTGGAAAATAATCTATAAGAATAATTCTAAATTTAAGAAAAAATGAAACTGTTCGAAATTATTTTAAAGAACTCGGAATATTAGCAGTATATTTATACTTTAGAAGCAATTATGTTAACATTAAAATTCAGCAGAAAATATAAAGTGGATTACAAAATACAATATAAGAAATAAAATAAATATTGAAAGAGAGAAAAAACTACTTATATGGAAAATACATTCCTGAGAAAAATTCCGAAAAATAATAGAGAATCTCCAAACATGATAAAATTGAAAAAAAATGCTGAAGATTTTTTAACAGAAAATCTATTTTGCAACGTTAAAGAGTTTTTAGAGAATCATAAAACAAATTATAAATTGAAGAAGTCAGATCAAAAAGAATTTCAAAATTATTATAAATTTGATCCTAATTAAGTATATTTATAGTTTATACAAATTGTATCAACTTAAAAATTCATACTCTTGCATGTTTTTGATAATTATAAATGGTTTAAAGAACCTATAACTTGCAAATATGAATCATACATAAAACTAAAAGGCAACTCAAATAGTTTTACCTAAAAGCTTACAAGTGTTCAAAGTGAGCACTTGTCACACGGCACACATCAAGACGATGGCTGAATTCTTCCCAACCGTTGGCCAGTTTTAGGGATGGGGCGAGAATAACGCAACGGTTCTTTGACAACGGTTGTGTAGCGATGACCGTTGTCGAGCTAAACGGTTGTGCGGAACTGTCTGTTACCGACAACCACCAAATGCAAAACCACAACTGTACAATTTAAGGTAATTATAACTAAAATTATTTGGATTGGACTTAAAATAGATAAACATTTACTTAAAACGTGTTCAGAAAACTATAAACAAAAAATAATAGGCCTAAAAAAAACTATTGTGAAAAATAAATTGCTGTAGGCTATATAACAATAAATTAGTTTTACATTAAAATAGTAATTCCATATGCACAACGCAACGCCTTTATTAACGCTTTTAACGCCTGTATGTTGATGATTGCAAATGTCAGCTAAATAATCGTTAGCTTTCGCCTCTATTTGGCTTCGTACCGTTAGTGTTACAGTATACTTTTGTCAACAGAAAGCAAAACTCATTTACTTAATTTTAAATAATTTGTTTTGTTAATTTTCGTTATTGTCTGCTTTTATTTACGAGAGATTTGAGTAGGTTCTCGCCTTTCCCAGACACCTAGCACAGTGCCCTGAACTGTAATAGGTTGTTTCTATAATTGGTTTTATTTTTTTTCTCTTCAGTTAGCATGGACTTAATTGTGGTTGTGCGTAATGACACCAGTGACTCTTGCTCGCACCCACATATATAGCTCTGTGAGGACTTCGTTTACATTTGTTTATTGCACATATAAAAAGAGGTACAATTTTGAATTTTCAGTGGTAATAAATTATCTGTATCTGTATATAGATATGCTATATCAGTATGCGCTCATCTGTATAAGTTGTTGACGTAAAGTTCGAAAACTAGAATGATCAGTTCAATCACTTTTTATACTTTACCATGTGCATGTGTTTATTTTATAGTTCACTGATTAATTTATTAACAGCTGTAATGATTCTTTTGTTTTGATTTGAAACTCCATAAGACCAACGTTAACATTTTAAATTTACAAATGAGATATTAAAAATAAGAATTTTCCTGGGGTTGAGGTTTTACTAATATATTCTTTTAGGTCTAAAAGTCCCTAATTCCACAGTTTTAACAAAATTCTTTCGCTGGATTCCCAGATAAGTTTAGTATTTAAACAAACATTGCTCAGACAATCAGAGTTGCTTGGATACAGACTTGATTGCAGAGATATTTTCTTACAGGCAGATATTGCTCGTATTAGAGTATAAAATTTTAATTTCTTACCATAGTCATTCACCCCCTCGCGTTCCTTCCCCTTCTTGGTTTTGTAATTCATGCCTCTAAAGACTCGCAACGTTTAAGCTAAGTAGCTTTATATTGCAAACGTAAAGAAAGAAAGGCAGCGGCAAAGCACCACATATTTATCATGCACAAAATACGGCCTTTCCTTAAAGCCTTTCCTTATAGCCTTTCCTTATAGCCTTTCCTTACAAACTTTCCTTACACCTTACCATTTAGCAAAATAAGTGTCAAAAATACCGAAATAAATGTGAAAAAACATGATCTAAACTTCAGTTATCTACTAGTCTATGTACATGATTAACTATCTTAAACTAATTTATGTATAATTTTAATGTTAAATGTTAGATTCTACATACACAAATTTTAATCATTGCTCTATGTAAGTTGGTAATTTAATAAACATAAGAACGTTGTTATAAAACAAAATATAACTATCAATCAATCAATAAAAAAGTTCATTTATTTACATATTTTAATAATAATATAATACAAATAATACATTTATAGTTTGGACATAATAAATAATGGTGTAAGACCCTCTAAATGACTGGCACTCAAAGAGTTATAGCTTAAACCCTTAAAACAATAAAAATCAGTTAAAAAAGGGGAAAACAAGAACAATAGTACATAGGTGATTGGATTCCTTAAGAAAACCATAACAAAACAGAAAAAAGTGAGTAATTTGAAAGTTATAAACTTAAAACAGTTTTTTAAATTACTTATAACCTTTAAATAATAAATTACTTGATATCTCTGAAATTTGTTACTAATACATTTATAGTTATCCTGTTCAAAGTCTATACTCCTATATATGCTACTTTAAAGGAAGACCCCAAATTATTCTGATAGTAAAATGCCGGTGTAAATAAATATTTGAAAAAATTCAAAACAAATAAACACATTAATTTTTTATTTATAGGAAAATAATTTTCTACTTATATGTTACAATAAGTACAAAAATAAACTGTTTTTATAAATATTTAATTTGTTACCGTTAGATTAATTTGTTACCGTTAATTTGTTCGTGTAATAGACGAACAAAAAGGACAGGCCTTACGAGCAATATCCAGGTAAAAGTTGCACCAGTGCTATACAGTCTTGCAAATAATCAACAGATAGCGAGCGTAAGAAACAGTTTCTGATCCATGCCCATACACTAACGCCTTGCGATAGTAAGTTAGCTATATTGTGTTTGAGCACAGAAGAAAAAAGTGTAAATGTTTACATTATAACTGACCTCATTCGTGTTTTAGCGAATTTCCCCTATAGGGAAGAAGCTATTACCGTAGTCGGCATGGTAAGACCTAGGCCCGGGACCATGATAACTTTTCGTTTTGAGGTCCCCAGACCCCAAAAACACCATTCGTTCGAAACTGTATACATATATATGTCCGTGAGCACGATAACTCTCGTAAAGATTATTCGATTTTGATGAAATTTGGTATAAACATGTAAAGCAACATTTATGACTTTAAGTTCGAAAACCAGCCAGATATCTCTATCTGAAGGGGTATTTTGGGGGGGTTTTGTACCCCAAAAATGGGTTTTTCGAATTGTTTACATATAATTTTGAAAAAGTCAAATTTTAGTTTTTACCATTGGATTCAGCTTAAAAAACACACAATTTGGTATTTTGATCATTTCTCTACGTCAATTGGTTACCGAGATATTGAAAGTGCTAAACACAGTACGTTGTCTAATGTTATTCTTATGGAGGAAAATAAAAATTTTATATCTCGCTTATTTATGAACATATACTGACGAAACCTGGTATACGGCTTCATCTGGTTGTGAACCTTTGATATTTGCTCAAAAAACAATTTTTTGCCAAATGCTCCCGTAGCAGCAAACCTGCGCACTCAGCCCCATGTTATTCTTATGGAGAATAAGTAACGTGTTATCTCCCTTAATTATGAAAATAAATTAATGAAATTTGGTATGTGACTTCACCTAGTTGAGTCATATTGATATTAGCATAAAACCCCATTTTTTGTATTCCTTGCTTCAGAAAACCTGCATACTCTGCCGCCATGTTATTCTTATGGAGAATAATTAAAATGTCATAAATTGTTTATTTATGAATGTACTGTATATTGATGAAACTTGGTATGTAGCTTTATGTGGTTGGAAATTCGCTAAGTACGCAGGTTTGCTGCTACGGGGGTATTTGTTTTCAATGCTGTAACTATGAAATCGATCATTAATAAAATCGGTAAGGTAGATTATGATAATTAACACGTTTCACAGATCGCACCAGTGTGCTACTGCAAGGCAATGTTAACACCAACTATTGAACAAATATTAAAGACAGCCACACACTACCGGACCTTTTCCCGAACAAGAGGTAGAAGGGAGAAAATCCGATAGTAAGTGGGGCCTCCGAACCAGACATCGAACCGAGCACCGAGCACTCTCGAGGCGGTTTTCAGAAAAAGATCAAAGAAAGATCGATCCGTTGTCTTGTTTGGGGTCTGGCTTGGAGTTCAGTAGTGTGTGGAACCTCCCGTTACTCCGCTCGGTGATTTTCGCGCTCCGATGTCTTGATCGGGAAGAAGTTCGGAGTGAAATTTGCTACATTCGTGCCCAGCGTACCCTGCTCCCTGCTCGATCCAAAGTCTTGAACGGGCAAAGGTATTGTACAGGGTATTGTTCAGTAGCGTGTGGCTGCCTTAAAGGCAGTGATACTTCGTTACTAAGTCAGGTAGCGTGAGCGTGTACTAATCTAATATTAGAGAAACTAAAGCTCTGAAATCGTTTAAGATATAAAATAATTAGGAAATTAATATTGTTTAGCTTCTATAGCTCTTCTTATTAATTTGGAATTTAAAATGTTAAAATACATCAATAAATCAACTAAAATTGATTTCGAGCCAGGCCTTTCAGTTACGATGTAACCATATTCAGGTTCCTGAACAACTAAATTTAAAGTTAAATATAAGTAAATAAAAACATCAGGATAAATAAACATGCACATTTAACTATAGATGGTAAAGCTGTGAAACTAATATTGGAATCAGTTAAGTATTTTAAATTAAAGATGTATAAAATCAGGCTTTATGTAAGTGGGGAATTTTGAATAGATCCATCATCATTGTTCACCTAATCAAAATTCAAAGGTCACGTTTGCGGCCCCTCCCCTTCCGCCTTTCACAACCAATGACTCACAGTCACCCACTATCGTAGACCGTGAATTTCACCGTTGTAATTTAAATTTAGTAGCGATTTGTATGCTTATTTTTGTTATATATATAAATCTTAACACCCCAAAATCATCATTGAGAACCTGTAAATGCGTACATGATCTTACCTCATCATGCGTAATCACTAATACACATTTCATTATTTTCTACCACACTATTACCGTCACAGGCTCGTTTCCAGTGCTTTTCTTATTGGGTTTTAGTGGGGTTTATGACTCGTTTTTCCCCCCAGGAATGGTGTACGTAGGAACTTTATTTACAATAAATTCCTCGTTATCAGCATAACGAATATACTTAACAAGTTTCACTCTGATTATTTGAGTTTTTTACGCTATCACGCCGATACCTAGACAAGAAAAAGTGTTCGATTTAGTCCTATATCTTCTCATTGATAGACTATATTCCCTTCACTTCGTTCGCTCATCAGTTTAAGCGAATTTCCCCTATAAGGAAGAAGCTATTACCGTAGTCGGCATGGTAAGACCTAGGCCCGGGACCATGATAACTTTTCGTTTTGAGGTCTCCAGACCCCAAAAACACATTTTTTTTCGAAAAAAATATATATGTCCAATATATATGTCCAATAACTCTCGTAAAAATAATCCGATTTTGACGAAATTTCTTAAAAGCATGTAAAGCAACATATATGACTTCGAAAACCAGCCAGATCGCTCCATCCAAAAGGGTATTTTTTTCTGGGAAGGGGGTTTGAACCTCAAAAATCTTTTTTTAAATTTTTATATATAATATTTTAGTAAATCCCATTCATGTTTTCACCATTTAATTTAACTTAAAAAGACAAAAGATTTGGTGTATCGATCATTGCTCTACGTAAATTGGTTACCGAGATATTGAAAGTGTTAAACCCAGTATGTTGTCCAATGTTATTCTTATGGAGAATAAGAAAAATTGTATATCGTGCTTATTTATCACCTTATTCTGACGAAACTTGGTATATTGCTTCACACCGTTGCAGTGTATTGATATTTACACGAACAAAAATTTGTTTGCTGATAGCTTCCGTAGCAACAAACCTGCGTACTCATCCCCCATGATATTCTTATGGAGAATAAGTAAAATGTTATCTCCCTTAATTATGAACATAAATTAATAAAACTTAGTCTGTGGCTTCACCTAGTAGAGTTATAACCAAATCTTTATAAAAAAACATTTTTTGTGTTCCTTGTTTCAGCAAACCTGCATACTTCGCCGCCATGTTATTCTTATGGAGAATAAGTAAAATGTCATAAATCGTTTATTTATGAATGTATATTGATGAAACTTGATATTAGGCTTTATGTGGTATTACGAAACATATGTATGCATAGTAAATTCACTGAATAAGCAGGGTTGCTGCTATGGGTGTATTTTAAATATGCACTAAGTAAGATAATTTGTCTTTCATTCCCACTATATAAAACAAATGTAACATCAACATTTTGGCAGCAAAATATTATTCTAGTAATATATCGGTTTTAATATGACTATACTGAAGACGTTGATTTCCAACATGTTGAAAATAGTTCTGAAAGGATGCTCGAAAGGGAAAAGTTAAATATTGTTTCGATTAAATTCCCACTGCGAAGCCATTTAATATTTTAAGAATATTTTGTACATCCAAGGTAATACAAACATGTGAAAATAAAACCACAACCAATACACCTACTATTAAATACAAGAACTCGTTGATGCATACGAATCTGATTTAAAATTATGAAAGTGAATGAAAGATATTATCCATCATGTATAGATCTTAGATAAATGTCTCCTGTTTTGTATGGTTTCCCAATTCTTTTGACGTATTGTGGGTTTTTCCTGATAACATTGGCTTGGATGCTTTTCATAAATTATAAAGCTCGTTACTTTGTATAATTTGTCAGTTTTCGTTGTATTTATGGCATGTTATAAAATCATGTCACGCTGTTAAATTATCATGTTAGTTACTTTTTGAAAAATAATTCTGTTTTAAGGTGCAGATGACCAATTTGACTAGCTCTTGTTTAGATTCTACTGACAAGATGGAATGTTGCCCAATTTCTTTCTTAGAATATTTACAGTTTCGTTAGTTGGCAATTTTGTACATAAATGTATTATATCAAATGACGCTACTGAGTAGGAGCTTTTAAAATTGATATTAGCTGTTTCGTATGCCAAGCCAACTGTGTTTTTTATCATGCTTTCTAACGTAGTTTCCTATCTGGTGATTATCTCGAGTTTTTGCAATATTATAAGCTAGAGAAGATCTAAAATTTACTAACGGTCGTATTGGTATGTTATATTAGTGTGTATTAGGCAACCCTATTTAACATTAGGGCTTACTTACTCTTACTCCCAGGGACTTATATCGTAGTTTATATATTCAGCCCCTCCATCTTAACCGGTCCTCTGCATCTTCTTCAGCAGCTCCAACTCTCTCCAAAACGGCCTTCACCTGGTTCCACCATCTCTGCTTTGGTCTTCCACGGCGTCGCCTACCCTCAGGATTACACTTCATAAATTTCACTAGCGGACTTTCCTCCAGCTCAGTGGAGTCTTCTACAGTTTATTTAATTTATTATGTCTGAACTATTGTCGGGGTCTCTGATTTCTCTGTTGTGTTTCCCACTTTCTTTTCCCCTTGTTTGCACGTAGGTCCGTATAATTTTCGAGGTACTTTATCCTCAAAATCGATAAACTTTTTCTCTTCTTTCTTATTCACTATTCATTCTCCATGTTTCGGATCCATACAGCAATACTGGGGTCGATTATTGGTTGGTAGTCTAATTTTAATTTTGATAAGAGATGAATTTTAATCTATTGCAAACATAAAGTCAAATTTGATGAATTTATCCTATTTTGTATCAATTGTTCCTCTGCATTCTGATTTGATATGAGTACCTAAAGATAGTAAAATTGATCTATCCATCAATTTGTAAAGGCCTTCCTCTTAGAATCGGTTTTTCGTAAAACGTATCTTTTTGGTTTTTCTGTCATTTGCCTTTAAACAAATTTTTTCTGCTATTCTTGTAACAACTTCATTTAGTGTTTTTACACCTTCCGTATTTTCTGCGATTATCGCTACATTGCCTGCAAAGGCTAATACATTTACTTTAGCTCCAAATTTAACTCGTATGACCATCTCTGCTACTTTATGAAGTGCTGCTTCTATGGCAATATTGAATAGAATCGAGGACAACCCGTCTCTCTACCTGACTCCTTAGTCTCTTTAATAGTTCACAATCGCGACCATTATTCCTAACCCAATGATCCTAAGGCATTAACTAATTTTAATTACGTGTATATTTTTTTGCGATACCAAATTTGTCGAGCTGTGTCCACAGTTTGTCTCTAGTTATGATGGCATCCGCTTTTTGGAAATCAATAAAAAATTACAAAAAACTCCTTATTTTACCGCCTGTATTTTGCTATAATTTATTTTGATATAAATATCTGGTTCCCCAGGTTAGGAGTTGAGCGCTGGACCATCCATACATGAGTAGCCATCCATGAACACCCATCTCGCAAAAGTCAGTCTGTTAGGAAGTACCAAAATTAGGGCTTGGGTTGGTAATTGTTGCGTGTTTTATTTCTTCTTTAGCCAAAAATGTTGATGATTTTGTCGATATTAGCTAACGATATTAGTTTGTCCATGTTCCAAGGAAAATATGCTGTGGGATCGTGATTTAAAGTTCCTCTGATTTAAGAATATTACGAATGCTTGATGTTTTCACTTTTTCTCTTTGGGTCAAATTCAAAAAGAATGATCAAACCAATTTTCAAAACTAAAAGTACTTATACATGTATTAAGAACTTTTAAAAACTAGTAAGAGCACTATTAACAGTAATAATATAAATTATTAGAAGAAGTATTTTAAACTAGGGGCATGAAGTGGTCCAATGCTCCAATGTTCCAATTGCTCCAATGCTCTGCTCATCTGATTTATTTTACTCTTTACATGCTGAGGACAATAAAACAATATAAGTAGGAACACATGTCAGTTCGTAAATATTGTAGATGCTTCATCACATGTTTTAATGTCATCAAAGCAGACGTTTTTAAATACATGTTTTTTATGGGGGATGTTTTATAAGTAATTCTTACTTGTTCGTTACCTTTTATAAATGCTGATATTTTCCCCAAGTCCCTGGAATCAAGAACTTTGAGCCTTGTCCCATCATCCTGCAATTGGCCAAATGCTTACAATTCCCAGTTTAAAATGTCGCTTATAGGATTATATATGTGGTGGAAAAATAAACTAACATTTTTATATATTTTGTAAAGTTACATCCTATGAATTATGATATGGCCGTAATAAATATACATGCGGAAGCTGATGACAGGACATAGTAGTTAGCACAGTTTTACACTGCAATTGCAATTGTAGACTGTAATTGTAACAATTGGTTTTTTTTGGCAGTAGACATATAATCTTTGATTAACAAAAGTATTATTATTTGTATTGCGTAAATATTTCTTATGAATCATATACTGTTTTTACTTTAAAATAATGTAAATACAATAATCTATATAAATAAAATTGGAGTTTTGTCTGTACATTGCTTTTTGCATTATGAAAATTTTGCATATTTTCACGTTTTCCACCCTAGGATAGCCAAAACAAGTCTTATCTCAATTTCTGTCTGTATGTCGGTAACGCTCAAGGACGGGTTTTTGTTCGCTTTTCACGGGAAAACGGGTGCACTGACTTTGATGAAACTTTGTTTCTTTTTTTCTATACATAAGTGAGAAGGTTTTAGGCTACTTTAAACTAATAACAGAAGTATACAGAGTCGAAATACCATGTAAATATATTTTTCAGACTCATCCACTCGTTCACATAGTGATCACTGTATCTAAAAACCGACAATGTATATGAAGGTGAAATTTTGTATGGTGGTTCCCCTTATTTTGCAGATGTACAATAAGGTTAGGTTTGAACAACAATTTTCAAGGGCTCTGCCCTAATTTTCTTTTATTGCTGGTAATCTTATGAGCGTTAGTATTTACTGGACCTTCTAGGTTGAAATTCGGTAGGAACACACCTTACACATCAGAACAAACACAAGCCTATTCCCGTTGAATATGTTTAGGGCTCCACCCCCGGACCTTCAGAATACTTATTTTAACAATCTTGCACCTGCTGCTGGACTGATGGAACTGAAATTCGGCATTTAGATAGCTAGTAGCTCAATGCAGACATGTGCCTATTCCAGATTTTAAAATATCTAAAGGTTTTACCCCACAGGTCTTTAATGTAATCATCACAAACAAACTACTCAACATATAGAGCTGAAATTTGGCTGAGACATGGGCGAGATCTATGCCTCTCTAAATAGTCAACGACATTATTTATATATGCCTCTCTAAATATCTATACCTCTCTTTTATGTAGTCAACCATTGAGTGTATCAAAATAACACTTAAAATGGCTATGCGTATTTGAAAAGTATTTTTGGTGAATATTAAGTGGTTGAGGAGATTTCTTAGGTCCTTTTAAAAGTTGAGATCAGGTCATTAGAAAACAGTTGGTCTCATAAACACCCTCCTTCATTCGGTACAATCAACGAATCACAGGAACTACTGATCGACAGTTTTTTACGAGGTTCATAAACAGATTAATTTGGAAAGTGCCTTGGGCAACAAATCATAACCACAACCAATGAACAAGGAAACAAGCTCAACATAAAGGTGATTTAACTCTTCCAAAGTTAGGAACGAATGTGTCAATTTGTTACCAACGCCGTTACGAACGCCGTCATTTTCACCAGGACCCGACAGAGGTCCTCAACTCAGAAACAGTATTTTAATTATCTGCCAGTATCTTTCGTTAACTTTTATTAAATTGTACTCTAAAATTTTAAAATTTAATTTAAGTATTCTAAAATTAATTCGGTTGTGATTATTTTTGAATGAATCTATTATTTAGACATACAACCCGCAAGAAGGACGCGTACACAGCTAATTAGTACTAAAAGTATATTTATACTGTACTGAAAGTGGAAAAGGATTAACGAAACATCATAATTGCTGTTATATACTGTAATAAAAATGAGCTTCTCCCCCTTAAAATTTGCAGATATAATCCTTATAACAACTGTTTATCGAATTAAGAAAAAACACATGTGACATAAACCAAATAAAACTCTCCTCCATATGATTAACATGGGAACTTGGAAGTCCCGTGGGGCAGAGCCCTGGATCCTAAATCGAAATTTTGGCTCGACAAAGACTTAGAAATGGAAATTATCTTTTAAATAAAAAAAATCATCAAAATAGGCTAAGTATTAACTTCAGGAAGTGAGTGAACAAAATGCAGGATTTTTAAAAAAATATGTAGATGTTTCAATGACAACAACAATGCTAATATCAGAATCATGTGGGAATTTCTTGACAAGAAAGAACAAAGAATCAACAAATTTAGAAACTGAAACCGTGGCTTCATAAGGAACGAAATGTCGGTTTCAGGTGCCGGCTGCTGGCAGTTAAAATGTCAAGTGAGGAAGATCAACTAGGTTGCCAAATCTGAGGAACTTGGAGGGGGAAGTCTGAGTATTTCTAACCAGACGGTAAACAAATGCAAATAGATATTGTTAGCCTTTAAAACAATTATAGGTTTAAAATCTAATGAAATATTGTACATTAGTAATTAAGTAAAGTTCGTATCTTCAAAATCTATAGACATGTAGTCAAAGGGAAATTCGCCACTCCAAATTTAAAGGGATGATTGTAAAATAAACGGTATCAGGAAACTGACACATACTTTCTCCCTTTTAGCCCAACTTTAATGGATAAATTACTTTTTATTTACTAAATATAGAATACAAAGCACGGTCGAATGTACAGAAAATCTCGTAAACAAGTTGTTTTAAAAAACATCCACCCAAATCCCTGCTTTGGAGGCACTACAGAATCCATTGCTACACTCGTGGTTTTAAGAGGGGAAATGCCCCCTATTCCCCCCAGGGTTATTAAGGGGCAACATATTTCAAATTTCCTCTGTTGGTCAATGCTAACTTGACAAGCATATCAAGTTTGATTGAAATTGATCAGTAAATAAGAGAGAAATAGTAATTTTTTTATTCTCCATAAGAATAACATTGGACAACGTACTGCGTTTACCGCAAAATGAAAATTTCAATTTTATCCGAAACCAGCAATCGTAGAATAGTAATTCAAAATACTAAATTATTTAGTTTTTTGAGTTCTTTTTAATGGTGAATAGTAATATTTTTTATATTTATGTATTTTTATGAAAAATCCAAAAAACTGAATTTTTGATGTTTTAAGTCCTGTCATTTCTGAACCCGAATTTTTACAGGAATGCGGGTGGTGTCGTTTTGTTGGAAAACTAAAGTTCTACAAACGACTAAAATTTAATCAAAATCGTTAGAGCCGTTTTTGAGAAATTTGGATTTTTCATGTTTTTTGGTGGTTTTTGGGGGATAATTACCCTTAAAAATCAAAAATTCGAAAAAATGAAAAAAACGCCTGGAGATATCGTGGATTAGTACCTACATACAAAATTTCATCAAAATCGGCCCATTGGTTAGGGTTCTAGCTCTGTACACATCCACACAGACACACACACACACACACACACACACACACGCACACACACACATACACACACACAGACAGACATCACGTAAAAACCACTTTTTTGGGTTCAGGGAGCACCAAAACGAATATTTCCACTAACAACTCAAATTCGAAAATTTTTACGAAAACAATACTTTCTCCATATACTATGTATAGGGGGAGAAAGTAAAAATACCAATACAAATATTGCAAATTAAAATACTTGTTAGAATTCCTATATATGTCGACATTCAGGAGAAGATTTAATGTTTGTCTTTGTAAACTAGGATTGTATTTGGTTAAATGATTATATCAACTTGAGTATGTTAGTGGTTAAAGTTAATCGGCTTCTCTACATAACAATCAAATCTCTTTTTGCTCTCCGTGAATGTTCTTGGTGTAGCTGGTAATTTCTAATTACTTCTATTTACATAAATAATATGTAGATATAGTAAAAATTGATTTAAATGTACTGTAAAGCAATTTCATCAGTAGTAGAACCCTTGAAACTATACTCTAAAGTAAATTTTTAAAGAATTTCAATCAAGAAAAAGTTCACTATAAAATGGAATCTTTTTAATCGCGTATCTTTATTCTCTCAATTTACCATTCTTCAAGCCATCCTGGTGACATGCCCTCGGTAATCCTAGAATAATAGAATAGGTTCACAGTCTATAGTTGTAATAACTATTTTAGCCCATTTTCCTACCACAAATTTCATCCAATTTTACGAAATACATAGCAGATAATCTATGAAATCTTACTAAATTTTCAGTTAAAACAATATACTGAATTTACAAAAACCTGTTAACTAAGCTTTACACAAAGTTATGAAAATTGCCTAAATTGAAAAAAAAACGGCGGTTGAGAGTAGTTATGTAAGTGTAGTGTTTCATGGTTCTTTGACATTTATGTTAAATATATTTGTGATTGAAATTTCGTCTCTTAGTGAACTGGTGGCTGGTATGGGTGTTTTGAACTATTCAGTGAACGAGTCACTGTGGTTGGGGGGTTAGTTATTGAATGGGTGGGTGTAAAGGGTGTTATTAAGGTTTACATTGGCTAATGGTGGAATATGAATATGACAAGGTTATGGTAATGGTTACTTGGTGGTATATAATGAACAAATTCACTAGATATTGTGGAGGATAATGGACAGTTCACATTATTCTAACGTGTATACACTCATTGTTCATTTATATTTGCCAATATAACATCTAGGTGATAATCTATATATTTTAATGTGTATAAAATAGTTTTTATGGGCTGTGAACCCCTTATTGTATCCGTTTGTATCCGTTTGTATCCGTTTGTATCCGTTTGTATCCGTTTGTATCCGTTTGTATCCGTTTGTATCCGTTTGTATGATGTTTTTGGGGTCAACGTTTTTGAAACGGCCGATAGCAGTTGAATTTCTAACTTGTGGGCTACCTTGGATTCAACACCAAGCGAAACCCGCGGGTGACGGCAGGTGGCAGGTGGCGGGTTTGGTTTGTGTTGGGTTTCGCGAAACCTGCGGGTCACTTTGGCATTAAAACTTGTTTGAAAGTGGTTTTATAACAACCAGACGCTTCGTTTGGAGATCCTGGAGTCAAACATATTATTCGTTCAAGATTGTATATTTTTACAAAATAATATTGGGGGTTTATATATATATGTGTGTGTGTGTGTCTGTGAATGCAATAGTAAATACAGTACGTGTATTACAAGACTATATATTTTGAAAACGTGGACAATTAGTTATTAATTCTCAAATTTAAGTATTTATCTAATTTGCTTAGTTTTCTTAAGTTTGTAATACAGTATCATTATACATTTATACTATACCGGGGTTTAAATAAAATCGAATACAGTATACAGCAGCAAACCCGCGTACTCAGCGAATTTCCAATGCATATAAATGTATCTTAATACCAAATAAAGCCACATACCAAGTTTCATCAATATACATTCATAAACAAAATATGACATTTTAATTATTCTCCATTAGAATAACATGGCGACCGATTATGCGGGTTTGCTGAAGGAAGGGACACAAAAATTGGGGTTTTATACAAATATCAATATAACAACTAGGCAAAGCCACATACCAAATTTCATTGCTTTATTTTCATAATTAAGGGAGATAACACGTTACTTGTCCTCCATAAGAATAACATGGGGCTGAGTACGCAGGTTTGCTGCATACCAGTTTTTATTCATTTATGTTCATAATTAAGGGAGACATAGCATTTAATTATTCTCCATAAGAATGGGCTGAGTACGCAGGTTTGCTGCAACAAGGAATAGAAAAAATGGATTTCTATGCTAATATCAATAGAACTTAACTAGGTAAAGTCGTATACCAGTTTTTATTCATTTATGTTCATAATTAAGGGAGACATAGCATTTAATTATTCTCCATAAGAATGGGCTGAGTACGCAGGTTTGCTGCAACAAGGAATAGAAAAAATGGATTTCTATGCTAATATCAATAGAACTTAACTAGGTAAAGTCGTATACCAGTTTTTATTCATTTATGTTCATAATTAAGGGAGACATAGCATTTAATTATTCTCCATAAGAATGGGCTGAGTACGCAGGTTTGCTGCTACGGGAGCCTTTGTCAAAAAAATTTTTTTTGAGGAAATATCAATGGTCCACAACCAGATTAAGCCGTATACCAAGTTTCGTCAGTATACGTTCATAAATAAGCGAGATATAAAAATTTTCTTTTCCTCCATAAGAATAACATTAGACAACGTACTGTGTTTAGCACTTTAAATATCTCGGTAACCAATTGACGTAGAGGAATGATCGAAATACCAAATTGTGTGTTTTTTTAAGCTGAATCGAATGGGGAAAACTAATATTTGACTACTTCAAAAATGATATGTCAAAAATTCAAAATACCCATTGTTGGGGTACAAAACCCCCCCAAAATACCCCTTTGGATAGAGCGATCTGGCTGGTTTTCGAACTTAAAATCATAAATGTTGCTTTACACGTTTATACCAAATTTCATAAAACTCGGATCATTTTCACGAGAGTTATCGTGCTAACGGACACACATATATATATTATACACACAGTTTCGAACGACTGGTGTTTTTGGGGTCTGGGGACCTCAAAACGAAAAGTTATCATGGTCCCGGGTCTTACAATGCCGACTACGGTAATAGCTTCTTCCCTATAGGGGAAATTCGCTAAAATTATAATTTTGTATATATTTTTTATATATTATACTATGTAGTATCGCATTGGGGAAACGCTTTTAACTGACACAACTTTAATTCGTCATATTAAACCTTAAATATGTTTTTAGTATTAAAGTAATTAGTTTGCAAATTATTCATTAAAGTTACTGTGGCCTGTTACGGCCACCTACCAAGTTTCATCAATATACATTCACAAATAAACAAAATATGACATTTTAATTATTCTCCATAAGAATAACATGGCGGCTGAGTATGCAGGTATACTGTTATTTTTCCAAATACTGGTATACTGTTATAATACTGTTATAATACTGTTATACTGTTTTTAAAATTAAGGTATAAGCATATTATGTTTCAGCCGTATTTTAAATGTTAATAGCTAATCATTGAAATATTAAAAACTCTGTTTAGAACTTAATAATTGTAAGCTGACACAGAAATTGATATAGGTTAGATATATTTATTTTAACCCGAGAGGTACGTGTGCATAGACATGACAGCAATATATTACTCCTAAAAGTATATAAATGAGTCCACCGCTTGTATGAATATTTTAAAATTATTCGAGTCAACTTAGTTGTAAACTACTCTAATAAGTTGGGGGTTGGACGATTTAATACCACGTTTTGAAGGTAAGTTATCATATAATTACCAGCTTCCTTTTATGATTAAAGTTATTTGATCCAAACAATTAATTAATTTACAATCCTAGTACATGGAGGTCTTTGTAAAAAATTTCTTTTGAATCATTCATTTCGTCCTCATAAAACTGTTAGGCCCCCCTTTCTCATGAATGCATAATCCTTGATCTAGACGGAACGTAGAACCCAGCAACTTTGCCTATTCTTCCAAGAGCTAAGTTAAGCCTGGGGTTCTAGGACTGTCTGGGTTAAGCATTGAGCCTAACAACTAAATGAATATGGGTTGTAACAAACTACTTTGAAAATTGAGGATTTGGTTAATTTAACCAGTCAAGCCGTTTGGTCAACTTAGACAATATAGGTTTTAACAACTACATTTGTGATTAATCCAACTACTTTGAAACAAATTAGTTATTTTAACCAATGAATTTATTGGTTAACTTAACTTATAAAATTGTTTGTTCCAACATATATTTTTTAACTCTCTGAGCTTAGTTAATTGAACTCATACAAATAGTTGTCCAACCTCTGAAATTGGTTGAACTAACTTATAAAAAAACTTGGATTAAAACTTGGATTAACCAATCATTCTCCTCTGTGAACGATCTGGTTTTTGAACTCAAAGTCATAAATGTTACTCTCAACACTTGTGCCAAATTGTATCAAAATCGGGCGCTTCTTTCAAAAGTTATCGCGGTAACGGACACACACATATATATAAATTTGAACAAATGCCGCTTTTGGCATCCCGGGACCCTAAAACGGTTATCGTGGTCTCGGGCTTAAGTCTTACCGCGAGACCTGCGGTAATAGCTTCTTCCGCGGGGGGGGGGCGGTTTCCGAGCGGGGGGTTTAAAAGCCGGACTCCGTTCTTACGCTAGTTAGTAGCCGAAGCCGATCGTCTGAGGACACCAAGCAACGGGCGCGCCCAGACTGACTGACGAGATTGCGGAGCTCCACCGAACATCAACGTGGCACCCAGACTGATAAATAAGGTGGGTGTACAGTTTATTTTTAGATACGAGGCCGCTTATACTGAAACTTTGATTTTGAAACTGAAACTTATACTGTAACCGTTTGATTTTGAATAAATTTAGTATGAACATATGAGACGGTATTTATTATATTAATTATATTTGCAATTATTATATTAATATCCCTATAGATATAAATGTATGATGCGAGTTTAAAGTTTGAGATACCTCTATTATACTATTATAATCATAACTTCAATTGTTATATACATAACACCAAAACCTTCTGGCATTGACTATTGTTTGATTTCAAATGAGTAGTTGTACAGTATCAATACAGTTTAACAAGCTGAAAGCCGTTTTTATAGATAGGAGACATGATGTAAGTTGTTTTATTGATAGTATCGTATGCTTATTAGGCTAATTTTATACTAAAACTGTTATTATCCTGGGTGACACAAAACAACAGTTGTTTCTCGAGTTCTATTATTCCAACCTCTTCGATGGTTTAGGCATTGTATAGTTTTCGGTCTTACAAATGATGGTTTTCTATTGTGCAGTGTATTGGAAATATATAGTAACTTCCTCTCCTTGATTTGTACTGGTGATTCTCCCTCCACGTGGCATCTTACGGGTCACTGGTAAATTACATTCTGAATGTACTGGCTTACCAATGTTTTAATATCCGGTTCTTTAAACGCCCCTTTGGAACTGGTTTAAAACCAGCAAGTGCTCTTATTGCCTACTTACGTAGGATAAAAAGTGTATTTTTTTGTTCTGTTATACCACCCCACAGTCCAGTAGAATACAGCAAAATCCCCCCCCCTCCAGCTTCCTACTCGAGAGTGTTGGTCCTACATATTTAGTCCAGAACCGGAAAAATATTTAAACGACCAAAAATACTTATCACTTAGTTAACTTTTATGACTATTAGTTATTTTACCACGTCCAACCAATTTTAATTAAACTCCCCAAAACTGCTACTGCCCAAAAACATAAACAGTGCGTTATATTGAAATAACCATGCTAACATATTTTTACATTACAATGTTACATTTGGATTAGTTTGCATTTACAAAGAAACCAAAATTGATAAACTCTAAAAAGTTATTTGATTAATAATAAAACAGGAGCCCAACTGCTGCAGTATAATCCAATTACATTTATTCGGCTACCAAGCCGCCACGGCATTGTTGGATGTTGTTGACAATTTGGCCACAGTTATGGCCTATTACCTGGGTTTATTAGGGATTCAAACATCGGTTTGTAAATAAGGCTAAGTTACAACCTTAGCTCGTAGCGCCTAATGGACGCTTGACAGCACTACCGCGGGTCTGCATGACAACAAGACGAGGGGGCGAGGTGGGGAGGGGGGATATATATGGGAGATGCGGGGAGAGCGCCCGAGGGGCTTCGCGTGCGGGGCGACCGGCGACTCCCGCCATTGTCACTACCAGCTGTGCCACAGGGGTCAACGGTCAGACAACAAAGAGTAAGACGTGTGCGTGACCTCTGCGCTCTGTGCTGATCCGCGACTGCTGACGCTGTCGCAGCAAACCTGCGCACTCAGCGAATTTCCAATGAATATATAACATAACACATTAAGCCTCTTACTAGAATTCATAAGAAATATATTCATAGATAAGCGATATTTAAAATATTAATTATTCTCTATAAGAATAACATTTGGGATGAGTGGGCCTACGTAGGTTTGCTGCAACAAGGCACACAAAATAATGGTTTTTTATGCAAATATCATTAGAACTCATCTAAGTGAAGTCACATACCAAGTTTCATCCATATACCTTTATAAATAAGTGATTTATAACATCTTTATTATTCTCCATAAGAATAACATGGGGACCAAATACCTAGGTTTGCTGCAACAAGGCACACAAAATAATGGTTTTTTATGCAAATATCATTAGAACTCATCTAAGTGAAGTCACATACCAAGTTTCATCCATATACCTTTATAAATAAGTGATTTATAACATCTTTATTATTCTCCATAAGAATAACATGGGGACCAAATACCTAGGTTTGCTGCAACAAGGCACACAAAATAATGGTTTTTTATGCAAATATCATTAGAACTCATCTAAGTGAAGTCACATACCAAGTTTCATCCATATACCTTTATAAATAAGTGATTTATAACATCTTTATTATTCTCCATAAGAATAACATGGGGACCAAATACCTAGGTTTGCTGCAACAAGGCACACAAAATAATGGTTTTTTATGCAAATATCATTAGAACTCATCTAAGTGAAGTCACATACCAAGTTTCATCCATATACCTTTATAAATAAGTGATTTATAACATCTTTATTATTCTCCATAAGAATAACATGGGGACCAAATACCTAGGTTTGCTGCAACAAGGCACACAAAATAATGGTTTTTTATGCAAATATCATTAGAACTCATCTAAGTGAAGTCACATACCAAGTTTCATCCATATACCTTCATAAATAAGTGATTTATAACATCTTTATTATTCTCCATAAGAATAACATGGGGACCAAATACCTAGGTTTGCTGCAACAAGGCACACAAAATAATGGGTTTTTATGCAAATATCATTAGAACTCATCTAAGTGAAGTCACATACCAAGTTTCATCCATATACCTTCATAAATAAGTGATTTATAACATCTTTATTATTCTCCATAAGAATAACGTGGGGACCAAATACCTAGGTTTGCTGCAACAAGGCACACAAAATAATGGGTTTTTATGCAAATATCAATAGAACTCATCTAAGTGAAGTCACATACCAAGTTTCATCCATATACCTTCATAAATAAGTGATTTATAACATCTTTATTATTCTCCATAAGAATAACATGGGGACCAAATACCTAGGTTTGCTGCTACGGGAACCATGGGTGAAAAATTAGTTTTTTGTTCAAACAATAACAAACCACAACCAGATGAAGGGATATACCTAGTTTCGTCAATTTATGTTCATAAATAACCGAGATATCAAATTTTTCTTTTTCTCCGTAAGAATAACATTGGACAACGTACTGTGTTTAGCACTTTCAATATCTCAGTAACCAATTGACGTAGAGCAATGATCAAAATACCAAATTGTTTGTTTTTTAAAGCTGAATTCAACGGTATAAATTAAAATTTGATTTAAATGATAATTACATGAGAAAAATCCAAAAAACCCATTTTTGGGGTACAAAACCCCCATAAACCCCCCTTCCCATAGTCCGATTGGTCTGGTTTTCGAACTCGTTCAAATAAATGGTACTTTACACATTTGTACCAAATTTCATTAAGATTGGACCTTTTTTACGAGAGTTATCGTGCTTACGGACACATTTATATATATAAAAATTTGAACGAATAGTGTTTTTGGCATCTGGGGACCCCAAAACAAAAAGTTATCATGGTTTAGGGCTTAAGTCTTACCATGAGACCTACGGTAATAGCTTCTTTTATTTTTTTATAAATTGCAGGATATATAAGATCCGCTATAGATCCATATATCTCTAAATAATTCAATTATAATTTAATTAATTATTTTAAATTACTTGTCTTCTGGAGTAGTTCTCCCATTTGTATAATTCAAGTTACAAACCCAACATGTCAACCGTTGAGGAAGCTATTTACAATCGCCACTATGGAAAATTAAAAAAATCACATTGGGCTTTTGTAGATTAAAATAAAAGCAAAAGAGTCATAACAGCTGTTCAAAATCTTTCAGCGAACTCTTAAAGTTATACTCATATAGTTTAAGTACTACCTGGGACTGAGCTTTGCTAGGGAAAGGTCAATCTTGTTTATGACTTGGAGTAGTTTTTCACCATGTAACTAACGAGCATTTTTGAGGTCACAACGGTTGTTATTATAATGTACCTTTGAGTCATTCTGGATATGACCACTCTACATGTAATCTTCATTCAAAGGTTTTATTATCTGATTTTATGGAACCACATGGAACTCATGTTGTTTATGATTATTAACATGTGGTTTCCTGAGAGCAGAGATTAAAAGATTTGAGAGAAGATTACATATAGAGTAGTAAAATAAATCAAAGGGATATTGAGCTATAAATAACAACTGGAGTGACCGTAAAAATGTAGAACAGAGGCAAATGAGTTATACAATTCTGATTATCAGTAGGGGGAGGTGGTGAAATATGCTCCAAGTCATCTAAACAAACTGACTGGCCTTCCCCCGAGCAAAGCTTGGCCCCCGGGTATCATATACTCTAATATGAGTAAGGTTTGCTTGCTTGCGACACCGATCTCAAAAACGGCTCCAACGATTTCCCTCAAACGTTCAAAATAACTAATTTCTGGGATAAAAATAAGTTCTAGACGGGCCTCATTCCCGGGAAAAATCAAATAATGTAAAAAAAACTAAAATGAAAAGTTAAAAAAATTAACATTGGGCTTAAGGAGTTTTAAATCAACACAAAAGAATTTTAACAGCTGTTCATAATCAACCAGGGAACTGTCAAAGTAATACCCATGTTTTTGTTGTAATCTTAAAGCCTAACCACTAATATATCCCTCGTAAAAAATGTATAGAGAAACTTTAGAACGTTATACACAATCGTGTATTTATTAGTTTTTATCTTCTTCAAGTTTTGAGTAATTTTCCATACTGGTACCCAAAGTTTGGAATATGATATATAGTAGAGGGGGAGCCTGGGGTTGATAAAGGTCCACAATTTCAAACAATTTAAATTAAAAATAGGGTTTGTCAAACACGACTGGCCAGAAGTGCTTTCGGTTGAACGGTTGCATTGTTTTAATATGTTCGGCTCCCAGAGCCAGAAGCGGGTCTGCAGTGAAAGTTATCTGCCCGTATACTAATTAAAGATAGGGTGACAGCCAATGCTACAGCCACGGAGAGGCGTGTTGAGGCTTATCAATCAGCCGTTTGTTATCACTCTTATCACGTCCAGCTTCGTCGGAAGTGCGGAACAAGTTCAAACATTCCCCCGCCCCTCGCGTGCCCTTCACATTGGGTTTGGCGAGGTGAACTCATCGTAATGGTTTTTGTAAAACCTCATAGCATTGTTTGTATATAGTGCCCATAAAATTCATATTTTTATTGTTACATTGTTATTGTCACCTTAGCTAAATACCCAAGTAATGAATAGGCAGAGGTTTGTACAGTGGGGCAATCACTGTCTAATTAACCGGCACTGAGAGTGGGGCGAATACTGGAATATAGTCCCGGCCGTTCATACATCCAGTCTCGTGGGAAACGCCGCTGTTTTGTGATTCGTCAGACCGAAATAATTAAATTCGCCAGTGCCAACCCGATTCGCTGCCGTGCTCGGCAGCCATTGTTGGGCAGGTGGAGTGAGAGGGGAGAGAGAGACAGCTAGGCGGGTGTCGGCACGGGTCCAGAAACAAAGGGGAGTTTTTTCTATACCCCCATCTTGTCGAAACGTCGCCGCCAGGTCCGGTCCCCCATATTCTGGAATGGGCGCTTTTGTAACCAGTAACCATTGATGTGGGATGTGGGACTGCTGCTCTTAAGAGTGATTTAGTTCCTTCTGTCTTCAACGCCGTTCAAGAAATCCCGTGTTGAGAATCAATATTAAACATGTTATTACTGTAGGCATATAGAAAAAGAGCGTAATGGAATATGGTGCACTAATTAAATTTGATTTATCTCAACCAACCTCATATTAAACCATTCCTAATTAAAAAGTCCACTTTTAGTAAGTACGGTACTTTAAACGTTTGGTGTATGTTTTATAAATTTAAATATAAAAAACCGGCACAGTGTTCGGTACATGTTGGGTAATGAGGGGTATTTTATTCCCATATAAATAACGTAAGGGGGCCATACACATGTTACGTAACACATTTTATCGTCATTTAAGACCCCCCCCATGTTATGCACCACAACGCTTGACCACACCCCCCCACTATGAGTTACGCGCAAGATTTAAGCATGTATTGTTGATTTTGGTACGTTTTCTGAAAATTAAAGTGATCACGATTTGTCTAAACTCTGTGAATAAGGTCTTAAATAACCTTTGGAGTATTCCGTAAATGTTAATACTCTTCGCAAAAATGGCCGCCACTTTGAAACGGTTAGAGATAAGTCAGTCCTGTTTTCACCACGATGTTTGTCTGTTAAAGAGCTTTAAAATGGTATAACGTGACCCATGTTGACACTTGAAAATTCCGAGATTCGAACTAGTGACCCCCAGTTTTTGGTACACACCGTATTTTAAACAAGTTAAAACTATTTTTACGTTATTCCTTGGGGTCTATTTAGTGGGAAATAATTTTATTTCATCCTTCTAGGTTAAGTGGTTCGTCTGTAATTGGTTTGAGACACCTTACGTAAGACCCCCCGTATTTAACGTACGTTAAAGCTAGATTCGGAAATGCTTAATCTACACAATAGCTATAATAATATCCTAAATTTAGCGAATAATAATTACTAACTCAATATACTAGAGACGTAAAATCAAGCAAATTTGCGGAAATAAACAAAAATACCCCCGTCGCAGCAAACCCGCGTACTCAGCGAATTTCCAATGCATAATATTTGTCTGAATTCCACATAAAGCCGCGTACCAAGTTTCATAAAAATATATTCACATATACGCGATTTTAATTATTCTCCATAAGAATAACATTGGTAATGAGTACGTAGGTTTGCTGAAGCAAGACATAAACAATTGTTTTTTATGCTAATATAATTTAACTAGGCGAAGCCACATACCAAGTTTAATCAATATTCAATCATAAATAAGCGCTATATAACATTTTAGTTATTCTCTATAAGAATAACATGGGGGCTGAGTACGCAGGTTTGCTGCTACAGGAATAACCAACAAAATATCAATTTTTTGTGCAAATATCAATATACCAGTACTATATGAAGCCACATACCAAGTTTCATCAATATACATTCATTAATAATCGAGATATTTTATTTATTCTCCATAAGGATAACATTGGACAACGTACTGTGTTTAGCACTTTGAATATCTCTGCAACGGTTGGGCGTAGAATCACAATTTAAACACCAAAATGATTGTTTTGTGGAGCTGAATTGGTTGGTAAAAGCAAATGTGAAGTTTACATTAGAATTAACATAGGAAATACCCTTTCCCCATAAGATTAACACGGGTGATTTTATGAGTAGATTCTTTTGGATTTTCTCCGCAACCACTGATTCAAAATATTAAATTATTTGTTTTTTTAAGCTCTATAACACGGTCATAATCAAAATTAAGTTTTTAAAATATTGTAGGGTGAAAAATGCAAAAAACGATTTTTGGAAAATTTAAAACCCCATAAACCCCCCCTCCCATAGCCCGATTTTTCTGGTTTTCGAACTTAAAGTCATGAATGTCATTTTACACATTTGAGCCAAATTTCATCGAAATCGGACGTTTTTTACTCAAGTTATCGCATTCGCGGACACATATATATATATATAAATTTGAACGAATAGTGTTTTTGTCATCTGGGGACCTCAAAAAATTATCACGATCTCGGACTCAAGTCTTACCATGAGACCCACGGTAATAGCTTCTTCCCTATAGGGGAAATTCGCTAAAAACTGAGTTTTACTGCACAGCAATTTAAGAAATGAATTAAAATTTAGGCCACGTTATCCTTTGAGGCGGCCAGTTCTACGCAATGGAACTTACAAGTAATGAAATCCACTTTACACAAATATGGATCGAGGACATATTTTTAACTCCTCAATCATCAAAATAAGCTAAAAAATAATGGAAGAATTATGTTTATATAAAGTGCCTTAGCATATTACATATATAGATACCCCCGTCACAGCAAACCCGCGTACTCAGCGAATTTCCAATGCATAATATATGTCTTAATACCATATAAAGCCGCATACCAAGTTTCATAAAAATATATTCATATATAAGTGATATTTTAATTATTCTCCATAAGAATAGCATTGGTGATGAGTACGTAGGTTTGCTGAAATAAAGAAACAAACAATTGGTTTTGATGCTAATATAATTTAACTAGGCGAAGCCACATACCAAGTTTCATCAATATTCAATCATAGGTAGGCACTATACAGGGTGATCAACTCAAGGAGGCCACCATTGGGATCCCAGAAAGTATTAATTTTACAGCAAACTTTTAATTGGGAACTTTACCCTATTTTTTATGCTCATTAGAATTACGTAGTTAAAATTTTAAAATTTGGTCGCCATTTTCCAATATGGCGGCCAACTTTGAAATTTCTTATGAAAATACCTATTTGTTATGACTGATATGGGTTTTAAATTCAATTTTAAGACCCTTTTATTCTTGTTGTTATTTTAATAAACGTGACCGTTTAGCCGCTAGAAGCGCTGAAAGTTTCAGAAACTCTTATTTCAACACTTATTAAATAGGCATGTTTTACTATTTGCAAACAATAAAATTTAACTCAGAGTGCAATATTATTGTACAATGGAATGTAAAAAGCTGTTGCAATTTCACAAATACTTTATTATGTACAAAAACATACTTAAATTACTGTTACAAGTAATTATCTATGATGACTTAAAGCAGGTGTTCAATGTGTCCTCCATCTTCATAAATGCATGCGTGAGCCCTTCTGTGCAAGTCATTTACGGCTCGTGATAATGTGTTATGGTTAATGTTATGAAAAATGTCCATCACTTTGTTGCGCATTTCTTCCACCGAAGCATACCTATCGGTGTACGGTTCATCCTTCAAGTGTCACCATAGGAAGAAATCTAGTGGGGTTAGAACCACAGAATCTAGTGGGGTTAGTTAGTGGGGTTATGAACTACATTGAAACAAAAGTAATATTTGTTCTATTCAAAATTACAACAGACGCTGGTTAACAGTAATAATACCAGCAACAAAACAATTACTAGGTTAGACGAGCTAAAAGCAACTGTGAAAATTTGCAACAATGAAACAGCTGATTATTGCCTAGCAACACAATCATGTGTTACTGTTGTTCAATTGTAGCGAGCTGTACTTGGACTTACCCAATACACAGAGGTTGCGTTAGTGATGTTTTTAAATAATTTAAGTACTTTTTTTGTATAAAATAAAGTATTTGTGAAATTTCAACAGCTTTTTACATTCCATTGTACAATAATATTGCACTCTGAGTTAAATTTTATTGTTTGCAAATAGTAAAACATGCCTATTTGATAAGTGTTGAAATAAGAGTTTCTGAAACTTACAGCGCTCTTAGCAGCTAAACGGTCAAGTTTATCAAAATAACAACAAGAATAAAAAGGTCTTAAAATTGAATTTAAAACCCACATGAGTCATAAAAAATAGGTGTTTTCATAAGAAATTTCAAAGTTAGCCGCCATATTGGAAAATGGCGACCAAATTTTAAAATGTTAACTACGTAATTCTAATGAGCATAAAAAATAAGGTAAAGTTCCCAATTAAAAGTTTGCTGTAAAATTAATACTTTCTGAGATCCCAATGGTGGCCTCCTTGAGTTGATCACCCTGTATAACATTTTATTTATTCTCTATAAGAATAACACGGGAGCTGAGTAGGCAGGTTTGCTGAAACAAGGAACACAAACAGTTGATCTTTATGCTAATATAATTTAACTAGGAGAAGCCACATACCAAGTTTCATCAATATTCAATCATAGGTAGGCACTATATAACATTTTGTTTATTCTCTATAAGAATAACATTGGTGATGAGTACGTAGGTTTGCTGAAATAAAGAAACAAACAATTGGTTTTGATGCTAATATAATTTAACTAGGCGAAGCCACATACCAAGTTTCATCAATATTCAATCATAGGTAGGCACTATATAACATTTTGTTTATTCTCTATAAGAATAACGCGGGAGCTGAGTAGGCAGGTTTGCTGAAACAAGGAACACAAACGGTTGATCTTTATGCTAATATAATTTAACTAGGAGAAGCCACATACCAAGTTTAATCAATATTCAATCATGGGTAGGCGCTATATAACATTTTAGTTATTCTCCATAAGAATAACATGGGGGCTGAGTACGCAGGTTTGCTGCTACGGGAATAATCAACAAAAAATCAGTTTGTTGTGCAAATATCAATATATCAGTACTACGTGAAGCCACATACCAAGTTTCATCAACATACATTTATAAATAATCGAGATATTTTATTTATTCTCCATAAGGGTAACATTGGACAACGTGCTGTGTTTAGCACTTTGAATATCTCAGCAACGGTTGGACGCAGAATCACAATTTAAACACCAAAATGATTGTTTTGTGGAACTGAGTTGGTTGGTAAAAGCAAATGTGAAGTTTACATTAAAATAAACTAAGGAAATACCCCTTCCCCATAAGATTAACACGGGTGATTTTATGAGTAGATTTTTTTGGATTTTCTCCGCAACCACTGATTCAAAATATCATATTATTTTTTTTTTTTAAGCTCTATAACATGGTCATAATAAAAATTAAGTTTTTAAAATATTGTAGGGTGAAAAATGCAAAAAACGATTTTTGGAAAATTTAAAACCCCATAAACCCCCCCCCCCATAGCCCGATTTTTCTGGTTTTCGAACTTAAAGTCATGAATGTCATTTTACACATTTGAGCCAAATTTCATCGAAATCGGACGTTTTTTACTCAAGTTATGGCATTCACGGACACATACATATATATAAATTTGAACGAATAGTGTTTTTGTCATCTGGGGACCTAAAAAACGTTTTCATGGTCTCGGGCTCAAGTCTTACCATGAGACCTACGGTAATAGCTTCTTCCCTATAGGGGAAATTCGCTAAAACTAAACATATTTGATTTTAGTCCCCCCAGATCGTGAACACATCACACTGTGCGACGGTGCGAGCGGGGAGATTGGCCGCGCGGCGTGACCAGCTGGCCCGGTTGTGT
Organism: Allygus modestus; assembly: GCA_963675035.1. Taxonomy (NCBI): domain Eukaryota; kingdom Metazoa; phylum Arthropoda; class Insecta; order Hemiptera; family Cicadellidae; genus Allygus; species Allygus modestus. The sequence continues at coordinate 17,458,708 of OY776112.1, read as the reverse complement.
GCATCTCATTACCGCCCCCATGCCGCTAGACCCGTCTTGGCGGGGTTTGCCACGATAAAGATGTGTTTTAGTGGGCACAAGAGTCTCTCGAATCTGACAGGATGACGTGTCGCGACAATGGGGGTGTCTTCTAGAGGTGGGTCCAAGTATCTGTAATCGCTACTTTGTACTTGTTACTAGCCTCACAAAAAGTATCCGGATACTGTAAAAGATGCACCAATTGGTCCCAAAACAAGATATGCAGTATAAGACCCCATGAAACTAATAACACTGTTTGAATTAATTAAGAAACTGTCGTAATTAGATTTATTACTCATTATTACTTCGTTTATCACCAATCTTGTTATCATAGAAGCGGTATATTTTCCGTTTAAATCTAAACACATCTTTAAGCTTGACTGAAAATAATAACGTGAATAAAATGTGTAATACGTCTGGTTGTTTAAGCAAACTGAATCTGTATTGAATTATTTGTAACTCATTCGGATATTGACCATTTTAATATTGTGCTTTTGACAAGATTCTACATAGAGTAAATCGCACCCCTCACTCCGTCATAGCAATGACTACATATACAACAAGACGCGCAAGCGCCAAGCGGTAACTCTGCGACCCGCCGCTCACAGCGCTGCATGTATCAAAACGGTCCGGCTAGTCGCTAGGACACGGCAAAACTGAGTAATCCCGAGCGGTGAACGCGTTGTCGTTTACACGCTCATGTACATTCTAATAATAATAAAACTACAATTAAACTTATATATTCCTTTTCTGCATGAGTTTCCGCATCCAACAGTATAAATATATTTTAGTTTAAAATTATGTGTAATTTTTAATAATGAAAATATTAGAGAGTTGTAACAGGATGACATGTAAAAATCAGTAAGCCATAACTTTTATTATTTTTGAGGTAGAACAAAAATTCCACCGAGAAAGTTGTAGCTAATTGACTTAAGCTATAGAACAGGCTTTCCGCGACCTTTAATGGTTAAGGTACCGTATTTGAAATGACCACTTTACTCACACTATAAGCGAATGACGAGGCCGTTGACTGTAATTATTGACTGTTGACCGTACGGGGCCTAAGATAATAAACTTTAAAATATATTTCTGCACCTCAGGTTATATTCCACTCGGTTTCTGTTGTAAACTGGCCAAGTCCAAAATTTTTAATGCAAGTATAGTGTATTATTTATTTATATTTTAAAGAAATGTTTTTCCTGATTAAATTAATACCTCATAACAGCCATTCCAAGTGCCGCATGGGACATTTTAACCTTGTTTTCATCATTATATAGGGTTTAAAACTATTGGAGATTATCCTGGATTTGTAAACGTACAATAAGCTCGATACCATGCCTACTACTTGACACGAAAGGACCGTGCCGGGTCTAGATTTTTGTATTTTAGGAGATTTGAATGTTTATTTTAAATCAAAATTTAATTTAAAACAATATTCTTATTTTTTCCTTTATAATTCAAATCAACATTCTGAGGATAAATAATTTACGCAATATTTGAGCTAATAAATTTTAAATGATGTATCTATAATTAGTCATTATTTGTATTTAATTTAGGTACCTTTTGTTGTAACTAAAATAATTATGTTATATACATATACACTTCCACCCCGCCATCCTTATACTCTATAGGGATAGCCAGATTTGATAGCTTAGGCACAGAAGGTAAACATCAGAACTCATATTTATTGGAGGTTATCTGCCTGTTGACATACACCTGAATAATGCCCGTATCCATTTCATGCATACACGCTTACTGCCCACTGCCATGCCGCTGGTACGGCGAAATAGAGAGAGAGAGAGAGAGGGTACTCGTACAGTCCGCGCCAAGAGATCAGTAGTACAGTCAACGCCCGTCGCCACTAGCGCCAACTGGCGGCGGGTCGCTGAAGCAGTCTCTCCGACTTCTCAACGGGCGTTGAGTTATTTCCATATGGCTTGCCTGTCTTATTGTATATGTAGTCATTGGTCATAGCGCTCATGGGGATTGACCGTGACTCCAGAACGAAGAACCTTCAATATTTGCTTACCTCGTGTTTTTACGTTTTACAACATTTAAATAGGATTTTCTCAACACAATGTAAGTCATACTTTGGCTCGCACTTTCGTTGACGGGTATTTTTTAGAATGAAAACTATAGCCAGGCTAACATTGCCACTCCAAATTCAGAGGCATTTTAAGTTGCTTGAAAGAGGAAACTACTGAGGCATTTCACCATTTCTGCTATTATTAAATTGAATACAGATAAAGCAGTAGTAATGTTTGCTATAGGTACTAATCTATGATAACTTATCTCCAGTTGTTTATTTTTTATTTTCAAGGACAATTCCCCCGAAAACCGCAAAAAACACAAAGTAAACGTTTTTCAGAAACATATTTAATTAAAATTTGGTGGTTATAGTGATTCGGGTCAAATGTTTTGAATTATTGTTATTTCATTTGAAATATAAAAAATAAACAATAGGCAGTCATATAAAGTGAATATTATCTGTAATAATTATTGTGATGTCACGAGGAAAATCCAAAACCCCTTTCCCATAAGATTAACATGGACAACTTTATGGACGCGTTTTTTACTTTTCTCTACAACCACTAAAATGATTCAAAATACTAAAGTATTTGTTTTTTTAAGTTCTAATTATTTTATTGTATCAATATTAATTTAATATTTTTTATTTGTTTGGTTATTTTCCTAGGAATTACATTAAAGCAGTTCCAGCTGCAGCGACACGCCTCTAGTGTGTTTAACAACATGGAACCCCCCAAACAGCAACTTGGTAAGCGTGAATTATTATCTCGAGTGTTGTAATTTAATGCTATAACTTCACCCCGTATTTCATTGCTTTAAGCCAGTGACTCTTCTTACCTAACAAAAAGAGTGTATTAGTTGTTCCACTACACTTTTTTATAGGGAAAATGTTAATTCTGGGTAGATGCCCACAAAAAAGCTATCACTTGGCCACCGCATTTTGGAAAACTAAATTTTTTAAATTGTATCACACGGTTCTCAATAATGTCAGTCACAGCCATATGTTTCTGAAGTTCTTGTAGACACCGTCACTTGTTTTAAACGCTTGTACTATATCAAATTGAATTTGGAATGAGATCAATTTTGAAAAATAAATAAAATAAAATAATTTGAAGCAGTTTACATGAATGAATATTACAAGCAATAAATTACAAGTATAATAAAGGTTTATTAACATTTTAAAACTACGATATTGTGTTTTAATGTCATTTAAGAATATTTATGTAATAAATACTTTTGTGATAAAATCAACAAACAATGAAGATAATAATAGTTAATACTAGCAATGGCCGATAGCAGTAAATACTATCCAAAACACATTTGGACATTTTTATCTCTTGCTCTTCCTCGGTTTGATGGAAAGGTTGGTTTTCAGCCCCCCCCCTCCCCAAGGAAGGCCGGGTTGTGCCAGAGGCTGGTGCACAATCAAAGAAGAAGAAGAAGAAGAGTAAACACAGATCTTCGTCTCGGTCACCCAAGAGGAAGGGGTCTAGTTCATCTACCGGCTCCGGGTCTCTCTCCCCAGTGGCCCGTCAGAGAGGGTGAGTAGTATTGTTTACTGTCCACCTAGCAATGCAGGGATTCCGTTGTAACGGGTGTTACACTTTGGACACTTTAATTGTAAATTACATACAAAAAGAATGATTGAATCTGAATTATTAAACTGGCTCTAATAAGAACCAATCAATCTACATTATATTTGATATTAACAATTTTTTGTTCCTTGTTGGTTAGCCTAAAATATAGAAAAAAGAAGCGTACTATAATAGTAGAGATAACATATTATTGTTAACTTTTTTAGGTGTTATTACCAAAATTAATAAACTCTCAATAGAGCTATGTATTTAAATTCTAGTTAAAATTAATATAAATATACCAAAAACTGAATGGTTGTGGGTTGTGTTGATTGTAACACACGTTACATTAAATTATGTAACCCCCGTTACACAAATTACTCCTTAAATTATAAAACTAAAATTCAAACAATAATACCAGAGCATTAGGGAAACCCATAATCTCACTTTTACAGTAAAACTATTTTTAAAAAGGGTTTGTTCATTTTGTAATACTAACTTTTGTTAAAAAAGTGTAACGGGTGTCCGTAAGTGAACAGCTTGCTCTACATTCCTTATTTCTTCATTCATTTGGAGTTATGTTTTGTGAACAATTGATCAGCTACATTGTAGGGGTTTTATATATGATAACACCTTAAAATTTTTTTTAGCTTTTTATCCCATTTGACTCCATATGCTTAAGGCCTTAAAATATAAGTGTATCCCTAAAGCCAAAAATCACTGCCTCTTGTAAATGCCTATGGTTACTAGACACTAAAACTATATCTCCTCATTTGAATGTCTAGAAAAATGTGATATGTCTGTTTTAAAATAAAACACATATTTTTTTGGAACAGTGGTGCATTTACAATAGTTTCAGTGCTCTTTTGTGGGATCCATAGGAAAAAGCAATAGGCAGAGATCCTTGGCTAAAGGTATATTGCATATTTAAACTATAAATTGTCACTTTCGTTATCGTTATACTCCTTAAACCAAGAATGGGCTGGGGTAGTGTTCAGTTATAAGTTATATTCTATTAAGAATTTGAGTTAGCACTTAAGGAAAACAGTCCAAAACAAGATTTTTAAATAATTTGTTATTTGCAAATTTTAAAAATATATAACAAATAAATCTGTATTTAAAGCACTGATTTTGGAATCATATGGGAACCCCACTGTGCCAAATTTGAAAGTGGTATCGTGGTATCGTGGTAAAACTCCAAAATGTTTTTATGATTTATATATCTGTCAACATTCAGGAAAATCTCAATTTCCCCCATTGGTATTAAAAGTTCCAATTTTTATTTTGCAGATATGGTTTGGTCAAGTGATTGTAAATCTAAACATGTAAGCATGTGCTAGCCGTAAGTTCATCACTTCCTCCACAAATTTTTCTCCCACTCTATGAATTTTCTCAGTGTAACTAATAACGTTGAAGTTCTATTATTTTTTTGTATTTTCACTAAAAATAAAATGCTTTTGTCTTAACTTTAGTGTGAATTTTTCATAAAAGTGTTTGTTAATAAACTAATAAAAGGGGGGAAATAGATGTGGTAATATTTCAGTATCATATATCTTTAAGAAGTTTTTTTTTAGTAAAAGGTTTTTTTAGTAAACAATAAAAATTATCTAGTACATAATTGGAGCACAGCAAATGTTTCCGAAATCCGTGGGCATAGTTAATTTGGAATGTAATGAAATTGATAAATGTTGATGAAGAAGACAAGTGTAAGGCTATAAATATACTCTCTAAAGGGGGGTGTATCGATACACCCCCCTTTAACTTCCAATATCAGTCTAACTTCATCAATGAATCTGGTTTGTATTCTCTTATTTTATTTGCCTAGGATTATTAAAATTATCCCCTAAATTGGGTTTATTATCAAATGATTATGTACATGTTCAACATAACTGTAGAAATACAGTTTTCAACGTTTTATTCCTACCCATCTTACAAAAGCCATTGTTTGCGAAAACTTGTGTAGCAAATCGAGATGTTGTATCTTAGATCTGATCTGATCAGCGAGAAATGCACTTTAGAGGTAGGAATATTTGGCATCATTAATGTGGGAAGGGAGCATATTTCGGCCAATTATGTAGTGGCAATGTGTTGCAAGCCTGCGGGGATAGACTTAACCATGTCCTACAATTTTCAATGCAGAATGGTTCTAATGATGATCATATCTCCCGATTCACCAAACATGGTTTCAATTAGTGATATGAAGCATGCACTGTGTTGATAATCAGTTATCAATTTCATCAGTCGTTTACCACGTACCTATTACCTAAGATGGGAGGAAAACGCTATGTCCATGTTACTCTTATCGGCAAGTTCAATAATGGTTTCATTGGAATGCACGATCTGTGCTGACCACAAATATATTAGTTGGGATAACTGCTGATAGAACAAGGCTTGAAACAAATTTAATTTTCTAGTATGCCTTTAATGTATCATATTATGCTCCTATTTTGTTGATAATCTATAAAATCTATTGACAGTAATATTCTTGTTATGACTGTCACAAGTCATTAAGATGCTGCAAGAAGGAAGTTGTAAAAGACCTCTAGGCTTTATAATGTTCATTTTGAAACATGTTTTAAAAATGTAAAATAAATTATATTTATAACGAGAATTCTTTGGTTTCAATTTAAAGATTATAACTTATCATGTTTGGTAGTGTAAAGTGTATAACATGAAGATTTGTTAACACTTTTACAATTTTTTTACAGTAATGGGGTAGATTTTAAGATTTTAAACATTTTAACATGAGTTAAATTTGTTACCCAAATTTCCCCGGGTTCATAAAAATTTTAACACGTACATATTGCAAATATATGTGACAGGCTGAACAACCCTTCAGGCGAGAATTACGGGAATTCTGCAATTACTTTCTGGAACAATTTTATTTATCACTCTCTTATAACGAATCAACAAAAATGCTATACAAAAATATAAATGAACAAAAGTTTGGTTTCGTTTGCTCTCTTATAGTTAAAAGGTATCCAGATTATAAGAGAAGGATCACGATTTTGGATTTGCATCATACTGATCTGACTATGTTTTGCAGCCTACATATCCAGCCTACATATTGTTCTCCCCGGTACTGTTCCTTACTATCGAGACACCAGTCAGATATCTCATCAAGTATATGGTTACAGGTAAATGTGCATAATGTTTCATTTACTGTCAGATGTAGTTTACTGGAGAGAAAGTTATAAATGTTCAAAAACCCTTCAGGACATAGTGTAGTATAAAGGGGGGTTGAGTACGAAGTTTTGCTGCAACAAGGAACACAAATTATGGATTTTTATACAAATATTAATGTAACTCGACTAGATGAAGCTACATACCAAGTTATATTAATTTATGTTCACGATTAAGTGATGCATAACATTTTTCTTATCCTCCATAAGAATAACATGGGCTTTGAGTATGCAGGTTTGCTGCTACGGGAACCATGAGAAAAATATTGGTTTTTTTGGAAAATTATCAATAGACCACAACGAAATGAAGCCATATACCAAGTTTAAAAAATAATCGAGATATAGAGATTTATCTCTATAAGGATAACATTGGACAATGTACTGTGTTTAGCACTTTGAATATCTCTGCAACGGTTTGACATAGAATCACAATGATTGTTTTTTAGAGCTGAATTGATTGGTAAAAGCAAATGTGAAGTTTACATTAAAATGAAGAGAGGAAAATCCAAAACCCCCTTTCCCATAAGATTAACATGAGAGATTTTATGAGCAGGTGTTTTGGATTTTCTCGGCAACCACTTAACCTAGGTTAATAATTTAAAATACTAAATCATTTGTTTTTTTAAGCTCTATAAAATGTTCAAAACCAAGATTGGGTGTTTTGAAATGATTATCTTCCTCGTTGCAGCAAACCTGCGTCCTCAACCCCAATGTTATTCTTATAGAGAATAAACAAAATGCTATATATAATTTATGGATGTATTTTTGTGAAACTTAGTATGTGGCTTCGCCTAGTTGAATTCTATTTATATTAGCATAAAAACCAATTGTTTCTGTTCCTTGTTTCAGCAAACCTACGTACTCATCACCAATGCTATTCTTATGGAGAATAATTAAAATTGTATATATCGCTTATATATGAATATATTTTTATGAAACTTGGTATGCGGCTTTATGTGGTATTAAGTCATATATTATCTGATGTACTGATGTACTTATGTACCTGGTTCGATCCTGCCTTGAAAATATTGTTAAGCTTTGCCACCATTGTTGTAAGTAGTTTGCCACCTCACATAATTAGTCTATTGTATATTATTTTTCAAAAAAAATACAAACATCTCTGTGACACCTCACGTCCTGTTGTTGTAGGTCCGGCGTCCTCTGATGTCCTCAGAAGATGGACCCAGAAGATGTCCTCCTTCTGATCGGCCCACGGGGTAATGGGCGTGTGGGTGACCGTAAGTTATTTTATCAGCATGCTTGGATCGTGGGGATTGTTTGATTTTCTTAACGAAAACAGCCGAAGTCGCGGGCTGCCTTTGTGTCGGATGTCGGATGCCATCATGCCATAACACCCCGGCCATCACAGCTGGCTCCAGTGTTGCAACAGATGACAATACGCACTCTGCATCGACAATCACTCGGGGGAAAGCCGCTTGCCCAACGTGCAACATGTTCCACAGATTTTATCGATGTTGCACAACGCACTGGGGGCTCTCCACTCTGAAGTGCGAGTACTCTCGCCCACGGGGTGAGGTAATGGAGCGGCCAGTGACCTTGGCACCGATCAGTCCGAACAGTTCGTACCGGCCGATATCAGCGATTGTTTGTTTTATCAATCCCGTGGGAGCGTAATGATTTGATTCGATTTGTCTCTGCTTTAATAATTATTATTTTAGAGTAAAGGGAGTAATTATGTTTTAAATTTTATTCTATAATTTCTTTAATTAATTATATACATTTGCAAGGTACTACTTGCAAATAGGGATTGACGAACCTAAGTTTCATCCGCAAACTATTTACTTAAGAAATTGTTTGATATGTTAAATACCCCCCGCGTACTCAGAGAATTTCTAATGCATATATATGTGACTCACTACGAAATAGAGCTATTTACCAAGTTTCACAAAAATACATCCATAAATAAGTGATATATAGCATGTTATTTATTCTCCATAAGAATAACATTGGGGTTGAGGACGGAAGTTTGCTGCAACGAGGAAGATAATCATTTTTTGCAATTATCAATATAACTGAACCAGGTAAATCTACATACCAAGTTCTCTTAACCCTAGCAGTGGCCTAATGTTGAAGTGGGAAATGGCCAAGCAGATTTGGCGATTTTGCAGACCCCTTTTTGAAAATTTGTATAAATTCAGCCGTACAAGTAAACCTAGCCAACCCCATATTCATTTTGACCAGAAAGAACAGGAAAATCTATATATACTAAAATAATAAAGATTCAGGAAAATAATTTTTTGATAAAGTGAAAAAATAAATAAATAAATTGTTTTTATAAATTTCAAAAACAGCCTCAGTGAAATTTTTTCTACGGATTTTTATGGAAAATTTATTATATACATTTTGTAGACAATCTAATTCCCTACATAGAAATATATAACATGTTGGGAAAAGAATTTTTTTTCTAAGTATTAGGGGCATAATATAATAATAAACGGAAAACCGAAAAAAGCATAAACTGTACAGTGTTATACTGTGTTGTAAATAAGTCATATAATATATGTATATACTAATATATATATACACATATTTGTAAAGCTAATGAAATAAGAAATCCAAAAAAGTCATATAGTTGATGGTAAAAAATTATTATCATTTATAAATACATGTAAATAAAAGAATGTTTCGCTATTTTTACGTTTTTTGTAAACAAATATTTCACAATATTTCACAATATTTAGTATATAACTCTTTTACCAAATTGTTTACCCCTAAACTATTATAAACATGTTGTAGTACATTCAATTCCCTAAATATAAATGTATAATACCTAGGGTAAAGGTATTATTTGTATATGTGTTATGTAGCAACAAACAAACAGTCGCAGACTTGGCAAATTTGTGAAAAGTAGTATTTTTCAATGAGATCTTTGTAATTTGTATAAACATAAATAATGTCATATTATATCTATTTATTATTACTACAGGTATTTATAAACAATCAAATATATAAAAGAGGGGGATAACAATATAATCTCTGTAAAAGAGGGGGATTTTTCATTTTGATCAATAACAGGATTAGGCTCCTCTACAGCTTCGGGCTCGTCTACAGCCTCCTCATTCTCACTAAAAGGTTCTAAATCAAATGTTGGGAGAACTCAAGTCCATCTCCAATAAGTTCTGGATATAGTCATCATTATCTCGAGACAACGGATACACAACACTTTATAACACAAATTTCTAACACTTCAGTAATATTTATGCATAAAGATTACTGTTATATACACACAAACACTTCACTAACACTAAAACTCTGAAATAATACCTAATTCATAAATGATTCGCAGATATAAATCATCTAATGCTTAGAAATGCATATACGAATACCGCAATGGCGAACAACTGATCAAAACATATGACGAATTGTTGAGTATCTGACAGGTGTTCTGCTAGGAACAGTGCCGCCAACGGCAAAACTAAATTACTCTACATTTCTTCCTCTTCAAAATAACATATTATTTGACTAGTAACTATATCATACAATGCATATAAACACGATTTTATAGTTCGACCAATTTGGTTGAATTGGTTGAATTGGCCATAACACAAAAAAACCAAAAACACCTGTTTTCAGAAAATCATATAACCTGTCCAATCAATATTTAATTCTAAAAATTAATACCAACATAAAGCGCAACTCTTCAGCTGTGCATTGGTACCAACCGCATCTTCCTGCGAGAAACATTGCCCGATCTGCGTAATTTCAAAAATATCGTGTTTTGCCAATGTCAGAGCGTCGGCTGCAGCAATTGCGTGGTGCCAAAACTTCATTCAATTTCTAATCGTCGTAACATTGTTATGCAGCTGCTACACGGTTCATTTATGTAATAAAATGAAAGTTCAGAATGTGATCTTTTGAATGATATATATATTGATGACTTTTGAGTTTATTATTGTTGGTTTATTAACGTTACAAAAATTTTTGTAGAGTTCGACCAATTTGGTTGATGGCCAAAACAGACGACATAAAAGTTCGACCAATTTGGTTGATGGCCAAAACAGACGACATTCGACCAATTTGGTTGATGGCCAAAACAGACGACATAAAAGTTCGACCAATTTGGTTGATGGCCAAAACAGACGACATAAAAGTTCGACCAATTTGGTTGAATGGCCACGGCTAGGGTTAATTTAGGTTCACAGTTAAGGGAGATATACAACTTTACTTATTGTCCATATGAACAACACGGGGGCCGAGTATGCGGGTCTGCTGCTACGGGGACTATCAACAAAACCCCCTTACCCCTTGTTTTTATTTTGTTTTTTTTATAATTACGCTTGTTATGACAGTTCTCTTACTATGGAATTTACAAACAATGAAAAACTTGACATGGTCGAAGTGTATTTTCTGTGTAACAGAAACTGTAGTGCAGCAAATATCGCACATCAAGAGGGGTATCCTGATAGGCGAGTACCGAATTGTAGGTATTTCAAACAACTTATTGTAAACTTGACAGCCAATGGTTCTTTTGCAAAGCCGCGTCAGAGAGTAAGCACAGTTGTTACTGATGAATTTCAAATTGGTGTTTTAACATACTTTGAGGCTTTTCCTAATGCTTCTATTAGAGAAGTTGCATCCATTTTGCAAACTTAAACCCCCTCAATTTTTAAAGTACTAAAAACAAACAAGTACCACGCTTATAAGTATGCGAAAGTTCAAGCTTTGATGCCGGGTGATGAAAATAGGAGGCTAAAGTTTTGTGGATGGTTAGCTAGGGGGGCTGTAAATACACCAGGGTTTTTATCGAACATTATATGGATTTATGAAACTAACTTTTCAAATAGGGGAATGTGGAATAGGAATAACAGTTGGGCTAAAGTAAATCCGTTAGTAGTGAGAGAAGGACACGACCAAGTTCGATTCTCGATAAACTGTTGGTGTGTTGTGTTGAATAATGCAGCAATAGCACTACACTTTTATGGGGGGAATTGAAAAGACATATGTATTTACAGTTTTTAGAGAACATTTTGTTGAACTCAATTGAGGGTGTATCTTTAAATGTAAGAACCCGGTTGATATACCAACAAGACGGTGCCCCGGCGCATAACAGTGAAGTGGTAGTGCAGTTCTTGAACATTCACTTTCCCGGAAAGTGGCTTGGTACAAATGGCCCATTACCACGGCCAGCGAGGTCCCCAGACCCGACACCAATGGATTTCTTTGTTTGGGGTTATTTAAAAAACAATTTGTACAAATCCCGATACAACACTGTTGCAGATGGAGTTCACCACAACACAATCAATAAGGCCGTGAATGGTGTTTTAAAAAGGGCAACTGCTTGTATTTATACAGATGGTGGCCACTTTGAACACCCGTTGTAAATATATTTCTTGTATCAAAAATGAAATTGTTATAATTAAAAGAAATCTTTTATGTGTGTCCTGTAGATAATTTTAATTATTTTCTTATTATAAGCAACAAGTAAAATATGAATAAGCCACTAGCTCACTTGAAACTAATACACCTAGGCCCGCTTGAATTAAATTTTTATCTCTCTGAATCTCATAAACGGTTGAGTATATCAGAAATTACTCTAGAATAAAAAACTCTTAGATTCTCATTTGCTAACCGAAATCACCATAAAATACAGGGTATGCCACAAGAAAAAATGAGGTTGACCGCCATATTGAAAAGTGGCGGCCATTTACAAAAGTTTTATCTACTTATTTTTAAACCTCTTTAAAAACGGGGGAATGTTCCCCATTTAAAGTTTACTGTATGATGTACAGTTTACAAGATCCCAATGGTGGCACAGTTAAAAAAAAAAAAACAAAAATGATTTACCTTTATCTCACGGTTGAGTATATCAGAAATTACTCAAGAATAAAAAAGTCTTAGATTCTCATTTGCTAACCGAAATCACCACAAAATACGGGGTATGCCATAAGAAAAAATGAAGTTGGGCGCCATATTGGAAAGTGGCGGCCATTCTCCTATTGGCTTACCCAGGCCCGAAAGCGTGTATAATTAGTATACAAACCAATAAATCAGTGTTTTGAAAGATCATAATTAATCAGATTAAAGTAGTTTTACGAATATGAATAAAAAAGCAATCAAGTCTTTCAGGTCGATGCATTAACAAAAGAGCTCTTCAATTATTTAATTAATCCAACGTGGGAAAACTGAGCAAGAGGGGGGGGGGACAATGTAAGCAATTGTCCAACTTAGCAACGTGGGCCCAGCATTATTAATCTCCTGAAAAACAATAGCTTCGTGTACAACTTTTATATATTAGTCTGTTCTATATTTTAACGTTCCAAAAATGTCTTAACAGAATAGAATATTTTTATTTTCTCATAATACATAACAAAAATACATAGTTGTAACTTTATTTTTAATTACACAGCTTGTAACACACAACTCAAATAAAGTTTTGATTTATTTAAAAATACAACAATGAATTCAAGTCTGGAACAGTTAATTAGCAGAAATTTAAAATACTTAACTCCTCAGAGTATAGTAGATGAATTAAATTATGTAAACAAAATTTACAACTTGTATTTATTCGAGGTTGATTATTATATAAATTCGATTGACAATACAATAAGAGAAGTGGATATGTTTTATAAACATATATACAATTTGTGTTTGCAAAACATTAATGGATTCACATTTTTATCAAACGTGGGATATATATTTATATTAATTATTAGGTATTTGGAATATTTAAAACAATTATGGCACTTTTACGTGTTAAGATTTAAAATATTCTTTAATACCATTAACAAATATACTTCACAATTTATTTTAAAAGTAAATTTAGATAATTGAAAACAAAAATTTCAATACGATCAGATAGATCCAGATAGGTCCGAATAGGTCCAAATAGGTCCAAATAGGTCCAAATAGGTCCAATGACCTAAATGAGAGCCTTTATGACCTAAATTTACCTTTTTGAGAGCCTATTTAGAGCCCGTTGAGGTACCAAAAAATTTACCAAAAAATGTACCAAAAATAACCTAAAATTAACCTAAAATTTTCCAGTCGATCCAAATCCTTTTTCGTTTCTTTCGGTGAAATCAAGTGACAAAGCCTGTTTTAAAACTGGAAATTCCACCTTTTCACAAATCAATTGAACGAATCGTTGTCCCTCTCGTATTATGATGTGATTTGGTCCTGAATTTTTCAAAACGACAACAACATTGCCCCTAAAGTCTGGGTCTATCACCCCGCCTAGAACTTCTAGGCCGTACTTCGCCAAACTGGACCTCATTGCCAGTCTACCATACGTTGATGGTGGGAATTTAAATGCCAAATTTGTAGGAATAGTTATAATTGATTTCGGTGGTAGTTCGTAATTGGCTGGACTGTGTAAATCAAACCCTACACTATTTCGGCTACCTTTAAAGGGACTCCGAGCGGATTCACTAAGTTTTACGTAGAAAAGACACGCGTCTGACATGTTTTAAACACTAACAAAATGCTTGATTAGTCGCTTTATATAGAGGTGAAAAGTGATTTTTTAAAATTTAAACCCGCGTGTTTTTTTTTTAAATTTTAATGAAACCTTTTAACTATCCCAATGTCCCGGTTAAATCATATCTATAAACAACTATTAAACAACTATAAAAAACTATTAAAAACTATCGGATGTGAGTCGCGTATTATTTCAAAAATCAAATAAGTTTTATAACAAGAATTGATAAAACTATTAATCCTAGAGCGATTCTGTAAAATAAACTCAATTTATCCGAGAAAGTATAAACACTAAACACAATTAAGAATATAAACACATATTTTAAAGACTGAATAAAAAAATTACCTAAAGTATTTGAAAATTGTTTAGTGACAACACTGACGACGTCATACCAATGTAACTGAACACAGACGTACTTAAATTTGTCTGTCGTACGTTTCATACAATTCTCACCACAAATATCCGGTAGACAAGGTTCGTCACAGAATACTTTATTAATTGAGGAATGTTTTTCAATATTAAAACCGCAATCGTTGACTTTACAGAGCAATTTGTATTTTCCAGAGGGTGTGATTTGATATCTATAACAACCGGAAAGATTTTTAGCCGCCTGGAATAAGTAATTTCCTGCTGAACCTAGTGTCAGGGTAATTAACGATAACTTTATTTTATGTTTATTTATTAATTTTATAAATGATTGTATTTTATTTTTTAAATCGCCATTTGTCTTTATTAATTCGTTCAGTTCATCAGCGTCCTTGGGTAAAACGTCCAGTTTCAAAGTCTCCAGTATGTCGGATTTATTTATATAATCTTGAACAACCATAACTTCAGCGATGCCCCTAGATTTCGTCAGCTCATTTTGAAACAGTTTAATTTCAGAATCTGAAAGGTTTGTTTCAGTTATTAGTTTTCTTAAAGCACTATCAAAGCTTTTACCACTTTCAAGATCTAGAATAAAGTGTCTAACGCTATTTTCACTCAAACTTTCTTTAGATAAAATTTCATGAAAATTTGGACTTAATATTTTCAATTCTGGAGAAGAGGACCCCCTGAGAGATTTTACGAAGGCTCTAAGCATTGTTAATTTGTTTTTCTATTAAGTAAATAATAGTTAATCTTGATGTGATTGTATAAAATAAACAACTCCATTCCGGTCAGAATACAGAGTACAAGCACTCTGGCAGCAGAACATTCAAACAAACCCACTATTATTAAGTGAATTATAAAGTATAATAAGAATAATATCGCTAACTGCATTTTTAATATTTTTTAATATGATAATATTAATTGTGGAAACAGTTTCAAAAATAACCAATCCATCTATTGCTTTAGATAACTATTTTGGTTCAAATCAATATGAATTAAAAACTTGGCTGAAAAAACTTGCATACTCGTACTTTATGTCAAAAGAGGATTTCCAAAAAAGCGGGATACAGAAAACAGATTCCACGGTGCATTTAGTTCTCGTAGGAGTCAACTCACTATATCTTGAGAATATTAACGCAATTGTGTATCCCTTTGACAAATCTAGTATTGTAAAAAACGAACTTATAAAAGAGATTTTATCCAACCAATTGTCACTCCATGACTAACAGTGCCATGATATATAAACATATACAACAATTTAATAACGACTTTAACAAAGAGATTCCTAGAATTATTGAAAATATTAAGTACCAATATAGTTTTAATAATCTTAACTATAAACTTGATGAATCCATCGCGGTTTCAAATGTTTTAAATGATATAAATATAATAATCGGCAGTAAAAAAAAACTCGTCGAGGATAATACTGTTTACATAAACATAAATCCATTGTTTTAAGTACCGGTGACTGTTCTTTTTATGAGACAATTGTAATAAATATGATTAATAAACATATTTGGGTTTTGTTTTATAAATACTATGAAAGGTTAATAATTGATTTATGTGTAAGTAATATTAAAAAGATTACCGTGCAAGATAATTATGTTTGCAAACAGTTTTACAAAAGAATTAAACATTTACCCGTAATGGGTGCACGCAAACCCATTTTTTAAAGAACACAACGGATGTTGAATATTTTTATTCATATACCATTTTGCTGTGGGTTTGAAGTTTAAAGACGTGTTCAGCGGCACACACGAAACCGTTAAATCTATGAACAACACTTACCATATTATGGGCCTAGCTGTATCGTGTTTTCATAATAAAAATGAATAAAAATGTTGGATAAAATGTTAACAGAAGTTTTACAAAATTTAATTTACTCAACGGTTTTATGGTGCCAATTTCATAAAAACTTACAGCAAATATTCACTGCTATATTTTCAAATATGACAAAACTGAAAAAACATCTTACAGAAAAATTTACTGAGAACAAACATTTCACGTATGAAACAAGAGGTGGCTTGGAATATTTACTATGGATTGTTACTTTAATATTTAATAGTACAGAGTGTATGATTAAATATGAAAGTCGCCTTTTAAACTATATCTCAACATTAACAAACAACATTAATCAAATTCCTCAACATATTACTGGGGTTAGATTTGTTTGGAAACCAGAGAGGAGTAAACATTTATTTGACATATTGGATGTTTGTCATGACATAAAACAATTTATATTAAAATACTAATCTAAGATGTCATCAGCGTCTTCCTCCTGGTCAAGTGAAAAAGGGGTTGATATTTCTGAAACGTTGCTCAGCAAGTGTGATGATTGGATAATGCACCACAATTTCATCGTATCGCTCAGAACAGAATCGTCTTTGATGTATACGCCAGTAATAAGGATGTTTACAAGACCGGATAACTTGTTTGAGTATAGTAGGTAGATGTTCTCGTCGGGGTGGATTCTTGGAAAATGGTTAATTGTGAATTTTCGTTCATTCGATTCCTCATGATTGTACATAGTATATTTCCCCGTAGTCTCGTCACAGTAATATTTTATTTTGTTAAAGTCTTTGTGATCGTGTACAAAATTGTTATACAAACAGGGGACTAAGAGTGAATTTGGCTTATTAACACACAGTTGAGTAGAATAAACATCTTCAAACAGTTTCTTGGCCTGAGAGCACTTCAAATGTATGCTTTGATATTTAGAGCCATCCTGATTTCCCGCACAGGTGCTTATTCCTCCAAATCTGAGGACCAATCTACAATCTTCTGTGAAAAGGTGCTTTTTTAAAGTTTCATATAAGCTGGATTTAATTTTTTGAGTAAGCACGTCTCTTAAATTGTCATTCTGAATATCAGCATGGCCCCGAAAATTACATTTCACCACGCTGGAACTATCTGTCCCGTAATTCCTTTCGAAAAAAGACATATTTTCAACATAAATACCGTTTATAGTATTGCTGTTAAATCGCTGAAAACCGAATATCAATCCGTTTTTTACATTTGCCGATGGGCGGTTATTGAATTTGAATAAGCGCCCGGAAACGTCATTGGCCAACAATTCCTGGTATTCAAGACTGGTGGAAGACATTATTATGAAGTTAACGTAGGAATTGCTCACATATATATGCAAAACTATGTAAATATATAAAAAATGGAAAAGGTTGTTAAATACTGTCAAAGAACAGCAATATGTAATCAAATTATAAATTTAAAAAATGCAAATCATTTTTATTTTAAAAACGTGATAGTTACAAAAAAGCCATGGAATTATTTAGAATATGGTGGACCCCCTACAAAGAGTTTCTTGAAACATTATCCAAACGATTATACGTTTTCATTTGATGAAAATGGATGCAAAAATATCGCAGCGTTTTGTGTGGAGGGTGTTGTAAGATCCCATTGCCAGTTTCCCCATTTGGATGGTAATTTAATATGTAAATCAAATTTTAACGAAAGGGTTCAAGTGGACTTTTGTCAAGATAATTGTTTTAAAGCGAATGAGCCACTGGACGTGTATTTTGATAAGAACTTAAAATGTTGTAGGTTAATCAACTTACCTAAGAAAATATTTTGTTTAAAGCCCAGTGATGATAAATCCATCCCCCCCTTGCTTTGGGATCAGAATTTGAATAAATGTTTTATGTCGCCAGAGTACTGTCAATATTTTGGTTTATCATTTAACGCTCAAAATAATGAATGTTTTCTTCCCAACGTGCAAAGTTTTTTCGAAAAATATATGTTTGGTAAAACTTTGATACGTTCACTATTACACCCAAGTTTGATATTCAATCATGAAATAACTGATCACGTCATATCTCCGTACTCTTGTAATAAAAAAAGTTCGGAATACAATATTTCCAAAGTTGAAAGGAAACTTGTCGAATTTACAAAAGACTTTATAGTGGGTTCAACGCCAGAAATCTCCCTTTATGTTAGTAACCTGTCTATTCAATACCTTTACAAGTTTACGAATAACCTAAATCAGCACATATCTAAAAGTATAATTTTACTAGAAATAAACAATATAGTCACCGATTTGTTAATACTAAATACTTTGAAAGTTCTCACTGTATGTGCAAGAGTAGCTGGAAACTGGGAATTGTTTATAATATATTTTTTAGGTACGGTATTAGATATTGTGGATACGTTAAAGTTAAACAAAGCACTGACTTCCCTAGAGTTTAATACTTTGATGAATAAGTTTGATACAACTTTTAATGATAAAATCAAAGTACAGACTATCACTCCCGAAACAATTTTAAATTTGGAAGTAATGAAGTTAAAATTAAAAAAGAAAATTTCTAATGCATATGATTTGAAATATGGGGGCATAAAAAACCTTCTTGATATAATAAAATGTTATATGGAAGATTTATCAAACGAAAAGGTCGACATTTCTTATAATAAGATATTTTCCCACATTAAAACTGCGGATCGAAGCCCAGAAATAATTAAATATGTGTTTATTACTTTGATAATAGTAATTCCATTAGTAAATATTTCACTAACTCTTGTCCTTATTATATTTCTTGTAATGTTTATATTTTTGTATATAAAGCTAAATCTTAATAACCGTACAGCCTGATGTAATTTAAAATCTCATTTACCGTGTTTTGGTTATCAAACATATTCTTGGCATCTTCAATCGAATTCTTATCGTATTCTCCATTGACTGTAATTAACGGCACTCGAAGAGTGGTAACACTTTTTTCATACAAATCTTCAAGAGACTGTAAATACGATTGGTCAACTGAATCAATCTCTTCGGGTCTCGCCCTTTCTTTTAACCTCTTGTAACAAATATCAGAAGTTGTTCTGATGTAAATGTAGAGGATTTTATTATAATAATCTATTATACTTGAATATTTAGTTTTAAAATCCTCAATTATAGCAGATTCTGCTGAATTAAACACGTTTTCCCTCAAGTACTTGCAAAATATTTCAAAAATGCTAAACGAAGATCGCTCCATGATAACAATTGAATTGTTTAAAGAATGTATTACCGCACTTTTTTCAATATCTGCAACACTTAACAGCGCGTTAATTTGAAATGTTAGAGCCCATCTTTTGGAGTCGTTGTAAAATAATTCCAACAAATTTAAACCCCCCACATTCCGCCACTTGTCTAGAGGTTCTGTAAATAGTTTAACATTATAGCCTCGTGTTGTTAATAAATCACAAAGACTTTCAGTAAAAGTAGACTTGCCGCTAGCAATATTACCATCAACGCATAAAATCATAAATAAAAATGCGTGAAACGGTCGAGTCTCTTATATTAAAAGCCGTTCTTGATAAACAAAATAAAAAGGCCAAGTCTTTGTTTAGTAAATTGTTAAAAGATGTATACAATAACCTCTACTTAATTGAACCGAAGAAGGTACCCCAAATTGATTTGTTTACAATAATAACCGATGCAATATTCTACATGTTGACAAATCAAAATAGCTACTTTACATGGACGTCCTACACTACAGAATTGCAAGAATGTTTAAATGATATCAAGTTTCCCAACAGGCTAAAGAGTATGGTCACCACTATACGTGGTTATCATGACACATCGCCTATAATGACTAGACATTCGAACGAGAAACTGTTATTTAAAATTGTACAACAATTATTAAATCTGCTCCATCCGCAAAACATGGAAATCGATTTCACACAAGACGAAGACTGTCAAAATAAATTAGAAGCATTAAAATCTTTTACACATCTAAACGTTGATTCGAGCCTGGACGATTTTAAAGAATTTGCCACTAGGTTTAACGATAGCTTGACAGTTTTAAACGAAATTGGATCATATTTTTCAACAAGCCGTCAAGATGATTTGAGGCAGCATTTGGAACAGATAAAATCTAAGATTGAATCGATATTTAATTTAGTGGGAATAACTTCGTTTAGTGAACTAACGTTGATAACAAAACGGGTTTATGAAACGTTAAGAATAAAACAACTAGGTGACCTAATACTTCTTGAACAGGATTTTCAAATCGTGGTAATATTCAAACAACTACTTTCCAGTAACAAAATTACCGAAGTTGGTAATCTGTCGGCAGAACAATATATTCAATTATATTCCCGAATATATTTTACATCACATTTAAAACTTCCCGGATCAATAGACGTATACAACGAATGGACTTGTTTTCAGTCGATTCAAAATTATATTGATTCTAAACAAAACAATAATGAATTAATACAGTTTAAAGTGGACACTCTAACCTTGATTGGAGCAGAGGATTTAGGAATCCTGACCCAACACTTAGCAGATTTTGGTTCATTAAATATTGTGCAGGCGTCACGGCAGCTTAAAACGTTATACAACAATTTTGGTGAATCAAGCATAACAGTTTTAAACAGTAAGCTATCAATATACAACGAACGTTTCAACAACACTGTGATTAACGTGTTTGAAGAGGCGGAATCCCTAGTCAATATGTTTGGAGTAAATTCATTAAATCAAGTTTCCGGATTTTTAAAACGAATATATGACTTTACCGGCGTGACAAATTTTCAAGATTTTCAAAGCCAGATTGATACGTTAAGCCGCGCTTATATTGAATCGTTTGATGGAAAATTCTCACTAAATGATATAACGACACTAATTACCTCACTAAAAGAAGTTCAAGCAAATTTAGAATTTGTATATGGCGACACTTTCAATGAAAAAATAAAATTCCTCAATGAGCATTTAATGACCAAGCTAAATAGCTTATGTCCTAATATTTCTTTTGATAATTTGGTAAATTTTTTAATTGAAATCTCAAAAAACAGCGGGCAACTAAATGAAACATCGATGCAAAATATTTTGGACAAAATTAAAAATTACAGTACTCTTAAGTCGCAGGTTGAAACTCTTAAAGAAACCAATTCTTCAATAACACAAGAACTGAATGAGTGCGAAGAACGGGGGTTGAATTATTCGCGGGAAATTGAAACTCTTAAAAAAACTAACGAGTCGTTATTAGAAACAAACGACAAACTTAAAAATAAATTATATGACTTTGAAATTAGTGACACAGATCGCGCAACAGAGATTGAAAAATTAAAAACACAGTTTAATGAGTTACACAATGATCACAATAGTTTAGAAGAAAAATATAATAAATTATTAGTAGATTATAATGAGGCTGTAACTACTAAACGAGTAGGGATCACACTCCCGCGGGTTAAACGGGTCCGCGTAGAATCACCACCAACTAAATCACCACCAAAAAGGCAAAGGGGTGACGAATCAGATTAAGGTGATATCAGTGGATATCGGGTGATACCCACTCTGGGGAGAAAATAATCAAATTGTATTTAAATTAAAATTGTATATAATTGTAAACCTTTGGTGCGGTAAGATTTAAAACAGATCTCAAAGTTAACAATCGCGTGATCCCAAATCGGTAACCCGCAACTTGATAACTCAGTCAAACCAGAATGCCAGCGTGAAAGTATTATGAAAATTTTGTAGAATGGTCCCAGTACTCACCTTTTGAAAACCAACACAGTGAATACCCAACTTCACTCTCATAAATAAACCAATCCACTCTCTCTACACAGCCCGCATTTTACACCTATTAATTTGGAACACTTGTGACATATAATGTGTCCACATTGTATATGAGTTAAGATGTTATACTCTAAACAAATTGGGCAATTTCCTTTAATATGATTTGCAAAAGTTATCTGTATTAATTCGTTCAAACGATAATTTTTAAAACAAATCAAACCAAATATTCGTTTTTTTAACATTTGTTTTTTATTTTAATTTGGTTTAGGATAAATAATAACAAGTAATGAGTTGTTTCAGATGCTATATTATCAAGACATACATTTTAAAAATGTGTAAATTACAAAAAATCAAACTTGAGAAACGCAAATTTAATAACTCCTTCTAGTATTGGCGAGTACGTTTACGCTTATGTTCCTCCATTGTCCAAGACGTGCTCAACTATATTTACAAAATTGTGAGAAGTTAGGATGTTGTTGTATGCAGAGTTAAAGTGCATACCACTACTCTTCATTACTTCTTTCGCTTTGTTAAGTACATTAATCCCATTAGGAACAGGAGACTTGATGAAACAAGGTACGAAACCTTCATTTTTGGCTTTATTGAGAGCTTGGTTAAATTTTCTTTTTTGTATGCGAATACATTTGTATTCGCAGACCCCGTAGAGTTCCAGAAGAGTTTCTTTAATAAGGACACATAAAACATGTTTTAGTCCATCGCCGCCCGACATCACAGCAACCCTCGGTGCCTGTTCAGTCAACAACTCATTCAGTGACCGGTTCTCTTTACACAATATGTAGTTTTTAGTTTTAAATTCTGAGTTAATTTGAGCTAGCTTTTGGTTGTCTTCCAGTGATTTTGTAATTTCAGCCAAGAGTTGAGAGTTTTGATTTTTTAACTGATTATTTTCATGTTTGATTTTATACACTCCATACTTTCTAATGGAAGGCAAGAGTTCACTTGTAACCCATCTTTTGAATGCTTTAGCTTCTGGTTTCAATGAGCGCAAAATAAGAGAATACAAACCAGATTCATTGATGAAGTTAGACTGATATTGGAAGTTAAAGGGGGGTGTATCGATACACCCCCCTTTAGAGAGTATATTTATAGCCTTACACTTGTCTTCTTCATCAACATTTATCCGCAATGCCTGTTTTGAATCTTGATAGCCCAGGATTTTAACAACATCCTTTCCTTTGAACCAAGGATTATTTTCACTGTCAAACAGTACAGTAACAGATTGATCATTAAATATATAAGAGGTTAAGTTAGACATTTTATATCAAGTATCGTGCAATAGAACAGATCAGAGCAACGTAAGGTCTTACCTCAAAAGTGACCGAGGTAGAGTGAAGTTAACGTTTAAGAATAAAGAGCGCTAAAAGTATCGTCAAAATAAATGTTATATTCTAATTCATCGTGGAGAATTTAGCTACTTTTTTTATAACCATTTCTTTAGAGAATCCGCTATTTAGCATAGCCTTACCGCTCAAAAATTCAACTTCTATCCCGTCAAAGTCTGCATTTGATTTTAAGTTCAATTTTAATGACTTTCCTTCGAACGGGTCTTCCCTCACAAAATAGATTTATAAAAATCCAACCAATATCTTGTTCCCAAACTTCCTCCCCCTCCATTTCAACGGGTACAGCAAACAAATTTTGTAATAGCACAGATCAGAGCTACGTAAGGACGTCAACAACTCATTCAGTGACCGGTTCTCTTTACACAATATGTCGTTTTTAGTTTTAAATTCTGAGTTAATTTGAGCTAGCTTTTGGTTGTTTTCCAGAGACTTTGTAAGTGATTGTAACAACTGATTATTTTCTTGTTGGATTTTATACATTCCACACTTTCTAATGGAAGGCAGGACTTCTTCAAAAACCCAGTCTTGAAACTTCTCAGCTATGGGCAATTTGGATTTTAAAATTAATGAATATAGCCCCGGCTCATTGATGTATACCGCATGAAATTGAAAATTCAAGGGGAGGAACTTTTCGTTCCTCCCTTCTTCGGGCATTGTTTTACGATATTTTTCTCTGACGTGATCTCTGATTGCTTTTCTTGGGTTAGAGTAGCCCAAGATTTTAGCAATCTCTTTTGCTTTAAACCAAGGATTATTTTCTCTGTCAAACAGGACAGTAACAGATTGATCATTAAATATATAAGAGGTTAATTGAGACATTTTATATAAAGTATTGTGAAATAGTACCTAGTTCTTACCTTGGCAGGAGCAGTGGCAAAAGTGACCGAGGCAGAGTGAAGTTAACGTTTAAGAATAAAGAGCGCTAAAAGTATCGCCACAAAAACCCAGTATTTAAATGTTTTAGCAACTGGTAGTTTAGAGGAAAAAATCAACTCGTATAAACCCGGTTCTGATATAAAAACTACTTTAGAATCATGATAATTGAGTTGGGACCCATTTTGGGTCCCAACTACTTCCGGTTGAGTTGATTTGTATATTTCACTGATATGTGCTAGAAGAGCCTTTTTAGGGTTAGAGTAGCCCAGGATTTGAGCCACTTCTTTTCCGTCCTATTTGATAGCGAAAATAATCCTTGGTTCAAAAGAAAGAGTATCCCTCTAAGTTACATAAAGCTCTTTCAACGCATGTAAGTGAAAAATATAAGAAAACTCAACCGGAAGTAGGTCTACCCCAAAGTGGGGTAGACCTATCCTACAATGATTCGCACAATACTTAAAATGTCTCACTTAACTTCTTATATATTTAATAAACAGGCCGTTGCTGTCCTGTTTGACAGTAAAAATACTCCTTAGTTCAAAGCAAAAGAGATTGCTCAAATCCTGGGCTACTCTAACCCACGAAAAGCAACCAGAGATCATGTCAAAAACTCATTCAGTGACTGGTTCTCTTTACACATTGTGTCGTTTTTAGTTTTAAATTCTAAGTTAATTTGAGTGAGCTGTTGGTTAGTTTTCATAACGTTTGTAATTTCTCGCATGAGTTGAGAGTTTTCATTCTTTAACTGATACATTCCATATTTTCTAATGGAGGGTAAGACATCTTCAAAAACACAGTCTTGATACTTCTCAGCAATGGGCAATTTGGATTTTAAAATTAATGAATATAGCCCCGGCTCATTGATGTATACCGCATGAAATTGAAAATTCAAGGGGAGGGGGGCTTTTCGTTCCTCCCTTCTTCGGGCATTGTTTTACGATATTTTTCTCTGACGTCCTTACGTAGCTCTGATATGTGCTATTGCAATTTGTTTGCTGTACCTGTTGAAATGGGGGGGGGGGGGTTGTGAACAAAATATTGGTTGGATCTTTATAAATCTATTTTGTGACGGAAGACCTGTTCGAAAAATAAAATTGGACTTAAAATCAAATGCAGACTTTGACTCTGCCTTGGTCACTTTTGCCACTCCTCCTGCCCGAAGAAGGGGGGAACTTTTCGTTCCTCCCTTTGAATTGTTGATGAAGAAGATACGTGTAAGGCTATAAATATACTCTCTGAAAGGGGGTCTATCCGCGCCTTGGACAATGGAGGAACACAAGCGTAAACGTACTCGCCAATGCTAGAAGGAGTTATTAAATTTGCGTTTCTCAAGTTTGATTTTTTGTAATTTACACAGTGTGTCTGTGAGATGGAGTTTTAGGGTGTAGTGTTGGGGCGGGGGAGCCCGGGGTCCAGGGCCGGTTAGGTCTCGGATCCAAGTAAGTTTTATAGTCAATAGTCTTTTTCTAAATTAATATTTATACTTTCCAGGCTACTCGCCCTTGAATCTGGATAATTAGTTTTAATATATTAAAGTATTTTCATTGTCATCACATTGATATTTTACGATTTAAATGTGATAACTACTTACTTTGAAAAATATATTTTTACTAAACTCTAAAAACAACTTAGGATCAAGACTTTCTTAGGCGAGTTGAGTTGTTGAACTGACTTCGGCCTCTTCAGAGACTAAATAGACTATCTGCTATCTCTTTCCAAAAGATTTTAAAATTGTTTTTATTAAAAATACTAAAAAGTATATAATAAGTATAATCAGAGACAATATCAAAATTGGAAATTCAAGAAATGCAACAAAAACAACCTCCATTTTTAAATATTTATGTACCCGGTAGCTCCGGGTCCTCGATTGTGTAGTTTCGGTCCCTTGGATTTTATAATCTATTACTTATAAAGAAATTAATAAATTGCATTTACATTTGTAACTATGTTATTCAAAGGGATACCCGAGGGGAAGGTTGGGGGGGGGGGTTAGTCAAAATAGAATCATTTCCCCTTCCTTAAGCAAAGGCGCTTGAGAGTTTGGTTTGGAAAATGAACAATAGTCAAAGAAACAATACCTCCGGTGTACATTTCCTAACAGTTTTTGTTCTAAACTCTAAGGCTACGAGAAGTTTGGATTAAAAGAGGAAGAAGGTAGCTTAGGACTATGGGTGTTATCATAAGCGTTCACACGCAAGCGGCATTTCCAAGTTTTAGAGTTTATCAACTATTATTATTTTATTAAGGTTTTAGTTTACCAACTCCAAAAGTTAAAATCTCTAAAAATCTTTAATGTTGTACAAGTTATCACTCTCTTGTTAAAATATTTTGTCATTCGACTAACCCTCTCTGTTTTAATTCCACATTGGCCTGAGTTTATCAACTAATACCTTTACAAATCTTAGATCTTAGTTGGTTATTTATCTTTTATATTTCTTTTAAAGTCAAGAGTTTATCCACTAAAATTATTTCAAGACTAAACTTTTATTTTGTTTTAGAATAATTTTGGGCTATTGGGGTTTTAAAACATTTTAGTTGAATTTAAAACTGAAACTTTTATAAATTAACTAAAAACATGGGGTTATAAAAAGAATCTAGAACTTTGAATATAATTTTGAGTTGGTGACACTTGAGCAAATTTTATCAACTGAAATGTTTGCAAAGTTTAGATCTTGATAGAAAGCAATTTTAGTCATAATATTTTAAATTACAAATGGAATTACAAATTAATAACTATGACAAACAAAATATCCCACTCTCTATTGAGAGAAAACAAGAGGTTTTACGTGCCAAAGTTTTCACATTTCTTGTTAATTCTCAAATACTGACTTTGGGTTAAGAAAATAAAATGCTACACCCTTTGAATGTTAGTTTTATTTACATTCTAAAGGGTAAAACTTCTCTATAAATATACAGGACGGGTTAAATTTCTTATGTTCTAAGAAAGGAATGTCACCCCTTTTCCAAAACCCAATTTCAATCCCACAATAAGCGCATCTAACATAATCATTAACACGCAAATAATAAAAACCAGCTTTGGATAAATCTTTGGGGCTTAAAAATGTAACTGGCCACTCCTTAAAACTATGAAGTCTTTCGGTCTCGTAATGAAATCTAGGAGTGTTTGTTTCTTTCGTAAAATTATAATTTAATCCCACAGACACTGGCGAATGGTACATTTTAATACCACAACACGGGCTAGCGCGATCCGAGTCTTTCTTCTTTCTGAGAGATGCACCATCTCCCTGGCCGCTGTATTCCACACCGAGCGTGGTGTTGTATTCTGTAGAGAAGGCTGTGAAGTTTTTACATTTACAAATGCAATAACCAAAATGGTGACATTTCCTACAAGCCCTCCCATCAACCTGGTCACCAGGAATTTTAAAACATCTCTGCTCGCAACAATACTCCATAGTTGATCATATGCTGTAAATCTCAACACTGACTTAAATTGCCTCTTCGGGAGTTAAATAGACCCCCTTCTTTTCAAAAGATTTAATTTTTTTTAATTGCTTTAATTATAAATACTAAAATACTAAGTTGTGAGGGAAAAAATTCCCCCTAATTTGCCCCTATAAAGCGGATGCTTTAATACCCCGAAGACGAGAAATGTCATTTTTAATATGGGTAATCTAAAATGGTTTGCATTTCCTACAATTTAACCCATTTGTGGTTTTGTAAATCTCAAATCTGCAAAATCTGCTCATAATAAAATTGAACAACAAGTGCCAGAATAATATAATAATCATTGAATTGAGTATTTAAACTTGAAAGGTTTTTTATTTAAATGAGTACTTAAACTTGAAAAGGTTTAAAAGTTAAATGTCAAGACCACAGTATCCGTGAAAACGCTTTGTAATTAAAATATTATTGAAATCACCTTCAATACAAATGACACAAGTAGAATAATTTATTTTATGGTTTCCAAAAATAGAAAACAAAAGAATTGGTTATTTGAATAACTTCTTGATTATTACAAATGTTTGGAAGATTTTAAAGAAAAAAACAACAATAAGAGTTAAATTATTTATTACGTGATATATATGATACATATGATACAATTGTATATGACTAAGTACTTGATGATACAAGATTCACAAATATTTTAAATACTTGAATAAACATGTCAACATTATAATATTTTCTTCTGATCAGACGAAGACGCTGGTATTTGCAGGTAGTTTTAGAGATTTTCTCTTCCATCTCTGATATGTTGTTGGGGTGCACCGTGGGTAGTATTATAAATTTCGGACGATTGGTGTATCTTAATCCTTCAATCACACAGCTGTGCGAATTTCGTCCTAAACACAAAATAGGAATCGGTGATTCAAAGTCGTTTGCACTTGCACGCATTATTATTTTAAAAATGTGCCCAATGACGGGATGAAAAGCTGTAATCAACTCTCGAGTCTTCTGTTTATCAAAACTGGCAATCATCGGGATGCGAATCCAAAGAATATTTTTTTTTTCAGATATTGTAGATAAGTTATGTATCATTTCTCTTCTTAACTCAGACTTGCTCGTTTTATGTCCGGTGCTAAGGTACAGATCTTTAGTTTTTCTTGACGGAGAATTGATCAGGCCCACGACAATCCCGCGAACCGTACTTGGAGTTTTTTTCAATAATTCTGAATCAAACACGTTTATAACTTGTTTGTAGAATCCTGGAGACTTGTCTGCGGTGATTTCTTGCACCTTCTTCAAATATTCACTAAATACCCCGTCCATTTTTTTAAGATATCTAGAGGTAGACTGATTGCTCAGGAACGCCGGTCACTGTTTTATAGCAAGGAGCCAGCATTCGTAAATTTATCTTGACAATTTATAAATTGATAAATAAGGCAATCATAAATAAGGCTCTCATCCCTCGTTGTATCCTCAGTTTCCAGCAGACCACTTTCAACAATATATCGGGTGGTAAATTATACATATGGGTTTGGGGTCCCTAATTCTCACGAAGGAGCCGTCAATTAGGAATATTCTCTTCCTTTTTGTTCTGTAGCGTCTTTGGCGAGGCTGGTGCTGTCGAGGCAGATGTTGGTGTTGTAGTGGGGCGACCTTTGGATGAATATCTGTGTAGCGTCTTTGGCGAGGCTGGTGCTGTCGAGGCAGATGTTGGTGTTGTAGTGGGGCGACCTTTGGATGAATATCTGGCGGAGTTCTGGTAGAGTCCGGTGCTGGTTGAGTTTTTGGGGGGTTGATCACTGGGGTGGAAAGCGGCTCCATTGGGTGGTCTTGATGAATTAAACGCGGAGGTTGTGTGTCGGGAATTGCTTCTATCCCCTCTCTCTTTTCTATAGGGCCCGTGGTCTTGTCGGGCGTATGGTCGGCCGCAAGCTTGGAATCTTGATCGCTGACCCCAATGGCCCCAATTGCATCCGTCGCTCCCGTACTCTCGTACACTTCCGACTCGTCCCGCCCAGTGTTCACATCTATAGAGAATTCTCTTTTGTCCAACACGAATTCCACGCTGGGGTAGGTTGGTGATTCCTGGGGCGTATCAGCATAATCCTTTAGTATCATAAATTTTGGACGATTGGCGTATCTTAGTGCTTCAATCACACAGCCGTGC
Organism: Allygus modestus; assembly: GCA_963675035.1. NCBI lineage: Eukaryota > Metazoa > Arthropoda > Insecta > Hemiptera > Cicadellidae > Allygus > Allygus modestus. The sequence continues at coordinate 17,428,777 of OY776112.1, read as the reverse complement.
GAGTTTTTTCCCAAACATAGAACCGGAATCTCAAAATCGTTTTCGCTTGCAAGCATTATTATTTTAAAAACGTGCCCAATGACGGTAGAAAAAACTGCAATCAACTGTTGAATCTTCTGTTTATCAAAACTGGCGATTATCGGGATGTGAATCCAAAGAATATTTCTTTTTTCAGATATCGTTGACAATTTCTGTATCATTTCTCTTCTGGACTTGCTCGTTTCATGTCCGGTGGGACAATCAGTCAGGCCTACAATAATCCCGCGAACCGTACTTGGAGTTGTTTTCAATAATTCTGAATCAAACGGGTTTTTAACGTGTTTGTAGAATCCTGGAGACTTGTCTGCTGTGATTTCTTGCACCTTCTTCAAATATTCACTAAATATCCCGTCCATTTTTTTAAGATATCTAGAGGTAGACTGATTGCTCAGGAACGCCGGTCACTGTTTTATAGCAAGTAGCCAGCATTCGTAAATTAATTATCTTGATAATTTATAAATTGATAAATAAGGCAATCATAAATAAGGCTCTCATTCTTCGGTGTATCCTCAGCTTCTAGCAGACCACTTTCAACAATATATCGGGTGGTAAATTATATCATCTGGGTTGGAGGTCGTCCCTAATTCTCACGAAGGAGCCGTCAATTAGGAAGATTCTCTTCCTTTTTGCTCTGTAGCGTCTTTGGCGAGGCTGGTACTGTCGAGGCAGATGTTGGTGTTGTGGAGTTCTGGTAGAGTCCGGTGCTGGGGTGGAAAGCGGCTCCATTGGGTGGTCTTGATGAATTGCTTCTATCTTATTATCTTGATCCCCAGTGGCGTCCGTCGCTCCCGCACTCTCGTGCACTTCCGACTCGTCCCGCCCGGTGTTCACATCCATGGAGACTTCTCCTCCGTCCAACACGAATTCCACGTTGGGGTGGGTTGGTGATTTTGGGGGGGTATCAGCATAATCAATTGGCTGAAGCGCTCCAACCATATCCCCCATCATACCATGTATAGCTCTCTGCAACTCCTCTTCGGTGTAGGTTGGAGTATGCCCTGGAAATAGGTTTTCTCGGTTGGCCTCAAGGAATTCATCGAGGGGTTCTGCTCCCTCTTGTCGCAATACCCGGGAGATGAGTTTCCTCAGGTCCACGCTTGATGGTAATTTGACAGTTGAGGGGTTTATGCCCCTGGCAATACAACCAGCGTATAAGCATAAACAGAAACCACAGTCAACCGTATTGGTCTGAAGCTTAAGACCACTAGGATTCCCCTTTAAGGACCACTCTTCCCGGTTGATTTTTACACCCAACCGGCCCATTTCCCACTCGATATACTTTAAACATTCTTTTAATCTATCTGGGTACTCATTTCCCAGTGAGTCGTAGCTCCGCACAAGCCCATCTTTTAAAAAGGCGGCAATTAGGTACCAGTGGGATACACCGGGCTTCCCATCCTTCCGGATTGGTGCGGGGATGTGTACTGGGAACAATAAGATGTCATAATCATAAATTTTTATTTTATTGGTCCACCCTTCCACCCGCAGGAAACCGCCCTGGTCAATTGCCGTGAAAAACACTGTCGGGAAAGCATATAATTTCAATCCGTCAGCGCGTTCTTCATTTTTTTTACATAAAATAGAAATAAAGTCTTCAATGATCCCTTCGCCACACAAACCCTCCGGGGTGATACGGTGTGGCCTCATTCTTCTTGTATCCACGATCCCGCCTATAATACTTCCTACTATATGATGTGTATATGTTTTATCTTTAAAAAATTGAAAATCACAAGGACGTGAAACTATGCAATAAATAGTCTGTGATGCCCCTAGATATCCCGGGTGGCAATATTCAAATCATATATATATATTCGCCAGAGCCCCGTTTGTCTAAAGCCCCACTACCGGCGCCAAGGTTGGGGTTGACTTGACTGGGAGAAGCTTTAAGTTCCGCATCCACAGTCCTTAATGGGGTCCCTAACTTACTAACTAAATATATTCTAAGTTTTTTTTTTTTGACTTTTGGAGGTGCCCCGTCTAAGTTGTCAGAAAAGTCAGTCGTTATGTCAGTATTTCACTAAAGTGGATAGTGTGTCCGCAGCTTACGAACTTAGAGCTTCAGAACCGTGTCCGTATTTCACGTACTTGATCGGTTCTGTATCCGTATTTCACGAACCAAGCTCTCACTACCGTGGCCATATTTTTAGTCAGTAGTATGTCAGTATTTTATGAAAATTCCCCCATCTACAACTTACCCAAGCTCTATGTAACCCACCTAACATATGCATAACTTAAAACTACCCACCCGAGTGGTAAAACATTCCCCCTATCTAACTTAAAAACTAAGTTGTCAGAAAAGTCAGTCGTTATGTCAGTATTTCACTAAAGTGGATAGTGTGTCCGCAGCTTACGAACTTAGAGCTTCAGAACCGTGTCCGTATTTCACGTACTTGATCGGTTCTGTATCCGTATTTCACGAACCAAGCTCTCACTACTAAACTATTCTAAGCTACGGGTGAGGGAAATTGGGAAATTGGAAGGAGACCCTCTGCGTGGATTGTAACCGCCAGCGCAAAGAGCCATAAAGGAAAGGAGGTTTGGAGGGGTTTAGGATATGAAAAGTTTTGGTGCTGGAAGGGAATTGCTCTTCGTTAACACCGCAAGGCAACCGGAGCAATTCGATAGGACTTATAACTACGAAGAGAGGACTTACCCAACCTCTGTGTAACCTACCTAACATATGCATGCCTTAAAACTACCCACCCGAGTGGTAAAACATTCCCCCTATCTAACTTAAAAACTAAGTTGTCAGAAAAGTCAGTCGTTATGTCAGTATTTCACTAAAGTGGATAGTGTGTCCGCAGCTTACGAACTTAGAGCTTCAGAACCGTGTCCGTATTTCACGTACTTGATCGGTTCTGTATCCGTATTTCACGAACCAAGCTCTCACTACCGTGGCCATATTTTTAGTCAGTAGTATGTCAGTATTTTATGAAAATTCCCCCATCTACAACTTACCCAAGCTCTATGTAACCCACCTAACATATGCATAACTTAAAACTACCCACCCGAGTGGTAAAACATTCCCCCTATCTAACTTAAAAACTAAGTTGTCAGAAAAGTCAGTCTGTTATGTCAGTATTTCACTAAAGTAGATAGTGTGTCCGCAGCTTACGAACTTAGAGCTTCAGAACCGTGTCCGTATTTCACGTACTTGATCGGTTCTGTATCCGTATTTCACGAACCAAGCTCTCACTACTAAACTATTCTAAGCTACGGGTGAGGGACATTTGGGAAATTGGAAGGAGACCCTCTGCGTGGATTGTAACCGCCAGCGCAAAGAGCCATAAAGGAAAGGAGGTTTGGGGGGGTTTTTGGGAATGAAAAGGTGCTGGAAGGGAATGATTCTTCGTTAACACCGCAAGGAATTCCCAGAATCATTCGACAGGACTTATAACTACGAAGAGAGGACTTACCCAACCTCTGTGTAACCTACCTAACATATGCATGCCTTAAAACTACCTATACCACTCAATTATTAAATTATTATTCAAAAATAACCATATTTAGCTTCAAACTAAAAATGGGGAGATGTGGGGAATATCGCGTTTTTGATTTTTTGGGGTGGTTGGGCCCAACCGGGGTTATGAGGAGGGAAACACTTATCACTACGAAGAGCACTAACCCAACTAACAGTTACGCGTCGCTGTCGACGTATAAATACTACTCTTTTGGTTAGTCATAATTTTAAAATACCCATATTTAAAATACCAGTGATTTGCGAGATGTTGGTCACGAAGCACTAACCCAATACTAATACACTAATATTTGCACGACGTATCACTCTTTTAAAATACCCCCAAATAACTTACAAACTAAAATAACAAGCGATTTTGGAAATTTCGAGCGCGTCTTAGGATCCTTTGCGGTAGTTTGGCCTAACCGACGTTATGAGGAGGGGAACACTTATAACTACTAAGAGAACAAACCTCTACATACTACTTAACCTACTTCGCCAGAGCCCCGTATGTGTAAAGCCTCGTACACCACGTCACGGTAGGGGTTGACTTGACCAGGAGAGGCTATGTTTTGCGCCGTTGCCTTGGTCCTTGTACAAGGTTCGCGGTCCTGGACTTAATGCCCAGGATCGGGCTGACATCCTATTTATAACCGGTATATTCTTTTTTAACCATACATTTAAAATTAAATTAAAGTTTGACAAATTCAAAATTACCTTTACAGAGCCATTTATCAAAGACTTCAAATACAGAAATAGCAAAAAGAATTTAACATTGTTACTTTTGGTGATTTCCCCTAAGGTATTGTAATATTTTATGTTGAAACACTGAACAAATTCTTATGTTTTTCTAAAGGAGACAAAATGAGTTTTATAACCAAGAAGAAGTCTAATGGACTCGTTTTTCAAAGGGTTTTCTGGTAAATTATATCACGCGAAAAAACCTCAATATTGCCAATGTTAATTAAAATATACTGATTGTCTTTAAACCACACTGCACAACATTCAAATAGACTAATGATTAACCTCTAGAGACCGGGTCTGTTTTAAGTCATGTAAATAAAAACACAATTTGAAATTTTTAAATATGATTTATTTTTCACAAGTTTTACAAATGAGTACAAATATGTGCAAATATGTGCGGCGAGTTCTATTTTATACCCAACAGTAGCCTGGCAAGTGAATTTTAATCCTACAAAGAGGACATGATTTATTTACTTTAAGCCATTTAAATATACACGTTGTACAAAATATGTGTTGACAATCATTAAGACTGATACAATCTTTTTTTTTAGTGTCAAGGCAAACCGGACAATCGGTTTCAGATTCTACTTTTGTAAATGGATTGGGCAGATTCCTCTTCACAAAATCAGAAATTTGTAATCCTCGCGACGTATATGTTTGAAAATCGATTAATTTGCAATATTTTATTATATCTTCATCTCTGAGTGTTTGATGTTTTGAGACAGACCACCAGCACAAAATATTTTTAAACGTATCCAGAAGAAAAGAATCAAGAGTTTGACATTTACTTATTAGCGAGCCAAACAGTAGTTTTAAAAGATCGATTTGATTACCCACTTTCGAGAAGTAAATGTAGCATATTAAATTTTTACTTAATGATTGGTGTTTTATGAGATATGGCCATAGAACCATTTTATAATACTCTTCTTCGTCTGTATTGTGAAATTTACACCGTGGATTAACCCCATCCACCATCCACAACATAAAATCTTGAGTCAGCTTCATGGATTTTATTATGACAATTGGATCAATCTTATGGTAAAACTGTCTAAGAATCCACTCCGGGACATTTTGGTGTTCCACAACTGCATTCCAGTCGAACTTGTGATTGAATTTGACCAACACTGCTTCAGAGAGATTTTGGTACTTAACCAAAAGCGAAAAGTTAATTTTTGATTGAAAACTTTCTATATCTTTAGTCGTCAGTCTTTGGTGGATGACAATTTCGTTGAAATTTAAAACTTCTTTAAACTTCAACATGAACCCATGCGTGAACTGTTCTCTCCGGTATAGTATTCTCCAAAGGTTGACTGGGAGTTGATGAATTTTTTCCGTAATTTTTTCCAATTTAGTGAAGTGTAGGAATTGACTGCTGTTATCTAACGTCTCCTGTTCCAATGAAGTATACAAACTGTACAAGTCAGAAGGATCCGTAAGTTTGTCTATAAAGGCGGTAACACCATCAGCGCTTTTAATAGAATTTAAAATCTTCCACAAAATCTTTTTCCTAGTTGGGTGGGTTGACTTGATACCCATACTTTGGCAAATAGCTTTGAGTTCGTAAAATGTAATTCTCTCCACCATGGTTCTAGTTACCTATCACAAATCAACTCAAAAACAAACAACAACTTTACCGAACACGCAGGAGTTCATTACAGGAACTACTGGTATGTGTGGAGAACCGTTCCCTTATAAACCCTCAGAAAATAGAATTCGCAAAGTATTTGTGCATTTATTTCAAATGTTGACGGGGGTGGGGGAATTTGTTGAAACCGTTTTTTTGAATTTTATACGCGCGGGTGTGTGTAGAAATGAAGCGTATTCTGTTGGTGTTTGCGTGCGGCGGGGGACTGAGTCTGAGTGGAACGATCACATCACCAATAATCTAAAATTATTAAAATTAAAGCAATTAGAATTCAATTCATAAATGGAACTTTGAACAAAACAGTTTTAACTGTTGTAGTTAAATTTAACTTAGTTTTTGATTTAGCTAAATAACATTGTTGACTCGGATAGTACTCATGGAGACTTGTCGGTTAACACTAGTTAAAAATCACAAGTGCCGAGCCGAAAAATAAGATAAAATTTAAAAATCCCGATTCACAGAATTAACCCAAGTCTTGGTCTAAATGTTAGGAAACACTGACCCAAGAGGGTGTTGTCGTGCTAAAATCTCGCGGCGTTGTGGCGCGGGTGTGTGGTGGGTTCTAGGCACGTGGTAACCTTGAGAATGTTTCATTTGCAAATAATAATATTTCAAAAGATAATTTTAAAATTGAATTTTGAATTGTGTCGCCTTGATGAGACAGACACTAGAATCAGTTGTTAGTTAAATAGCGGCGAGTGCGAATGTTTATAGGTGTTAGTACTCCGCGATTCCCGTTAAATATTACAAGTCCCGAGAGTCAAAAATCCACATAATTCAAAATATTTCAAAATAATTTAAAGTCCCCAGATTAAAAGTTTGAAAAAATCACAAGTGCCGAGCCGAAAAATAAGATAAAATTTAAAAATCCCGATTCACAGAATTAACCCAAGTCTTGGTCTAAATGTTAGGAAACACTGACCCAAGAGGGTGTTGTCGTGCTAAAATCTCGCGGCGTTGTGGCGAGGGTGTGTGGTGGGTTCTGGGCACGGGTTAGTCTTGATAATTGCAACACTCTCATTTGCAAATAATAATATTTCAAAAGATAATTTTAAAATTGAATTTTGAATTGTGTCGCCTTGATGAGACAGACACTAGAATCAGTTGTTAGTTAAATAGCGGCGAGTGCGAATGTTTATATTTGTTAGTACTCCGCGATTCCCGTTAAATATTACAAGTCCCGAGAGTCAAAAATCCACATAATTCAAAATATTTCAAAATAATTTAAAGTCCCCAGATTAAAAGTTTGAAAAAATCACAAGTGCCGAGCCGAAAAATAAGATAAAATTTAAAAATCCCGATTCACAGAATTAACCCAAGTCTTGGTCTAAATGTTAGGAAACACTGACCCAAGAGGGTGTTGTCGTGCTAAAATCTCGCGGCGTTGTGGCGCGGGTGTGTGGTGGGTTCTGGGCACGGGTTAGTCTTGATAATTGCAACATTCTCATTTGCAAATAATAATATTTCAAAAGATAATTTTAAAATTGAATTTTGAATTGTGTCGCCTTGATGAGACAGACACTAGAATCAGTTGTTAGTTAAATAGCGGCGAGTGCGAATGTTTATATTTGTCAGTACTCCGCGATTCCCGTTAAATATTACAAGTCCCGAGAGTCAAAAATCCACATAATTCAAAATATTTCAAAATAATTTAAAGTCCCCAGATTAAAAGTTTGAAAAAATCACAAGTGCCGAGCCGAAAAATAAGATAAAATTTAAAAATCCCGATTCACAGAATTAACCCAAGTCTTGGTCTAAATGTTAGGAAACACTGACCCAAGAGGGTGTTGTCGTGCTAAAATCTCGCGGCGTTGTGGCGCGGGTGTGTGGTGGGTTCTGGGCACATGGTAACCTTGAGAATGTTTCATTTGCAAATAATAATATTTCAAAAGATAATTTTAAAATTGAATTTTTAATTGTGTTGCCTTGATGAGACAGACACTAGAATCAGTTGTTAGTTAAATAGCGGCGAGTGCGAATGTTTATAGGTGTTAGTCTCCAGATTAAATGTTTAGAGCCCAATAGTTGGTTTCTAAGTGTTGGGAAATCACTGTGTTGGTTTCTAAGTGTTGGGAAATCGCTGTAAAATTTTACAAGTCCAGAGCCCTAAAATTAAATAAAATTAACTCATTGTAGAATCGTACAAGTCCCGAATCTGCCTAAATCTTAATAATTTAAAACCCCAGAATCGGTATAAGTAATACAGGAACACTCACCCAAGAGGGTGTTGTCGTGCTAAAATCTCGCGGCGTTGTGGCGCGGATGCGTGGTAGTTTCTAGGCACATGGTAACCCTGAGAATGTTTCATTTGCAAATAATAATATTTCAAAAGATAATTTTAAAATTGAATTTTGAATTGTGTCGCCTTGATAAGACAGACACTAGAATCAGTTGTTAGTTAAATAGTGGCGAGTGAACTTGTGCGAGTGTTTATAGGTGTTAGTCCCCAGGTTAAAAGTTTAGAGCCCAATAGTTGGTTTGTTGGGAAATCACTATAAAATTTTACAAGTCCAGAGCCCTAAAATTAAACAAAATTAACTCATTGTAGAATCGTACAAGTCCCGAATCTGCCTAAATAATAATAATTTTAAACCCCAATTTTAAAATTGCATTTTGAATTGTGTCGCCTTGATGAGACAGACACTAGAATCAGTTGTTAGTTAAATAGTGGCGAGTGAACTTGTGCGAGTGTTTATAGGTGTTAGTCCCCAGATTAAATGTTTAGAGCCCAATAGTTGGTTTCTAAGTGTTGGGAAATCGCTGTAAAATTTTACAAGTCCAGAGCCCTAAAATTAAACAAAATTAACTCATTGTAGAATCGTACAAGTCCCGAATCTGCCTAAATAATAATAATTTAAAACCCCAATTTTAAAATTGCATTTTGAATTGTGTCGCCTTGATAAGACAGACACTAGAATCAGTTGTTAGTTAAATAGCGGCGAGTGCGAATGTTTATAGGTGTTAGTCCCCAGATTAAATGTTTAGAGCCCAATAGTTGGTTTCTAAGTGTTGGGAAATCGCTGTAAAATTTTACAAGTCCAGAGCCCTAAAATTAAATAAAATTAACTCATTGTAGAATCGTACAAGTCCCGAATCTGCCTAAATCTTAATACTTTAAAACCCCAGAATCGGTATAAGTGATACAGGAACACTGACCCAAGAGGACGTTGTCGTGCTAAAATCTCGCGGCTTTTTAAAGTTTTTGAGTTAGCGAATTAACCCACAAGACGGTTTTACTTCTCCATTTTAATACTACTCCTCAACATGAATAATATGGGGACTTTTAAGACCCGTAGGACGGGGCCGTGATATTTTATCGGGCCGAAACCTTGCACCTGGCGTGCGATTTGGCAACCTTGGACAAGAACGCTCGGTTTGGCAACGCCCGCGCGCCCCGGATGCGAACATTCCACGTAGCCCACTTTCAAATTTTGGTAACAAATGACGCATGCGTGGAGGCCTCTCAAAAGGTGGAAACGGGAGTGGTCCGATTTCACCATATTTCTGTCTCACTCGCACACCTCTTTACTCTCTCACACTAAACTGCATCGGCCCGCCACGCCGACTGATTCAATCGTATTTTATACTGGATCTTGTTAAAAACCGTTATCATATGAACTGTATTAATTCAATTTTTGTAAACAAATATTTTGATTAAAATTATCTGTTGTTTAATTTAAATAAAAAATACTAAAAAATACTAAAAAATACTCTTTTCAGTTATTTAAAGTGATCATATTTTAGCGAAACTTTGGTATGTGAATTGACCCAATTCTGGCCTATTTATATGCTTTGCGAGCGAATGTTAAAACTTAAATCTGTTAAAATACATTCTGGAACATACTAATAAATTATATCAAAAATAATTAAAAATAATTATGATATATGAGTTGAGCTAGGCACATTTTAGTTGTATATTTGTGTTTATTATTCCTCATTTGATAATGTGTAAAATATAATACAACAAGTGGGACAATTTAACTTTAAATCTTACTATTAAACAGGAACAACTTTACAAGTTAAAATACAATCATAAAAAATACCCTTAAAAATGATTTGAGCTACAACGTAATAAAATATTTCGTATAAATATTCATAACACTTAAATTTCCACCGACAAGACCACATCACAAATAATTCTCAGAACACCATACGTAACAACACAAGCACATTATACTTTAGAGTTCATTTCAGCTGATCGCGGTTGAGGTATTTTTCAAATCGTGACATAGTTTGAAGACTCATCTTTTGATACCGACGAATAAGATTCCAATAATGGTTTTTTAATGAATTGCTTGTATATTTAACTCTGGTATTGTAAATTATAGAAATTAATCTCTCCGACATATCTTGTGTTTGGCAAATTAAAGGCCAATATGATATGTTTAAGTAAGATTCTATATCAATATATGAAATATAACACAGCTCTAATTCACTGGGCGTCGAAATCAAAAACAATAATAAGTCTTCGGATAAATTCTGCATACGTAGAAGTTGTTGTATGTTGATTGCAGTATACTTTTTAAAAATTATATCTTCTGGTATGAAATAGCCCCTTTTTACAATAATGTCCAAATCCAGATAATCTTGAAACCCGTACAGAATATCAGCTGTTAACCTAATGTTTTGAGAAAGAATTACCCAGTTAATTTTATGTCGGAATTCCATCAAAAATGGCGTTTTCAAATTATTTGAAAGAGAAATCATGTTCCAACTGTCGGTTGGGAAGTTTAATAGTTTGTTTCTCAATATTTCCAGCACAGATTCATTTCTTACTTTGATGTATAAATGTAGCACTTCTACGGTTGATAGATTCGATAAATTCCCGTACACATTATTGTTTTGCTCTAATAATGCAATTAATTTGTTCATCTTCTCCATATTTAGTTATATTTTAAAACTTACCAGGAAAAACTATTATTTTCACTAAATAAAAAGTATAAAATTACTAGCCACATCTAAACTGTAACAACAATACATACGTGCACGCGGACAACAAAAGGCCACCGCGGCTTCCTGTGTTTGTTTATATACCACTTCCTTGAGAATTTTAAAATTCTCGAGGTTACGAAGGCTAATGTAGTTCTGTTGTACAATTGCGTGTTGCGCAACTGGGTCACGGTGTGAGTACAATTGCGTGTTGCGCAACTGGGTCACGGTGTGAGTCGCCGGTCACTATTTACACAAGATCCCCGAGCGAGTTTCCGTGTTCTGCAACCGGATTTCCGGGCTGGTTTGTCCCCGAGAGAGTGTCTAGAATCGTTTCTTGGTTCGAAGTCAGTCAGTTCAACAACTCAACTCGCCCAAGAGAGTTCTTATGATCCTAAGTTGTTTTTAGAGTTTAGTAAAAATATATTTTTCAAAGTAAGTAGTTATCACATTTAAATCACATTTAAATCACATTTAAATCACATTTAAATCACATTTAAATATATCATACAACCGAAAGTGTAAACAAATGACTTTTAGACATCTTTAAAAATTTAAAAGTAAATAACTAATTTCACTTAAATATATCGTGAACTTGCAAACGCGTCATTTTGAAATGGAGAGCGTGTATACACCCCAGCAAAAGAAGATTGTTACACGCATTCTAAGATTTCTGATCATGCAATCCAAATTCACCCTATTGCAAGAAGATTATCATCACGAATTCCAACATTTAATAAACAGATTATTATTTAAATTTCCGCCCGACGAACAACAATCAATTATACACAAGGTTTCTCAAAAGCGACAATATCGCAAAAAAAACTCAAAACCACCTTCAGTAGATAATAACATACAGCAGTGTTCCGCCACGAATCAAGAGACGACAGAAGTGCGTAACGACTCAGATAGTTTGAACTTTGCAGAAGAAGGAAATTTAATTGGATTAATTCAAGTTAGACAAGCGGATGAAGAATCTATTGTTGGTGTCACAGATGACTGTATACTATTTCCGGAAAATCCTAACAGGATGGTGATCACGGCCCCAGAACTATCGTTAGAAGAACAAGAATATTTATCGACGTTATCGACGTTTTAAAACGGCTTGACAGAAAACAGGTTTTAAAATGTGTATAATTAAATAGTATATAAAAATATCTCTATAGTCCTCAGCAACCTGGCACCTACAACCTGGCCTTACTAGACCTTCTTCCAACCCTATAATAGTATAAGGCATAGTCTTTTGGGGTAATACCCATGAGTCATATACTAAACCATTATATTTGCAGCAGAAACATATTTTAAGATTGATTTTATACAAAACCAGATATGAATGATCAAAACCCCTTTTCATAAGTCAGAGAATTTTTTCGTTTAAATATATTTATGTTTATAAAGTTCTAAAACTAAAACTTTTCTAAAACTTTTCTACAATAAAAGTGGAAATATGCCCCAAAATGAGAATGAGTATAGAAAAAAATTAAGGAAAGCTAACCAGTTTTTTATTCCCAAGCCAACCAATACATTTTTTACAAAAACTTTCAATTTTATAGCTCCGAAACTGTTTAATAAACTTCCTGAAAATGTTAAGATTGCATTTAATATTAATTTTTTTTTATGTAGATTAAGGAAATGGTTATTTCAACTAGAGAATACTGATTGTTATTTCAAATTCAGCAATAGTTTTATTTTTGATATTATAGCTGAGGGTTCACACGGGGACTATGCATTGCATGCAATGAGCTTCGACGGCACCTGGGGAGACCAACCCCAGAGGCAAGTCTCTGGAGAGGTGCCATAAGCCGCCTGAAAGAGTAAACCTTAGAATATTATAATACGTGTATAATTTATATGATAGACTATATGAATCTACAAATACAGTTTTATTTATTTTCTGTAATTAGTTTTTATGCACTGAGCACACGCTGAATTTCAGTGTTCATGAGAGAAATAAGGCGCGTCAAATATTTAATTTTGTATTTTTCTTAACGTTTAATTTTAAATTTACGTTTAATTTTTGTTTAATTTTTGTATACACATGGGTTGTCTGAGACAATTGTGTTTATTATATTTCGATCATTTCTGTTCGCCTACTTTACATTATTTTTAATTTAAGTGATGGAACCCTATAGCAGGCTTTGTCTTAAGAGGACCTATTGTTTTTTCATTATTTTATTTTTATTTTTATGCCAGCCCGACAAGTAAAATGTACATTATTATTTATTTAAGTTACAAACAAGCTGTGTAATTAAAAATAAAGTTAATACGGGTTGAGTTGTGTGTTTTTTGTGTGTTTTTTGTTATAATTTTGAATTTTTAAAATTATTATTCTGAAACCAATATTACCCCGATTGTAGAGTGCGCCCCGGGGAAATTTAAAGTAAATAATCTCAAACGAAGAACTAATATTTCTAATCACTCTCCCATTTATATATAGAATTCCTTGCAGCATTCTAATACTTCTAGAAGATGGTTGGCACCACCGTGCGGATTTCTAGTGATCAACGTTGGAGGAACACATCGCAACTGGGGTAATCTCTATGATTGTAGTGCATGATCAGTGCATGATCAGTGCATGATCACTCGAGAGTTTATTATTTTTACATATTTTTTTGTTATAAATAAAATCATGAAAAAGTCTAAGAAATCTCAAACTGCTGTGTGCACTTGTATGAATATTAAGAGAAAAAAACGTCCCACTATTGGTTATTTTAAATATTCTACCGCAAAAGGACCAAAATCTTTTACCAAGCTTAGAAATAAATGCCCCAAAAGGTCTAGATCGCGGTCTAGAACTAGACGATCTAGGTCGCGAAGTCGTTCTCGGTCGAGAAGTAAATAAAATTATATAAAAAATGTCTGATTGTATTTTCATAAAGTACAGAGACGTATTGAAATTTGAAGATTTTCATTTAAACCACCCTGCTACTTATTTGCCCTTTGTTGTTTATAACTGGTTAGCTCTTGGAATACTGCCGAAAATCTACAGTCACGAGGAATGGGGTTTTGAAAATAGCAGAAAAGAGCTTTTACAAAATAAAAATCACCTCTTGGATGTTTTGGTTGTAATTATCAATTGTGTTTTGGGAATCAAAATAAAACTTAATGATGAATTGTACAGAAAAAATGTGGAATACTTGAAAGGGGTTAAACATCTTTCAAAAGACGTTGTTCTTCCGTTTATTACAATTGAGAATTACATGTCTATTAAGGACTCCAAGTTATTTATTGATAGCATTTCAAAATTCTTTCCGGTAGGGTCCATTGAGAAATCAACAGACGCTATACCGTGTTCTAGGCTTTATGAAATAGTTAGTGGAATGGTCGCTTGGGGTAGTTCGTACTGGGTAGTAATACATTTCACAACATTGGTTATAGATAAAATGGAGGAATCTAAACTTAAAGAAGAATATCAAGAAGCTTTATGCAGTTTAACGGGATTTTTTGATCTTTTATTACCATGTTCGATATGCAGATATCACTATTCAAGTTTGTTTAAGTTCAACGAAGAAGAAGATTTTGCCCGGCCGTTTCAGTTAACTCTTCCATTTGAATCAATGATGTACGCCAAGAATAACGAACTCTTTGAGTTTTATAGTATACTTCACGACAACTGTAAACCCATGGACAGGAGGGAAAGATTGGGTGTGGAATATCATAAAAAACAATATGAAAAATTTTACAATATTGTTTTTTATCCGCGACTGTCCAAGGAGGAGGGAATACATCAAAAATCACCAAGAGACTAAGTGTTTCTCAGTCTAGATTTTTCCTCTTCTAAATTACTTTGAATCTACATATTCCATTTTTGTATTAGTGGAAAACGCTCTGTGTTACAAAATTTAATCTAAATTTTATTTTTTTTTTTCTTCTTTTCTCAAATATTAATGCAATTTTGTTATTTTTTTTACATTAATTGAATTAATAAATAAACATTAACTTTAAACTTTGCTTTAACGAAACCTGAATTTTCCCCTCTGATATGATAAAAAGATAGTCTATTTAGTCTCTGAAGCGGCCGAGGTAAGTTCAACAACTCAACTCGCCTAAGAAAATCTTGATCCTAAGTTGTTTTTAGAGTTTAGTGAAAATATATTTTTTAAAGTAAGTAGTTATCACATTTTTACTGGAGTGCAACATAAAGAGAATAATTTAGTGTGAAAGAAACCTATATGACGGAAGACCCGTTCGAAAAATAAAATTTGATGGAAAGCCATTAAAATTGGACTTAAAATCAAATGCAGACTTTGACAGGATAGGGGTTGAATTTTTGAGCAGTAGGGCTATGCTAAATAGTGGATTCTCTAGAGAAAGGATTATAAAAAAAGTAGCTAAATTCTCCACGATGAATTAGAATATAACATTTATTTTGACGATACTTTTAGCGCTCTTTATTCTTAAACGTTAACAGACAAAAACACCGCAAAACAAGACTGGAAGTACGAGGGGGGTGAAACGCCCCCCTAACCCATAATGAGAAACATACAATCTTTCTTAGCGAGCCGGGTCTTTATGTTTTTGTGGGTTAGTCAAATGACGAAATATTTTAACAAGATAGTGATAACTTGTACAACATTAAAGATTTTAAGTTTTGGAGTTGGTAAACTAAAACCTTAAAATAATAATAGTTGATAAACTCTGAAACAATGCCGCTTGTGTGTGAACGCTTATGATAACATCCATAGTCCTAAGCTACCCTCTTCCTCTTTTAATCCAAACTTCTCGTATTTTTTTTCAATCTCCTCCCCCGTCCAACTTGCAAGTCGATTGCAAACTCGATCCTCTCCTCTCCCTCCTCATCTGAAGAGTCATCATACTTTGGGTTTCTAAATTTAATGACCACGTAATCTACCTCTTCTTGTTTAAATTCTCCAAACTCTTTGAGGCTAGTATATGGACGATCTGTTTCATCACAATCATCCTCAATCCAAAATGATTCGCGCTCATGCCATTTGTCTTTGGTATAAATGTGGACGTCCAATTTGTTATACTTTGAAAAAAATCTGCTTTTTGAATAATCTGCTTCTCTGAGAACCCGCTAAGGGACATGGCCTTAGTATCTATAAATTCGAATTCTATTCTGTCAAAATTTCCATTAGATTTTACTTCCAATTTCAAAAGTTCCCCGTTGAAATCTATTTTGCGAACGAGTCTCCCGTCCTTCATCAAATTTATAATGATCCAGCCAACTCCACTGTCCTCCGACGCGCCCGCGCCCTGAGCGCGTTGGTGGCGACATGCTTGGCAAATGCTTTCGCCTAGGTAACAGACATCATCATCATCACACGAATCGCTTTCGCTTAGGTACGAGACATCATCACACGGATCCATGTTGAAGACTATGTAGGAGTTTGAAACTACAGTATGTATGTAAATGGTAGGTATGTTTTGTTTCACACGGAGAAACTATTATATTCCCCTGCTTTCAACAAATTCTCCCACCCCCGTCAACATTTGAAATAAGGGCATAATACAAATTCCGAGGCTTTATAAAGGAACGGGTCCCCCCAAATATACCAGTAGTTGCTGAACTCCTGCACTGGTGTTTGGTCTGATAGAGAACCGAAAAGAGCTCTATTTACCTCGCTGATTCCGATATCTAAGGACGTCTCAACATGGCTAAACATGCTTATATTATCGATTTTCAAGGATTTAAAGACAACAAAAACAATTTTATTATTAAAGAAATTGCACTTACAAAAACCAGCGGTAATTGGTTTCTGAGACACTGGTTTGTAAAATCGCCGTACGATTTTGACAAACTATCTCCGGACTACAGAAGACAGGCGATCTTCAACGCAAACTATTACCACGGAATTCCATGGCAGGAAGGAACCACGTCCTTCAATTACGTCAAGAGACAACTGGCGGAGCTGTTATCACAAAACAACACCGTCTACGTAAAGGGTCAAGAGAAACAAGTGTTCCTTCAAAGACTTTTTAAGAACGCCAAAGTTGAAAATTTGGACGACATGCCATCACTTAAAAAACTAAAATCTAAGTATCTAAATAATTATTGTTATTATCATAGATTTAATAGTTTCATGTGCGCTCTTGAAAATATTTATAAGATTCAAACCTACTTGGAACAAAGAGGGTATGAATAAAAATATTAAATGTCTATTGTGTTCTTTATTGCGGGTAAATGCCTAATTCTTTTGTAAATCTGTTTGCAAATATCTTGCATCAGGATTATAATAATGTTTATAAAAACTGTATTGGTACTTAATATTTTCAATAATTCTAGGAATCTCGTTGTTAAATTGCCTTATGTGTTTATATATCATTGCAATGTTAGTCATGGAGTGGTAATTGGTTGGATAAATTCTCTTTTATAAGTTTTTTTTACAATACTATGTTTGTAGATTCACAGAATCAGCCCAAGTCTTATTTAGTACTTAAAATAATTTCGGCTAAAATATGATTTTTTTACTCTGAACTTAGAAAAATTTAGTGATTAAAATAATTTCGGCTAAAATAAAGTTTAGAACAAAAACGTAAGTGTTCAATCGAGGACCCGGAGCTACCGGGTACATAAATATTCAAAAATGGAGATTGTTTTTGTTGCATTTCTTGAATTTCCAATTTTTATATTGTCTCTGATTATACTTAATACCTTTTAGTATTTTTAATTAAAACAATTTTAAAAATCTTTTGGAAAGAGAGAGCGATAAAATTCCCCAAAAAATTCCCCAAAAATTTCCAAATCAAAGTCTACACGTAAAATCCTAGCGTGAAGATATTATATTTTGTGCTATTTTGTACCAGCACCTTGGGAGATGTTTACAAATAAAATACAAATCAAAACACTTACAATAAATGAAATTAAATTTGAGCTTGTCCTGAATGGGATATTCCCTTTATTTGAGTAGTATACTAAATCAAATGCGTATTTGGAAAATATTGTATGTTTAGTAACCCTTTTCAGTTGAAAATTGTATTCAAATGTTACGTTACTCGGATTTTGAAATTCGTGGTCTGCCACCTTATAACATATTGGAATCCAATATATAAGGTGGGGGTTTTGGAATAATAAATTTAATCCATATCTCTCACCCTCAACAACAGCACTGGGACCGTTAAAGCGACGTGTCAACATTTTTATTATAAAAATGAGTGTGAGATTTTATGATTTGGTTTACGTCATAGATTGCGGATCTAATTCAAATGTTACATTTTTAAAAGATAAATTAGATGATAGGTCTCTGTTACAGAGAAGAGCCGACAGGGAGAGATTCAGAAGAAATAAGATAGACGCGTATAGTGAAAAACTGAATAAAGTCATAACACACAAATTACAAGATTTCTATGAGAGGGAAAACTGTTTGAATAAACTCTGGCAAATGTTTCGAATTTCTAGTTTGCCCGAGGACAAAAAGGATTTTTTGAGGATAGTGAAATTTTTTGAACTCTACGAATTAATAAAAAATATAAATCTGTATAAAAAAAAAGAAATTAATAAGGAATACTTTTTAAAGGCTTTAGATTTGTTGAAGAGTTTAGAATCTTAAAATAAAAAGTATGCAGCTCATTACGGGTATTGAATTATTACAAAGTGAAAAAATAACAAATAACCATTCTGTAATTGATAGGTTTAAATTGTTTCATAATAATATATTATTTGATGAAGTTGAAGACTTAAAATATTTACTTTATTGTTTAGAACTCAGAAAAGTATTTTATTGGTAAACCATTCATTCAACAAACTTTTTGTACATCATATATAGTAATACGCCTATGACAATACCTACTGCCGCTCCGAGACCCAATGACATAATATCGACCATGTTTTGTATTTTTTATAAATGAAAAAAACGTGTAAGATATACAATCGCCCGTGTTATTTTATTAATGTGTTATTATCCACTTTGTCCTGATTTTTTATTTCCACTCCCCCCGCCACCCGCCGGAGGAGTGCCTCCGCCACCCGCGGGAGGAGTGCCTCCACCACCCGCGGGAGGAGTGCCCCCGCCACTCACTGGAGTAGTCCCTCCGCCACCCGCTGATCCACCTTTAGCTTGTTTGCTCTCACTTTTGTCCTTTGAATCATCACCCTTCTTTGATTTATATTTTTTGTAGAAGTAATACACGCCGGCGCCTAATAAAATTACCACAAAAATAATTGCGTATAATGCCATGTAGTTTATCATTGGTTATTTTTATTATAATAAAAATATGATTTTAAACAAAACATTCATATTTACATCGGTTGGATTTATTTTACTTTTCATAATGTATAATAGAAAAAAGTCTCCAACCACTCACGATTATGATAAAAATAATCTATCAGTTTTAGACGAGATTTTACATAGTGAACATAAATATGAACTTTCAGATTGTTTAAGAAAGAAATTTAACTGTAATACTGATAAAGAATGTTTAGACATTTGCAATAAGGGATTACCCTGGATCTGTTTGGAAAGTCAATGCACTGTTAATACCGATACTTTAAAACCAAATTGTATTTTTGGTAAATTAACGGCTATATACGATTCCAATAAAAAAGAGGTGAAATATCAATGTGTTTGTAGTTCACTTTATTATGGCAAAGATTGTTCAAAAACGATACATTTTTGCGACGATGTCAAAGAAAACAAATGTGTTTGTAATAGCAACAGTGTGTTATTTAAGTATTACGACGAGTTTGATGTGTGTATTCCTCTGATTCACCGTATACTGTTCTCAAGTCAAGATAATTTTAAACAAGTATGAAGTCTAAACGGTACGGGATAATACTTGTAGATAGAAATTTAAAAAATACACTAGTCCTAAGTAGAATTAACTACGCGCTTTATAACCGATTGAATAACAACATTATACCCTATGAAAATGCTAGCACCGACATGGCTCTTAGCATGTATTTTGGTTGTAATACGATTTACGAATTTCCAAAGGGTGTACGAGAGAAATCTGAAACGCCTTTTAACTGTGCCGTAAGAGAATTCTTTGAAGAAACTGGTATTTGTTTGAATGCAAATTCAGTCAATATTTTGTCAAACATTGACTACACTTATACCGCTAAAAACAATAAAACATACTCGTGCTTTTACTATGTAGTTGATATTCCAATTTCCAGATACTCAACGACAATTTTAAAAACACCAGATTTGCCACTTGTAAGTGACAATTTTAATATTGTAATATGTACTTGTTGGTACAAAATCAGAAATTACTTCCTGAACATAAATCTTTTTGAATTGGTTGCGAAATTGGACGAAGTCTTTGCATAAAATTGTATAAAATTGTATAAAAGGACACTCGCATGGCTAAACCAGACAGTTGCACGATGATTGCATCCAATATTACTGCCTGGAGTTTAATATCTCAAGAGCCGAGGTTCCCGGAAGGAGTGTTGACAGATAGTTTTGTTCAACGGTTTGATAGTTATATGGATTGGGAACAACTTTCCATACATTATTTTTTTACGGTGACCATGTTAAGAATGTATTTTCATCAAGTTAACTGGATCCATATTCTACAAAGACAACAGTTTTCTGAAGACTTTCTTGTGGAGATGACATCAAATTTTAATAACTGTTGGGAAGTAGTAAGCAAATATCAAAATCTATCTGAGAATTTCATCGACAGGTTTAAAGATAAGCTGGATTGGGAAGTGTTATTCGAACATCAACGGTTAACTGGCAAGTTCATAAGGGAACATAATAACTACTTGAGTTTTGTCCACTTTTATGACGACAACACCACCAGTGCTGACATATCGGGGGCGTCTTCAATTACAGCTTATATCTCTTTTTACTACTTTTATTTAATATGTCTGTTAGTGCACAATCCACTGTTTTATTTATTTGAAAAATATATAGAATATATTTGTTCGTAATATAACAGTTTTTTTATTTAACATGTTATTCCGGAACGATAACGACGCAATCATCGTAAAGTGTGATACTAACAGAGAGAACCTACCCACACGCCATTTAATTACGACTCTAAAAGTTGATAACATATACTACGGGTTTTACTTGAATGAAAAAGATATTGAGCAGTCCAAAGGTACGCTTTACATTGGCAAACATGTCGAATTTCCCGAGTCATGTGGACAACAGTTTAATTTATTACGAAACATCCGCAAACTTCCTGCTCGGAAAGGAATGATTGCAAAGGTTGCAGGGGTTGCAGGTGGGATGAGGAATACTATGGTAAAAGAATATTTTAAAACCGAAGATGATATTTTTAAGACGTGTTGCGTTTTTCACACCGATAAAAACCCAAGCATGAGTGTAAATTTGAAAATTGGTGTTTTTTATTGTTTTAGCTGTAAATCGGGGGGCTCGATTACAAAACTTTTGAATCGAATTCGCAATTAATTCACAATTAATTCAAATTAATTTGCAATTAATTCGCAATTAATTGGCAATTAATTTTCAATTAAACTACAACATTCTCTTTTGGAATCCAGGAATTCCACCGTTCCGAGTCAAACCCAAGCCATTTCACGTAAAGGTGAGGTTTATTCCGAATTTTCTTCTGTTTGATTACTTTTTCGACAACATAAGTTAAGCCGTGCACGGCTAATTTTAACTCTTGTTCATAAAACGTTCCCTTGATGGGTTCCCTACTACCCTCTGTGTCTCTGAGTCTATAAGTCACGGGATTGTCCTCTAACACTACTTTTCGTACTTGAAATACCAGCGGTGTAAAATTAAAAGTAGATTTTTCAAAAACGTGCTTGGATTTCGATATATGAACATAATCACCAACTTTAAATTTAGGTTTCGCTCTCTTGGGGTGTTTTTTCGGAGCCAGCCGTCTGAGAATAATTTTTTCATGCGAAAATGACACCTCAGAGGGTTTGAATTTAGTTACACTGTGAATTGTGTTGTTGTATCTATCTAAGACATCTTGTAAAAAATCAATCCATTTGGGGGAGTTTCTCTTGTAAGTCTCCTTTACAAGCATTTTCCTAAATGTTCTATGAAACCTTTCAATAAATGATGCTTTGATTTCCGTATAGACAGAATACATGTTAATGTTATATTTTTTCATCAGGGCTTTAAACTTATCGTTGTAAAACTCCCCACCGTGATCTACTTGTAGGTTTCTAACCATCGGAAAAACTCGTAGTAATATTCTACTCATGACGCTTGTTACTTCGTCACCCGTTTTTGTTTTTAATGGCTCTATATATGCAAATTTTGTAAAACAGTTAATTGCGGTCAGTATATAGATATAACCATCGTTGAATTCTTCGTATTTTTTTAAATCCATAATGTCCCCCTGAATTAGATCATTTATACCCTTCAACACGTAACGACGTCTAGGAAACCGCTTTCTCACATCAGCAAAATAAGTATCAATCAAGTCGTTTTTTACAGATGATTCCATTTTGTTTTATTATACATAATAAATCACATCAAAAAACCCGTAATCACATATCAACGGTTTACGTAGTAAAGGAGTGTCCATATCAAGGCAAATATCATTATCACAATATATTTTATCCATAGTTTCTAATAAACACATTAAACATAACTTTCTGTTTATTTTGATGTCTTTTAAAAAATTATAATTATAATACAAATTACACTTTTTACAAAAATAAATCATTTTTATTTAAGAATATATTTTAACAATTTTGACATCATGTTCTTTCGATGCGACATACTCCTCCCCATCGGGACATTCTATTAAATAATTTGAAACCACGTCTTTTAAATAAGAATCCTTGTTGTAACAATTTATTATAAAGGGGGCGTTTTGATGAGTGCTCCGATGGCTCAAAACACAAGGCGTAGTCTTGTCACCACCGTCCAAGTTTCGAGTACCGTTAGTGCATTCACATAGGCCCGTGATGAAATTATAACCGCTGGCCGGATTGTTGGGTGTGTTGTTTAAACAATAATCCTTTACGCAAAAAGATACCCCGCGATTCAGAGTTGCTTTAACAAGTTTATTCCCATACTCATCGTATAACCCAGTACAATCGACTTTGTACTGTGAAGGATCATTATAATCCACGTTTTTTGCAATACTGTTGGCTTTTGAATATGGATATTTGCCCACTATCTGGTCCCCGGACGTTGTAAAAACACCGGGATACTTCGGGAGACATTTCCAAGTTCCATCAAAATCATAAGTCCCGTAATCCTGTTTACAGCCAAAGTAGTAATGGGGAATGTAGCAGTAATAGTTTTCATCTGTTTTCAAAATTTTGGCATCTTTACTTTTGCAATAGTTTTTACAGTCACATTTAATCACACCTTGTGGACATTTTTTGGGTTGAAACCTACAATCTGTTTCAATAGCTGCCGCTGGTAAATTTGAAAGGTTAAAATGTTTTTTTCTTTTCAAAATAATTCTAAGGAATACAAAAAAACAAACAACAACAAATATTATGAAATTCATATTTTATTTATGTTTGTAATATTTTATAAAACGTGTCACAAAAAAAGGAATCAAACACTTCGGGGTTTAATACTCCAACGCAGAGAATCTTCCCCTCTCAAATATACAGTCAGCACAGTGCATGAAGTATAATGAAGTATAAAAAATCTTTGGGCCAAGTACATCCAAATTTTGTAGATACTGTAAAAACAACGTTTTTCAGTTCCTTGGATTATTTTTCTCAGTGTTTCAACCGATTTGAGTCTCATCACACGGGAACGACAAAGTTTTGTATTTGATTTTCCAAATCCTCGATGTATCTGTTTCTTTCTATGTTGTATTGTTCAGCTAAGACAAGAGCGTTCTTGAACTGTTCGTGTTCCTTTTCCAACAGAGCCAATTGCTCGGAGCTCTGTTCATTTTCTAGCCTTAAATCTTGAATAATCTGTTCGCGCTCTGATAGTTTTTGATTGCAATACATGTTATCGGTTTTTAACTTTTGGTAATCTGACAATTCTTTTTCCAAATTGGTGACCTCAGCAGAAAGGCGTATGTTTTCGGATTTCAACTGAACACTTTCTTTTCTGACCTCCTCAAATAAAACTATTCGCCTTTGACAACTATTGAGGAAATTCTTTACATCTACGTTGAGCGGTTTTTGTTTATAAACACTATCTAGGAAATCCACGATATATGCAAGGTCTACACCCATTTCATTTTCCAAAACCAGAAATGGTTTTACATCTACATATAACCGGTTATAGGCGATAATTTTATTAGAGAGTTGATTCTTTATTGATTCCATATCCACAGTCAAAGATTTCAACTGTTTTAACATAATCCCAATATTTTCTAAAGAAAACAAACTGTTGAAATCACAATCTAAAAATGTTTTGTGTAATTCTTTAAATTCTTTACCAAATTTAATCAGGGTTGAGTTGTTGTTAAGATATAACAGGTTGCTGATAATTTCTTGTATGAGTTTATAATTTGTTTGATTTATATTTAGAGTCTTAACTAATTTATGTTGCTCTTCCAACATACCAAACAGCACATATTCATCGTCAACATTGAATAGATGAAATATTTTTTCAATCACCTGATTAATAGTCTGTATTTTTGTAACAGCAACCCGTGGTTCTAAAACTTTCAATTCGTCTAATATAATTGAAAATAATTCACACAAGTCTGTATATTTCAAATACATACATTTGATATCTGCCTCTGAGATATTTTCTGAAGATACCGTTTTCTTTAATCTGCTACGAACAAATTCATTTAAAATAGAGTTAATTTTACTGTAGGTTAATGTTTGGAAGTCAACATCTGTTAGACCTAAAATATCTACAACCGTCTCGGCAAACAATATTTTACCGTCATCGATGATTAAATCGTCAGTCTGTAAGGCTTTACTGAATTTTAGAGGCGTTTCTGTTGTTGTGTGTTTATCAGACATTTTTTCAACAAAATTATAAGGAGCTTCTAAACTTTTCCATTTAAACTCCCTACCGCCGAAAGTATTTACAACATACTCGATTCCGGCCTTTAGTTTAGATAGTGTAAAAGAATTTGTTTTAGACAGTATATCTTCAAATATACTTATTACATTCGATGGTGAAAAATTATCTTGTGCGCCGATAACAGTTAATCTTTTATTAAGATCTTGTAATAACATAATTTTTTTGTCAATTTTACAGCTTATCAATATATCCAAAACATCACTTCCACTTTTTAAAAAGGTTTCAAGCTCCGCGTCATCGTTAAAAACTAACTGATAACAGTTTAAAAACTCAAACATATTTGCACTTAAAAAACGGAGCATGTCTTTATATTGAGCTCTATAGCTGTCAAAATGTTCGTCATACTGGGCCTTGTGTAGTTTTGTAGATTTCTTTGAAAGTAAACTAAATATCAACGAACTTATACAGTCTTCGCTCGATTTCAACACTAAAACATTTTCACCCCGCTGAGACTGAAGAGTTTGTAAAAGGGTTTTTAAAAAAGATGACAGGAGTTTTTTAGCTTTTGAATATTGATAATATTTGATAGAAACTAAAACGTCGGTTTCACTAATCTCCATTATTTTTATTTTAAATTTTATCTACAAACCGCTTCAAGACGCGGTTGTAAAACCTATTGTACATAACGCCATACGTACGATTTGTCATATACATTGAATTGTTAATCACAAGGTCAACTCCTTTTCTGTATGCTGGCAATAAATCCACATGCGCCCTTTGACGAATCGTTTCAATTTCAGTTCGGACGTTTTGATTAAACTGGTTAAATCCCATTTCTAACATAACAGCATACAAACCAAGTTCAATTCTATTTATCAAACTAAAATCTGAGAGTTGAAGCAGGTTTGAGAATTGATTAGTATCTATCGGGTCTACGAAAACAACTTTTCGTCTCGCGTTTTCACTTCCTTTAAATGTGACTTTGATACCATCATTTCCATAGTAATTTTCATTTCCTGGTACGTTTTTGTTTATTTCTCTCATAATGTGGTAAATTTGAATAGTTAATTTGTCAATTAAATCATAATTTTGTGTATATTCTAACAAAAATTCTTTAATATTTTTTTGAAAATCTTCCTCATTAACTATTCCATCCAAGCGAGCAATTATTAATCCAGACAATCTAAAAAATAACGTCTTTTGTAAAGACTCAAAGTGTTTGGACTTTAGCTGTGATAATAAGTCTATCTGTTCCTCCATATAGTCCCCAATCTGGTCTTCTTCAGCCCATAGATTAATTATATCGCCGGTTGATTGTTCGCTTTCCATTCTTATGAATGCTCCACGTCAGGGAACTCCTTTTATTAGACCCGATTGCTATTTTATTTTCCAAAAGTAGAATTTCAGTTGCAAATAGCCCGAATTTGTAAATTTTATTATATGACAAAGGAGAGAGGTTATAAATATCGGTAACGCACTCTTTCAAAGTCATTTTATCTTATGAATGATCTCATAGCACTTATATACAACTTTTACCAACTAAGAAACTTGCCTGGATTTTTAACAAAATCGGATGCAGATTACAAATGCGTCTCTAAATCGGATATTGTTTTAAAAATTCAATCGTTTATTTTTAAATGTAACGCTTGTATTTTAAAGCATTATAATCATGAAGTTATAGATTATATTTTATCTTTGTTAAATAGGAATATTGACTATTGTATATGCGTTAATTTAAACCATTTGGAGTTCCATCACGTTGTGATTGATGTAGATTTTAAGAAACTTCAAAATATAGATAGGACAATTGTAAAGGAGTTTTGTGATGATTTTTCAAAAGCCGTTAAAAGTATTTTAAACAATTTAATAAATGACCAAGAGTTTGAATTGACTTTGATGGTAAAAAAAAATCTAAACTTCCTAGACAACAAAGATATTTTCGAGAGCGCAACAAACGGTGTCCATTTTGAAATTAAAGATTTAGTCTTATACAGAGGAGATAATATCTGGTTTATTGAGGTGTTAAAGAAGCTTTTAATCGGTAAATACCCACACTTTATTAAAAACAACGTAATCGACCAACCCATCAACTGGAATTTACCCCTATCGAAAAAACAAAATAAAGACATTTATCTACCAGTTGGGTCCTATAATTTAACCGAAAACATTGAATTTTGGGAGTCTGGAAGGGAGTTATTGATAAATAATGAATTTGATAATTCATTTGTAAAAAACTATTCGGTGATAAAAAATTATGATCCAGACAGCGTACAAGCTTATTTCCCTTTGGATTTACTCAAACAATTTCAAGGATGTTACTTTGGTAATTGCAATAATGTAAAAGTCTACAAACATTCACAACTTGCGCTATTGGGTGATGACTTGGAGGGTGTGATAACAATAAACAAAAACGTACTTCCATATGCTGATTTTGCCGTGTCGCGGTTTTACAAAAATAATTGCTTAATAGTACTAGGCGAATCCCAAATTGAAAAGTCGCTTTCTCCTTTCAGTCTGTCCTATTTAAGGGAGGAACTCTTGGTTTTTTATACAGACCTAACAACTGGCGACACCGGAGGTAAGTCTCGAGCTATATTTAATATATTCGTGTTCTTAATAGCACTATATGATAGAATTTGTGAATCCAACACATCCTTTGCAGAAGAAATACTGTGTGAAATTCAAAACTCAGACCTTGTGAACTATTTCACTAACATTTCGAGTAAGATTGTGCAGTTAGTCAAGGAAACTGTAAAATTGTGTGAAGATTCTGAAAAGTCATTTCGTAAACTAAACCCGTTGCTATTTTTAAAATGCCTCTTTGTTCAATCGTATACAGAGTCAAATAAAGTGGAATTAATTTTTGACGACTCTACTGATGAAAGCGTCTTCATATCGTCAAACATTTTATCGCTTGTCAACAAAAAGTCTTTATCTATTTTAGAACTAGTAAAGTTGATGTATCCCATATATGCAACTCAGAAGGACGGTTCCATATTTTATTACGAAAAGAACTCTTGGTGTATGTCCTTAAACAGGTTAGAGCACGTGTTTTTACCTTTGAAAATATTACATAAATACGGTTGTGATGATATAGAATTGGAAACCGAAAGTGGTTTGAAAAAGAGGCGAAAAAAAAATAAACCCGAAGAAAGCCTTCCCAAGATTTACACTTATTTAATCCAGTTCTGGGGCAGAGTAATCACGATTGAGTTTCCAACAAATGTTGTATCTTTTAAGGACGGTTTCGTGTTAATCAGTAACGAGTATCTTGTTTTTTCACACACACCTCTATTTAGAGGATATCCGTGCAGACTCAGTTGGAAGGGGATGAGGGAAAAGATTCAACACATCAGCAACCGTTCTTGCACGTATCAAAAAGTTTTCGATACTCTTAATGAAAACATCGGTGCAAAGTGCGAAAGTTCACTTTGTCCCGACGGAGTTATTGATTACTTCCGCTACAATTATTCAAAAGAAAATGGTCCCGAGCTTTGTATCAATGATTTAGAGAAGTGCAACAGCGAGGGGGAATGTCCGGTGTATAATTGTTTGCGCTATTTTCTTACATTGTTTTCAAAAGATGTAGAGCTGGTATTTTTCATGCTGTGGACGCTGCGATTTGTCCTATTAGGATTGAGCATCAAGAGAGCATTCATATTCTATGGCCAAGGCCAGAACGGAAAAAGCTCTTTGAGTTGTGTTATGTACGCGTTATTTGGTAAAGCCATGAGTTTCATTGGCACTGATACGATTCGTGGAAAAATATCAACTCTCGCTCCCGATTTATATAACGCAAAAGACGCAAAGATAGTATACGCAGACGATTTACAAAAGATAAACCCCACTACTCTAAAACAAATTGTTTCCGGAGCCCACATGTACCTGAGGACTTTGTACAATTGCGGAACCGATATTCAAATGAAGTGGCTGTTTACGGGCAGTTGTAATTCCTTGAGGTTGAACGCGGATTTCGCCACGATGAAAAGAATTTTGATGATTCCGTTTTTAAACTTTTTCCCAGATAATTCTGACTACTACTGTAACCAAAACACTTTTAAAATTATAGCAAGCGATATTTTAGCAACAATATTTTGGTTGGAAAAATACTATTTAGAAACAAATATTTTCTACAACGATAAATATGATATAGTTTACCCCCCAAAATCGGTGAAGTGGTACTCTCACGAGTTGATCTGGAAAAATGATTTGACGAGTGGTATCTTAAATGCTTTTAATATAATAGAATCTCCAAATCTATTCATAAGGATAAATGATCTGATTGCGGAAATTAATGCAATAAGGGTTTCAAATAAATGTTCTAAATTTCAAATGAGTTTTTTCAATGAAGATATAGAAACTATATTAAATTTATTGAAACACCGGTATTCTGTAGGCACGTGCCTCAACAAATCTAAGAAGATATATGAACAGGTTATTGTAGGTATATCCATAGACCGCTTTAAGATGTTATATGAGGAAGCGTTCGAATTGATATAATATTATTTGGAATTATTTAAAATTATTTAAAATTATTTAAAATTATTTAATAAAAATGACTGAAGATCCGTCTGAGAGCGTTTATCCGGTTGAGTTTATCACGACAACTAAAAAGAGTAGTCAGTTAAACGACTCTATCCTTCTTACTACGGTTGAATATTTATTGGGGTTGAATTGGCCGATTTGTCCACGGCCACCTCCAGCCATTGACATCGGTACTTCAATAGAAAACTTTCTAACAAATATAATTAATAAAAATAAATTAAACATTCAAACTGAGGAATTAGATCCTAGGTGTAAATTACCGGAGCATTTAGAGCAACCATTAAAATCGGGTCTAGACTACAACGAATTTCTTAAAATATTACAAAGAGTATTAGATCAATCAAAAACGAAGCCGGATTAGGTTGTAGATGGCATATTGTCTTAGAATATTCAATGGGTAGACGGGAGTATATAATCTTCTAAAATTCTGATAAGCTATTTGATCAATGCCGTAGTATACAATACCATCATTATCATAATACAGTTCGGGCAAGACGTAACTGAGTTTGTGCGTGGAATAACCCATCATTTCCACTCCCGACTTTGACAGAATGGACCGACTATTGAAAGATTCTTTCAAATATTCAATTTTATTTAAACCCCTCAAACACTTAATCATCAAGTGAAGATGTTGCTTTTTAAAACGGTTACTATTTGAAGTCATGTATCGGTTGAACAAAGTGTTTTTTGTAATGTCATTAGTCTCCCAAATGTTACAAAAATCCTCCTCGTCATAGCTGTGTAGCAAAAACAGTTTTAAAATGTTGTAAAATTCATGATAAGAAACTGTCGGTTTTACGATACAATTAAGTTTCATCAAGACACTTCTTAGCTTTTCAAAAATATTTAGTGCTGTATGAGAATCATACAATAAATATTTTGCATAAAGCCAATTATAGAGGTTTTGCTTCTTTATTTTAAAAAACGTAAACATAGTCTCCAATTGTTCGTGAGTCAGATTGGGCCTGATTTCCCCCATCGCCACGAAAGAGAATTCGGGATTTAATAAAAAGTAGCATTCCGAAATAGACATACAACTATTAAGGGCATAAAAACTCAAAGTGTCCCCGTCAAAATCCAAATTGTTTTTTTCCGTGATCGAGGTGGGTAGGCCTACTACTGGTGCATTCCACGTACTTTTAACTCTATGGAAAGTAAACGCCCTGGTATCTAAAACTGGATACCTTATAGCCAAAACATATTTTGGATAGTTCATACAAGCCCAAATTTTTCTGTTTAGGATGATTTCGTTGGTTTTACAGTTTGGGGCGGGTGTGACGACACTACGTGCCGAGTAGTAGGATTTTTTACTTAAAAGAATTTTCCTAAAACAATTATTCTTACCCTGTCCAATGAATGTTAGGGGGTCTGGTTTTATGTTTACTTGTGACTTTTGTGTTGGGTCGTAAGTCTTATTGTTCCTTAGGAGTTTGATTATTAAATCACATAGAGTGCTATTTGTGTTCCAAAGAAAAGCTGGAGGGTATGTACAATTTCCCACTTGAATTCGAAATTTAAAATTTTCAATCGGATTCTCTGTATTTTTTTCAAATAATTTTAACTTATTTTTGTACGAATGCTTATAATTCAATAAAATACGTTCCATTTTATTTTTACATATCTTACAGCGAGATAAAATTTCATTTTTTATAATTTTTTTTAAAATAGCAATAAACTGTTCTCTTTGTACTATATAACGCGTTTTACAATTGTTGCAAAAATTGCTAGATATGTTACACGTACACTGTAAAAAGTAACAGTTTGGACAAATTTTGCTTAGCCTTAACGCCAAAGACTTTGGGATTTTTTTATAATTGGAGAGTTTAATTTTTTTACATTTTGCATAAGATTCAAGACAATCTTTGGTCACACAGATTGGGGCCAATCCATACACATTTTCGTTTGATTGTCCGGATTTAGATAGGAAACAAGTGTTGATAGTACCATGTTTCATATCGAAATAATGGTTATTCTTCAAACAGCTTATTCTTAACCGTGGATTTTTAAATGTTTATTTAAAACTGTTTAAAACTATTTAAAACTATTTAAAACCATTAAAAACTATTTTCATCGTGATAAATATCAGTTGTTAACCGTGAACGGTATAAACATGGTGGATGTTACAGGATTAAAAAAATTCAAATGGAGGCTAATAGAAGAACCCTGCAATTGTTCCGGTAATGAAACTGTTTCAAATTTTGAATGGAATGTTCGTGAGTCTTTGACAAGAATTTTACGAGTAGAAAGTGAACAATTTGACTGTATTTTTAATAAATTTCCAAGTCTCGTGTTCTATCCTACGACTAAAAGCGTAGAATGTGCCATTAATAAACGCGAAACGGTGGGTGTGTATACATACTATTTCGGTCACCAACTGTTTAACTGCCCCATTTTAGTGGGAAGTAAAATGTTTTTTTTACTTTCAAACTACAATCAAATCGGTTTTAAATTATGGAGTGATACTTACTGGAAGGATTCGTTGAAATGTTTACTCTGTGGCTACGGTGACGAGACGAAGCCAACAACGTTTGTTATTAAAGGTAAGTGTTATACGTTGGGACTGCTGGCGTGGACAAACTACGATAAAGTAGTTTGTCTCAGGAAAAAAAGAGGTATAACGCTGTTCAAAAAGAGGCCAAACATCACGATTACCGCTGAAGAGTTTCCAATTCTGAACGATTTTAATGACATCAAGCACTTGTTGGAATGTTGTATCGGGAATCGCAGGATTTTCCATGGAGGTTATATTTTTACGGAAATGTTAAAGCAAACATTAGTTGATGTGAATAAGGTTTTGAAACTACCTAAAAAGAATCTATTTATTAAGCAAATAAATAAAATACAAACAAAACGCGTTAATATGGGCGTTATTGATGCGATTATTGGTAGAAATACGGTTTTCAATATGCAGGACTGTCTGGACTCGTCCGGCACTAATCCGAAATACTATAGCAATAATATCGGCAGGTACAAAGTATTGACAAAATTAGACGTTACAACATATTCAAAAACCTTGCAGTTAGATATATTGACTACGTTGTATTCAAAAAAAATACCTATCGACTTTAAAATCGAAGATTGTGGATTTATTTGTATTACATCATCAAGTGAGAATTCCCCGGGTATGAACGGACTGGAATCTGTTATTGGGACATTCATCTCCTCGGAAAGGGACTGTATGCCCCAAGATCATATAAAGGAGGTGTTGAGCAAATATGTAGATTTGAATTTAATTTCAACCGATTTACAAGATTTACAAGATTGCTGGTGGTACGTAATCATCAACCAATCTATATACAAACACTCCCCGAGAGATGTAAACATTGAACAGTGGACTAATTTTTTAAGACGTGTATTAAAATCAATATATCCGTGTATTGAGGTTTATCACATAAGTAGTAGACTGTATACAATATACTCCTTCCCGTTAACCATGTATAAGATATTACCAGACGGCTGTGCTTATTCTGCCATGGAAGTTTCTCGGTCAGAAAAATTAATGACGGAAATAATCTCCGAGGAATGTAACTTGCACGGTCCAACGTCTCTGTTGATTTTCAATCTAAACAGTAATAACTTGGTAAGGAATACAATGATCACACATGCGATAAAACAGTGTGTCAGCGGTGTAACGGCTTGGCCCTTTTTAAACAATGAAAGATTGCTACTGAAAAAAAACAGATATCAACTAATTAAAGGTGTTCCTTTTTATTGTTTGAAGGCGAATATTTTAATACTCCCCCTGGAATACAACATAGAAGACTCGTGTGTCTTAAACGCAAATTCTGTATATAAAAAGAAACTATTCACAACTGACAATATAGTGACTGTAACTTTGCATTTACAACAGGTTTCATTAATTCAAGTGTTGGTAAATGAATTTCCCGTTCTAATCAAACCCTATTTAGTTCTTTTAAAATTTAAAAGCGATAAAGTTATTCATTTGGGTAAAAATCTATCCATTAATCCCGACCCGCTGAACAAAGAAGTCATGAATTTAATTTGGACCCCAAATCCAGATTTGATAAAAACTAAAAAGATATTTCTAAATAGGATTCATCTTAATTACGATGACAATACAAATTTGTACTGTGACGTTTCAATTTCCTACCAACAAGACGGGTGTTTGGGAACAAAACTCTTTATACTGAACGGCGCGCAAAAATCCGTTGTTGGGCACATACTCAAAGCGAAATCTATGCCAAAATTACACAATACTTTATCGCTGGATGACGTCGCAGAGCGCGATATTGATATAATTCAGCACCCGTTTTCACTTAAAAGGTTAGCATTTAATTTTCTTTTTACTCCCGAAATATCAGCGTTATACAATGAATGTTTTCGGGTTACACCTTATGACAAATTAAAAGTTTTGCAAAGTAAAAAGGACTACTTTGTAAGCGATCCCGTCACAAAAAGTTTTTACGTCAACGGTAAAGACGGAAGCCCCGTTAAAGCAATTTTGTATGAGGGTTTTGTAGTTATAATGGGAAAACAGAACCCTTACGGATTAATACATAGTGCAGAAGCAGATTCGACACCCACGTCGGCTTTAACTGGACAACCGGAAGTAAATTATCAAAAATATAGCAATAGAAATAATCACGCATTCGGGCTATCTGAGAGCGAACGAGAGGTTTTGATCGCACTTGGGCTGAACAGTTTCGTTGAGGAAATGTACGATTTGAGTGATTCAACAAACATAACCCTAGAAAATAATAGGGGCGAAAAGGTAAACATTCCATATTCAACCTCGGCTGCAAGGGTTCTGGACATGTTGTCACTAGTCGGAGTTGATGTTAATTTTTCCGTTGACATTGAATCTAATTAATTTCAAAGTTTTCTTTGAACCACACGTACAAGGCATCTAAATATTCGTTGAACGTGTCATAAGTAACGCAATATTCGTTGACGTTTATTTCTCTGTTGTCATTTAAATCGTAAATCTTTTCAACAAGGCCATTGAAAATTGGTTCTATTCCGTCAGCGTATTTCAATGTCGGTGCCAGCATATTAGTATTGAAATTGTCATTCTCTATTACTGAAATTATTTCTTTTATCCAGTCCGGGCATATTATATTTGTATTTACGAATACAACAAGTATAATATTTACAATAATTTTTTTATCAATATCTTTATTCGATATGTAGTGTAAAAACTCATTAATCTCATCAACAAATAGTAAATTATCTATGTCCTCATCGCTGATAAACATTTTTATTTAATATTTTAAAATTCTCCATCCATAAATTTTACAATTACTGTGGCGATATACGAAAATATAAACCACAGGAGTAACAGTATTATGTTAGTAAACGGCGAACTGCTCTTCAGAGGAGTGCTAAAATCCATTCCGAGGAAGTTTGTGCTTGATTTCGCTGTCATTTTTTTCTCATTTTTTCTTAAATGGGTTTCACGTTTTTGCATAGATATATTTTTGGAGACCAAGTAATATATCCGTTACAGAGTCATCCTAGAGAAAACAACAAGTGCAGCAGAATTTATTTTGATTGTACGGGTTTGTTGTATCAAATATCCTACGCCATACCCACCGGGGTTATAGTCGAAAACACTGATACTTTGTTAAATTTAATGGTGGAGAATTTAGTATATTATATTAAAATTGTCAAAGAACTATCACTAAATCCCACATCCATTTATTTGTTTTTCGATGGAAAATCTCCAGATCAAAAATTAAGCCTACAAAAGAAACGAGATGAAAGAATTCAACGGGCATTAACTGCTGGAAAAAAACTCTTTGGTCTGAGTTTAATTACAGATCGTAATAGAAGAAGTTCCATAATTTCATATATTGCCAATAATATTGTATGTAAAATTGGTCAGGAATGTGAAAATATCCAATTGTTTTCTACGGACCAACCCGGTGAAGCGGATATTAAAATTGTAAAAGCGGTTTTGAACTCAATAAATTCGACTGAAGTTATTGAAGTTATAATAACCGCCGATACAGACATTTTCATCTCTCTTAATTCGCTGAGATATAAAAATATCCTTATAGTAATTAGATTACCTAACGTGGGTTTACAGTGCCTTACGTCTTCTTCATTGAATAATTGGTTAAATAGCAATTCATTATGCTACAAGAGGTTATTATTTTATTTCGTATTTTTTTGTGGGAACGATTACGAATGCCCCATAGTTTCTGGCACAAAAAATCAAATTTCTCAGATATACGACTTTGGAAAAAAACACAGTTTTAAAGTATCCATTGCAAACTTACTTAGACTCTGGTCAACGTTAAACATCAAACCATCAAAGTCGGTCGTCATTACGGGCTTATCACTCCGGGTTTTGTGTCGAATAACGCGCCTCAAAATGGAGTCTGTTAAACAAACCATTAGATATTATAGTTTTGGATATGATTTACCAGATATCATGCTGCTGCCGATATATGATCAATGGAGATCTTTATTTAAAAATATAAACCCCAAAGATATTAGCAAGTATTTAAGACAAATGCATAATAGCGAGACAGGACAGTTGAGACATGATAGACGAATACAGCAATAAGTATTTTACAGTGTGAAAATTAGATTCTGAATAATCCAGCAAGCAGTAGCACGATATTGTGATACAACTTATGTATAAAAGGAATTTAACCAATAATTTGTAAATCAACTTTTTTTTTAAAATCGTTTTCAGATCAGGGGTTTTTGTAGATTGCGGTTTATAGCGCAACATATTTTTTATATAAATAAAGAAGGAGAGTAAGCCGGCTCCTCATTCGTAATGAACACTTTACACGGTTTAAAGTTTGACCAACACATTTATAAGTATAATGGCGTTCCCGTAAATATTACAGAGAACGACACCTCCTACATATTTAAAAACATTGAAACTGATGAAATGGTATTCTTTATTGATTATAGCCAGCTGTTGTATAGAGTCGACAAAGAGGATATTATAAGGATAGCTTTGATGTCCCAAGATAAACAAGTGGTACCAACTGTGCTTTTGATGCCAGAAAATCTGGACATGTTTGTCCACACAAATGTAAAGTCTAGTTTGACGTCGTTAAAACAGCTCTATGCTTGGGTAAAGCTTATAATTGGAAAAATAAATGGAACAGATGTGGAATTTAAACCCTTTAATCAATTACAAATAGAGCAGATTTTTAAAAACTTAAATGTAAATGATATATCAGAAGAAAATAGAAAATGTTTTACAGACTCTGTGAATTTATTTGATTTCAACAGTAACATTAAGAAAATATTTTGGTTTAACGAGGTCATAGAAAAATACGCGATAATCATTCCTACTCTTGAAACCCTGTATAAAATTCATCCTCGTGACGTGTTTATGTTAGCCAACAACTTAATGAGATATATCTGCGTTTGGGAAGCGGCTGATAAAAACATTGAATATGTCATAGCCAGTAATATAATATTTATTCAATTTCTACAAGATACAAATTCTTCTACAAACAACTACTCTGCTCT
Organism: Allygus modestus; assembly: GCA_963675035.1. Lineage (NCBI taxonomy): Eukaryota > Metazoa > Arthropoda > Insecta > Hemiptera > Cicadellidae > Allygus > Allygus modestus. The sequence continues at coordinate 17,392,155 of OY776112.1, read as the reverse complement.
ACTGCCCTTTATGTGTGCCTTGGCAGTCACGTCTACTATGCCGACTTCAATACCCCAAGAAATATCCAGAGATCTAAATAATAAAGCGAAAACGTTGTTCAACAGGGCTAAATTTAATAGAGACGACAATTATGGATGGTACAGGTTTCAAATGAAAGTAAAAAATGCCCAGAACGTTTGTAGTCGCGAAGACTGTTTGGATATTTTACAATATCTGTTTTTTCAATTTAATATCTTCAAGGATCACGAGTTTGACGTAGTTTTAGCTTACATGAGAAAAGTATTCAACTTTTATAAAAAACCAGAACTTTATATTTACATTATAATATTTGGATTAAGCCTTTCGAGCTTACGCATTGCAAAACCAATTAAAAATATAACTGGGACAAAAAATTTGGCTAATTTTAATATAGAAAACATCGGTATTCGAAACGTTACCACCGAGTTGCGTCAGAATCTTTATAAAGAAATGAAAAATGACGTGGCGGTGATTTTTAATTTTATTGATCCCTATAAAAAATATATGTTGAATTTACAAGAGAAAAACCCCTGTTTTAAAATAAACAACCTCACGGATGAGGTTTTGTTTTATTTTATGAAAACCGACCACTCCTTTTCTGAATTAGTAAACTATATATTAAAAACAATACTGCCACTGATTACTTCACAGCTAATTTAGATTCTCAAGGTAGCACTGCAAATCATTTACATGTTTTATAAATTCAGTATAAAGAAATTTATTTTTTTTAAAATTAATTGGTAAATTCACAAGATCTACACAAACGTAATTGTGAATCATTGTTTTTAAATTAACATTTGTATGATTTTTAGAATGTGAACATAGACCAACACACTTTTGATTTTTCTTTGCACCCAGTGTCCAGTGTTTTTGTAATTTCCACAGGGTTCCAATTGTTGAAAAATAATATATAATAGAGCTTAGAAGGTAAACTCGGTCATTCGCTGCGCTTCTCTCTATTACTCGAGTACAGATTTGTTTCATTTTTGAGGGATTGTACAAGCCGGTGTTGGCAACATTATTTTTTAGTTTTAAAGTTTTCATATGTTTTGAAACGCTGGGGTGTAATTTGTTTTTGAAAACCGTAAACAATTCTTCGGGAATAGGATGGGCGAGAGAAACTATATAATTATAAGATGGCAACAATATTTCTTCATTGTTTCTATCTACCAATAGTAGGTTTTCTGAAAAACAAAATATACTTAAATGATATTTTAACAAATTTTTCAAACCATCTAAGAACCCGCAAATTATTTTAGGATTGTAAGTTTCAACTCTCATGTATTCAGATAGAGTCAGTAGACTATCCCCGTGTTTAAACTCATTAAAGTATAAACCGCTGTAAGAAAATCTAGAAATGGTTAATTCTTTTGGAAACAGATGTTTTAGGTACTTTTCATACTTTTGACTCCAGGGTTTGCCGTCTTGGTCATTTAAAACGTAGATTTTATTTGTTATGTACAGTATCTTTTTCCCATCGTCCGTGATATATAACGTTGTGATATTATTTTTACTCTTGTTGCTGTACAAGCTTACGAAATTACATTTTTCAATCCATTCGGGATTTATCTGATCAACTAAACACCTTATATAACAGGATTGAATGTTAGTATCTATCATTCCTTTTTTACATGGCGGAAAAAATAGTAATATTTAAGAAACAAACTTTACACATTCTAAACTACAAGTTGGAAATATTACCACCACTAATTCCTAATAAGTTTGTCTTGTTTCGATACAACAGGGTTGTAAATTTTCACGATTCAAACGTCATAGCGGATATTGACATGACAAAGAGTCATAGATGGAGTCCCGACGAGTTGTTTGAGCTCTTGATAGTGTCTATGAAAAGGTTAAATTTAGAATTTGTGATAGTGGATGATTTTAATGATTTTAATGCGGTGAAAGACTTTGGGGGTTTTAAAAAAATAAAATCTTGTGTTGTTAGGAATTACATGAAGAAATGCCCAATGTGGGCTTTGAATCACGAAACAGTTTTAAAAATACCAAAGGAACTAGAACAAGACATTTTAAATACAAGATTCAAATCTAAAGAAGAATATATATCAAAGCTTGTGGAGGTATCTTATAACATTAGAGTATTTTTATTGGACAATGCACGGTGGGAGTGTTAAATTAACAGATAAGTTGTATTTAGTCGGTGTTGACTTATATGGAGAGGAAGTTTTTAATGGAATGATAAATGAGGAGATTAAAAGAGTAAGCGCCAAAATGTGTGGTTTTCCGACTGGAAGGACTAACATCACGATTAATATGATAAAAAAATACCAACAGGTTCCAACACAAGAGAAATTAGATTCTGTGCACATTTTAAAGACGGAAAAGGTAAATTTTTATAACGAACACGATCTGCGCGATATCAATTTGTACAAACAATTGAGCGATTTTATCGACCTTTTAAAGCCGAAAAATATCGTGGTTATCAAATTTGACGGAGAACCGAATCCAATATTTTGTCAGTATAGAAAAACTCAAACGCAACAACTCCCTTGGCTCCGGACGTGGTACGGTGATTTCCCCGAATGTTGTATTGAATATTGCACTGACATTCATAACTATCTACGTATAATGGGCCCCCTCTGTTCTATGATTAACATTTCAAACCTTTTAAATAGAATCGAATCTAATGAGATTAATTACACTTTAATACTCTTAGCACTGGCAATATTTCCTAAAAGTGACATTTCTCCCATAACTAGGAACGCGACCATAGAAAGAAAAGAAATCCTCAAATCGGTTATGTACGAAGATGTTCAAAGAAAGATTTTACGGATTGATAACGAGGAAGATAGGTTAGTTTATTCGCGTAGTCGAAATATGTTTAATTTACCTGCACTATCTGGGACAAATATTTTTACTTAGATTGCATTAGATTGCATTAGATTGTTTTTCCATCGCCCCTATTTAGCAACGCAGTGATTGTGGCGACTATTTTCTTTTCAAGCGCATTAAATTGAGAGTCTACTGCTGTTATTAATAGATGATAATGTTCAAAATATGTCTGCTTATCTAATAAAGTCTCAACGGTTCCGATTCTGAGCTTCTCGACAATTTTTTGAATTTGAACGTCAATTTTCTTGTCCAATAAATTGATTATGTCTTTAAATGTATAATCAGCGTTCCAGGGAATGTTTAAATATTTTTTAAATTCCTTGTTGAACTCGTGACTCTTAAATATAATATCGATTACCGAAAACATTTCAACATCAGAATAGTTGTTTAATATATGATCCGCAGCTATAGCAACAGGTTTTGGAATCTTGTTTTCCCCTAATTTTTTTATGATAGTTTCTAAATCTTTGGGTATTTTATTTACAATACTTATCTGCTCGTGTACGGCACTTTTCATCTTCCTAGTAATTGCGTCGACGCTATGTTTGTGAACCAGGGTTTCTAAGATAATGTGTTCTATGTTACTAGGGTTGGTAGCTTTGTAGTGTTTTAAAAATATCGGACCATCAACCCTAGGAAATCCTAGTAATTCGCGAATGGAATTATCCATATGGAACCCCTGCGAATACTCCACTTCTACTAGACCATTTACCAATTGAATTTTAAACTTTTCTTGGTCTTTGGTTAAGGATTTCCTAATTTCACTTTCCAATTCCCCTATCCTATAAGCTGCGATTTTAATGTGAACAGAGTAATCTTGGTTTTGATCATCTTTGAAAATCAAAACACCGTCTCGCAGTAGATTACGCGCTCCTGGTTTTAAAGTTTTAATGACTCTTTCAAACACAGCATGTAGTTGAGAAATATTATCTTTGACTTCTTGTAAAGGGGTCAAATCAAGAGTTTCAATTTTACTTTTAATGTCAGCTAGACTAAGATTTACTCGATTTACAAGTTCTTTATTCGCTAATACGTCTGTTTTAACGGCTTGCAAATTAGTGTTTATTGTTGAAGAGGTTTTTACCACATCAGAAATTTTGTTTATTTGATTTAATGGTATTTTTTCAATAAGCTCCTTAACATCCTTTAAACTTTTAACGACACTATCGACTCTACCTAGCGTTTTTGATAGTTCTTGCCAGTGAGAATTTATTTTACTTTCAATATCGTGAAGATTTGGACTGCATTTTAGAGATTCAATAAAGGGTTTTAAATCATCAACACTCGTTTTAATTTCGGCGCTGGTTTTTAAAATTCCAGGAAGGGGCTTTAGATTGTTTTCTATTTTGGAGACTTCATCGGAAATGTTTAATTTTTCTATTTTCGTTAGTATTTTTATAACTTCTTTAACATCTTCGCTAGTCTTTCCTAAAGACTTTTGAAATTCTGTAATCTGCCCTTTCAAAACTACCATTTCAGATTCTGGCAATTTGAGGGTAGAAATAAGCGACTTTAACGATTCAATACTCGTTCCTAATTCTGTTATTTTATTTGAAACATCTTCATTATTCATGATTTTTAATCCTTCCAATTCTTTTTGCATATTCGTGATTAGTGTGGACAACTGTTGATTTTCCAACTGCGTAACTGAGTTGCTAATTGTTTCCAATAGCGTTTTTAATTTCAACAACTCGTTTAATGGTGTATCCAATTTATCGCAACGTTCTTTAATGTCTTTAAGTATACCTAAAGAATTTTGAAAGTCCGTAATCTGACCCTTTAAAACTACCATTTCAGATTCTGGCAATTTGAGTGCAGAAATGAGAGACTTTAATGATTCAATGCTCTTTCCTAATTCTGTTATTTTATTTGAAACATCTTCATTATTTATGATTTTTAATCCTTGCAACTCTATTTGCATATTCGTGATTAGTGTGGACAACTGTTGATTTTCCAACCGTGTAATTGAGTTGCTAATTGTTTCCAAGTTTGATTTTAATTTCGAAAATTCATTTAATGGTGTATCCAGTTTATCGTAATGTTCTTTAAGGGTTTTAAGTAAACTCAACATTGTATTTATATTTTCGGTAGGCCCCCTCATATAACCCCTGAAATCTTCCAAATTGTCCACTTTAATAAGGGACAGTTTATCTAAAATTTGTTTTAAATCATCTTTGTCCTCTATTTGAGGTTTTTCGGCCCTTTCGGGTTTTTCGGGGCTTGCAGTTTTTGCGTAATACACCGAGTAAGTGGAAAGGCATATGATTAATATTAAAGCTAGATATACGTAAACCATCTATTTTATTTATAGTTTGAATAAAAATGAACTTGATTTTGGAATTGCTCGGGTATACAAATCATAATGTTGTAAGATGTATTTACAACAAAAGTCCGTTAGAATTCTATGCTAATATCAAGGATGAGGACATACTAAACCAACAATTACAAATTTTAAAATGTGCTTGGCCGAAAATAACAAGAAAAATATTTTTAGAAGACGTTTGCTCCTCAACTTTAGAAAAAAGAATTTGGTTAAATAGACGAGAATTGATATTGAAACATCGTCTTGTGTTGTTTATACAAAGTGTCGACGTTAGTGATATAAATAATATTCTAGAATACAGTATGATAAATAAATCGTTCAACAATATAAATGAGGCAGACGATTTTTTACAGTCTAAAATAACCTATCCAACAATTGCTATAGATTTTTTTCCTCTAATATTAAAGAAATGTGATCCGTACGCAGCCGGCTTGCAAAGCAACACACTGTACTACTTATCCAAAGCGCCTACATTTAAAACACCCTGATAAAATGTGCTAAAATGTGCAATTTATTCTGAAATAAAAATGTTGAAGATAATAAAATCCAAAAGAGTTGTTTTAGGAAAATTAAAATTCAATTCTCAGTGGGAACGTTCGATATACAAAAAGATTTATAAAATTCTTCCAAAATACTACCATCCAATAAAAATAAATCAAAGAATTGAGGGGTTTCGTTTTGAACTAGATATATACATTCCAAAACTAAAATTGGCTTTTGAATTGCAGGGTCCTTTCCATTTCCAATGTTTAAGAGTTATAAACCGCGATCTAGTTAAAGCTAGTATTTGTAAAAAAAATAACATAGATATTGTATATTTGTTTTATAACAAGAATTATAGTAATATTTTTTTACAAAAGATAATTTCGGCTAAACTGTATAAATACAAGCAAAATATGACCACCACTCATTATACTACGATGGGATACGACAGTGAACATTCCCTAGAACCGAGAGACCAGCAAACTACAATGCAGGAATTTGACAGCGATACCGCCTCAGAACATTCCCTGGCATTGAGTGACTCTTGTGAAAAGCCACCCAAAAAAACTAAAAGAGTTTCAACTAAACAGAATCAAGAACAATTAAGAATACATCGAGAAGAATTACAGAACCATTATAAATTCATTGATTCTATCAAAACTGAAATTTATCAACCTATTAGTATTGCAATCAAAGCTTTCAGAGACCAATGCCCCAGTATAACCGTCCACGACTCATCTATAAAGCGACACATAATCAAAAATTACACAGATATACTTGACTGCAAGAAGGTGAACAATAGGTGGATGTGCAGCTGTGAAAAAGTAAACCAAATAAAATTCGACTTAACAAGATATAAAAAATATATGTAAATGGACAACAAAAGATGAAAAAAGAAACTGTGCGCAGACTTGTAGCATACATAAAATATTTTGCGTGAAAAGCCACAAAAAACTAAAAGAGTTTCAACCAAACAGAATCAAGAATGCATCGAGAGGAATTACAGAAACGTTATAAATTCAGCAATCAAAGCTTTCAGAGACAAAACTCCCAGACTCCACGACTCATCAAACACAGATAACACTGCGGGTGGATGTGCAGTTGTGAAAGAGTAAAGGAAATTCGACTTAACAAGATATAAAAAATATATGTAAATGGACAACAAAGAAGTTCTTCTGTACAACGATTTGAAAAAAGAATATGAGTTTTGTGCGCAGACTTGTAAAATTATTCTTAGAGCAAATCAGTTAAACATAAACGGTTTTGTATTTTATAGATATATTGATTTTGAAAGTATATTTCTACTAAGAGAAAAAAATAAATCGTTAAAAACAATCAAGTTAATAAATTTGATACACCCCTCATCAAAAGAATACTCTGAACGCCCCTATGAATCCCTTTGGATAGACAGTAATAATCCGACTACATTAAATATCGTGACGTCTTTTGCAATAGTTTACATTTCAAACAAGGTGTACATACACACGCTTCCGGCGTGGCAATCCTTTTTACGAAAGCTCATCAGATTGTTTAGGGGTATCAGAGTTAATAATGTCCGGTTTTGATTCGATCTCTTTTTCTTTAGCGGTAATTTGGCGATTTCTTTTGAGAAATTTATTTTTCTTAGAATTGCATTTAACGCACAAAGCTTTCAAGTGATGTGTTTCACGTTTAACCACCATCGGATCTTTGTTTGCTGTGAAATTTGTACATTTTATACAATAAATAGGAGTATCAAAACCATTAATAGGATTTGTATTTTCCATCCTTTTTTATTTATATATAAAAAAAAACATGAATAGTAAGAATTTGTACAATCAGTGGCAGCGATTTTGTGCGGCTTCGAATGTACCAAAAGATGAGGTCAAACGACTATATGATTCTTATAAAAGTGAAATAAAGACAACAAACCCGACACTGTGGTTTAACTTTTTAAAGAAAACTCCATTACAAGAAAGAAACAATTCCGATATTACAGAGGAAGCAACAACTGATACATCTGAAAAAACCCCCTACGAACAGATGATTAAAGATGTCTACGTTACTCTTACCGAGATTAAATCGTTTTTAATCTTTTTAGTGTCAGAACCGAGCAGACATGTAAAATCTTTTATTGATTTGGAGGAAAAGACCGACGTTAATATTATAAAAAAGTGGACCGAGGGAATATCTGCCATAATGAATAAGCTTAAAAACTCTGAAGAGTATAATAATAACAATTACATAATAGACTTGAAACAGGTTTATTCTTTAATCAGCGAACACCTGTTTTTGATACCTAAAATAGAAAAGATGGGCCAAGTGTCGTTTCTCAATGTTACTTATGAAAGTGACCTTAAAATAAAATTGCTCTTTGAATCTAAAAGAAAAAAATACACAAACGAATTTATCATTCCCGTTATTATTAAAAATGCTGTAGTTTTTTTTTACAATTCTAAAGAGTTATTGAATTTAATAGACAATAGATACAGATCAGAGATTTTGTACAACAACGATTACATAACCACCTCTCAAAATAAATCTGTGGAGGTAGAATTTTTTGTAACCCATATGGTATATGCCGTTTTACACGCCATGTTGCATCTATACTGTAGCGTTACATTCAATAACTCTTATATGAATCATGAAGATCATAATTATTATAAAACCGTTGAGAACATCATTCCAAGACCACTATTTAAATACTTTTTGACGCCCAGTCTGTGATTATTCCAAATCTATTATGTTTGCTAAAATTTTATAAATTGATTCGATATTACAGACGGTTTTATGGTGTCTATAATGCCACAGAATTTCTTTTATTCTTGGTATAAAAGAATTATCTAGCGGTAATCTCAAGTATTTAGACAGTTTATTTTGCAATTCAAGAGTCTCAGTCAAAGTTGACTTTATATTGTATAACTTGTATTCAGAACAACAATATCTCTTGTAATGTTTTATCATAATAGAGAAGAACTTCCAAGGCTCACACAATTCTTCTTCATTCTCGTTTGGTATTACATGTTCCATTATACTCTGGGGTGGTAGAGAAATGATATCTAACAAATACCAAATAATAATGAAATATTTTAAAAACAAACTTTCTATGTCTCCAAATTTCTTAAATGCAAATTTTACATGCTTCAAAATATACTCCTTGTGATACTGAGTATTTTCAGAATTTTCATAAATATCATTATCACTAAGGCTTATATACTCATCATCGTCATAGTCAATTCCACTCGTGCTTATATCACCACAACTGTTGTAATTATTATCACCGGAGCTGTACATTTGGTAAGAATTTACACTTCCTGACATTACAAACAAAACAGCGAGCTTTTAACTGCAACCTCTTATTCCCCCTAATATATATCAAAACCTTTTTTATATTTTCCGATTTTGTATATTTTTTACACTTTAAACAGAATAACCTCATCTTTTATTATAAATGAAATTTATACAGTTGGACTTATTGGTGTTGGAACAAATCATTCCAAGTTATTTAAGTTTAAAAGACAAAGTAAACTATTTTAGAGCACTTTACTGGTCAACCCCCTTTCGTTTTTTTATTAAACATGTGAAAAAAACTGAAAAACAATTTAACAAGAAAAGACTGTTTCACGAACTATATTTTATCAAACACAACTTTAAAAATATGAGCAATGAATGTATGCGGTTTTTGACATATCAGCATTGGCTATATATCTCGGCGCGTATGCCGATGAAAAGAGATTTTATACTTGAGCATAGGGACAAACTGATCATACCGGCGTTAGTTAATAATAAAAACTGTTTTAGGGAAATCAACTTATGGTTAGTAGACAGGAGGAGTTCAGACACTTCGTTCAAAGTTTTTAATTGTTGGATGTGTGATAAAAAATTTACAACGTATAGAAGCAGGAGAATAAAAACACAATACTATGCACATTATTGTTACATTTATTATTTTCAATACTCTGATATTATTAACATTAAAGAGTTTTATATTATGTATATCTTATCCCACCGCCAAAGAAGACTTTTAAAACACTATGGAGTTTGAGTGCGAAATCCGGAGAAAGAGTCCTCTCGCGGTAGAGGTGATAAAAAAATCTCTAAAACCAATAGAGACTAATTTTATAATTTACTGGAACAATCTCAGAGCATACACGAACTGTAAAAATCCTCGCATAGAGAAAAAAACTCTCCTGAAAACTAAACCGATATTTTTAAATTGGACTACGTTGGAAATTTGCTACGAGTCGCAAGAAGAAATTATGCCAAGCTCGCTGTTATATGATATTATTAAAAACGGTCTTTTGGTAAAAAAAAACATCTATTTAAAAGAGGGGGGTTTTATTCTGTACACTTTAGAAAATCTCGAGGTAAATATATACAGTCTCCAAAACAAATGTGTAATAGAGCTTGAAAACCCGTTGAGTGCGGACGAGAACTCGAGGAATTTGTATTTACAAACCGCTCTTACTTACGGTTTGCATATAGATGAACAGTACCTTACTTGTTCCATTGAAAATGTATCCCAAAATCCATTTATTACACCCACTAATGAATACCCAAAGGTTGACGGGGAAAGGGGTTTAGTGAACTTTTATTCCAACTATGAAATCTTTACAAGCAATACTACAAGCTTTACTTTAAAACCTCCCCTTTACAAACAATGGGGACGGGAATATAGTTTTTACTTAAAAAACATAATATTCGTGGCGGAACTGGTGGGGAATGTTTTAATTTTTATAGACCTCGCTCACTCGAAACACTTTGGCGCTAGTGTGAGAATGGAGTTTATAGAACGCCTAGCAGAAAAGATTCGCAAAACTCATTCACCCAATAATAGTACAATTCTATTTCAAAGTTTTGATGCGGAATATATCAAATCTAATATAAAAACCGATGGAAGTATCTTTATACACGGCGAAAGACTTTACAAAACAAAATACCAGTCTACCGTCGACTTGAAATTTACATCGAGCGAAATGGCCGATAGAAACGGCATTTGTTACAAGATATGCACACCAAGCGATAATTTAACTACCAACACCATATACGAGTGTTTGCTCGACAAAGATCAACGGGTTGTGAGTATCGTGAAGCCGCGCCGTGATAAATTTTTTCCCAACACAAGGAAAGTGGTTTTATATACCCTTACGGTAGAACCCCCCCCCAAAAAATGCAAATTCAGCGCATTAATATCGTTTTTAAATATTGAATCGTTTTTAATTTTAAAAGTGTTTAAAGATAAATCTCTATAAGATAAATCTTTTAGAATTTTCTTCTTTTTACAATCTATTGGAATATTGTAGTATGGGTGAACTCGATATTTTTTTAAATTTTTACAGAATTTATCTATTTTTATATTATTTTGGAGGATGTATTGTAAACGTCCCGTTTTTGAACAGAAACTTAAATCAAAATCATTCGTTATACCAACACCGGGTGATTTCAGAGGAATTAACCCGTCTGCATTAACACACTCGATGTTTTCCACACACGTGGGTATAAACTTATGGAGATGACCCTCGCAGATATGAATGTTGTGTTTTTTATCGGTGTAGGAGTTTTCTCCAAAAAAACCACGCCCCCAAAAACTAGGATTTTCATTTTGATCAACAACGAGTTTATTTACGGGTTTGCCGCATCTACACGAAAGAATTACATTGGAATACGCTACTGTTAACAGTCCCAAAAATTCACCGTTCGTATATTCTTGGTATTGTGAAAGACATTCCTCTTTGTCTCGGTCATTATAATTGTCATTTTCGTGAAGGTTGGGTATCGATTCTTTTTTCTTTGTAATTGAATTGTATACCACCGTGGGTAGAACATTACTGTGATCTAACATGAAAATGTCATTATACAGTAGAGGTATTTTACCGTTTTTATAATGTCGTGCATAATCAAAGGGAACACAATTCTGGACGTTCTCATCAAACACCGATACATCTAAATTTAGTGGACGATACAAGATTCCATCATCTAAAACATCTCTGATTTCCTCCAAAATTTTCGAGTAATTGGTGTTCTCAACCTTGGGACAGAATTTGAAATTCCAAAATGCGTCTACGCACTGCTTATACATGTCAGAGGAAGTCCACATGTCTGGTACGTTCACTGGGACGGCTTTATGTGAATCACAATTTCCCCCGAGTTTATTCGTCACATCCTCCTTTGGTTTCAATGGTTTCAATGGTTTCAATGGTTTCAATGGTTTCAATGGTTTCACACCATATGCCGAGATTATGTCTCTTACTCCGTTGTGACCATTGCATTTGTATAACATATTTTTATTCCGACTATCTGCTACTATTTCACCATCCCGCCTGTCTTGACATGCGTTTGTTTTGGAACAACCATTTTTTGTATAGTAAAATCCATTCAAACACTTTCTACTGATTATTAATTTATTATCTAAATATATTTTAAATCCGTCAGCATTCCACCCCCTTACCTCCAAAAGTACTTTCTTTGGTTTAATTAATTTGAAACTGTCAATCGTCAACGTATTGTCAAAATCGTAAATTGATTTGAATTTAATTTCTTTTGTATTTACGTTATTGGATATTCCAAGTATTTCGTTCAACTTTTCATTGACAAAATATCTATAAACAGTTTCAATTGATATTTTAAACAGAATAAATATTGATAAGAAAATAAATAACAGAGAAATCAGTTTAAAACTTTCATTCATTTTTAATTTTAACAGTTAATATATTAGTCATCGATTCATAAAACCCCAAGGCTTTGTCATAGTCGTCACCAGAGGAGTCGATCTTAACCCCCCTAGAAAATAAATCTTTCAGCCAGTCTCCGTGACTTTGCTCTATGGCCAGCATAAAAGCTCCACTGTCACCGTTAATATCGCTTATGCGTTTTGCAAATCTGGGACCGAGTGCTGACAGTGGGTACAAATGCGATATCTTCCGGCCATTTCCAGACTTCTCTAATAGAATTATGTGATTTGTAGACCACGCCTTTCCTCTGAGCACTTTTGTACAGCCGATTGTGCCGTTAACTAAAGCAATGGGGGCATAACCGTTTTCAAAATCGCACTTGCATGTGGTGGGTGATATAGCGTGTTGGTCAATTTTTTCCAGAGGGTTTAAAATGTCCCAGGAACAGAGTTTTTTCAAGCAGGTTTTATATTTATCATCAAAATAATATCCATCTTCGCACCTTTCCGGGATGCTCAACCTCATATTTAACTTTCTCAAAACACATTTACGACTCGAAACATCATAAGAATAGTATTTGCCACAGTCACAGAAACCCTCAGTGTAAGGATCTTGGATATTGAAGTTCAATAACTTTCCCCCCGAGTTGAATATTTTTATACATTTAATATCGACAACCCTATCGCAATTTCCGTTATAGTGGTTGTTTGTTATGAAATCTGGATGTTTACAAGTGCAATCTTCCCCGTCCCACGATCCTGTGAATTTGTCACAAAACTTTTTGTAATCATACTTTGGAAATGAGATTTGAATTGAATCTGGCTTTAACATTACAATTGTAACAATAATAAATAATACAAATATTTCAAACATTTTTTATTATATATAGGTTTTTTATAGGTTCGCCTCAGTCCGGACTAATGTTCGAAGAGGGAGATCATTTTATTACAAAGTGGACGAGCACCGAGGGTGATTACGTTGGATTTGACTTCAATTGTAATTTTATATGTGGAAAATTAAATTTAAATAGTGATAATTGTTATTATTTGCAATTATTAATTCATAAAAAGAAGAAGGAAGATTTTGAAAAAAAAGCTCACGATTTCTTTGGTAAACATATATATAAAATCACATACAATGACGGTTTGGCGAATCTGAGAACTCAGTCTCAAATAACCGTGGAAGATGTGGTTTACATAGATAGTCTTAGGGGTTTGTCAGCGTTTGTTCACGTTAATAGTGTTCACATCCTACCAGGTCTTGAAAAGTTTTTAACCTTCAACAAGTCGCTCTTTCATATTTTCGATATCAACTTCACCCCCTCTTCTCTGCAGAGATACTTTGAATTTGAAAAACGTAAAAACAAAGATTTTCTTTACTATGGAGTTTTTAAAAATACATTAAAAGAATTATATGGTTTCGAGACAGTCCCAAATCAAAGGGTGTGTTCGTTCGACATAGAGGTGGTGAAAGGTAGAGAGTATGATGTTATACCCAATGGGGCAGCTCCCGATGAAAAGATTGTTTCGGTTTCTTTCGTTATAGGTACCGTCAGCGGTAAGAGATTTGATAAAGAGTTGGAAATAATTTATTTATTACTGCCCAATCCGAACATAAAAATAGACTCTACAGACGATAAGAGAATTTATAAGTGTTTTGTAGAAGAAAAGAAACTTGTAGCAGCACTATGTGACTTTCTTAGAATTGAATTAAAAGCGTCGTTTTTAATCGGATACAATATATTGGAATTTGATTTTCCTGTTATTTTAAATAGAATGATAATTTTAGGATTGGCGAGAAACTATTATTCAGTAGAAGAAATAAACAAAATGTTAATAGGAATTAAAAGTCCCTTGGTATGTTGTGAGCGTTTTCAAATCATCGACGTAATGGCTTATCTCAAACGCATGCACTCCAACGAATACAATTCATTTTCATTAAAAAACATAGCCAAAGTAGAACTGGGCAAAAATAAATTAGACATGTCTTTCATGAAACTAAACCAATACTATGCAGAGAGTGGGCAAGATTTAGAATTTCTTCAACAAATGTGCGATTACGTTGCACGCGATTCTGAACTGACAGTAGAAATATATGCGAAAAAGGAAATAATTCACCACTTACTACCTTTGGTAAGTATATGTTTTTGTGATACGGTTGACTACATGAGCAAAGCGACGTCCAAGATTATAAGTAAGTTCACGTCGATAATGTACCCCGCACAGGGCATGTGTGTACCATTTAAACTTGTAGAGGATCGTACATTTTCCGGAGATATGTTTGAGTCCATAGTTAACAAACAGTATCGCGGTGCAACGGTATTGAAAGCTCAAAGAACCGTCTATGTTAACAGACCAATTTCGGTAGTCGATTTTACTTCTTTGTATCCCAGTATTATTAGGGAATTTAATATAAGTTCCAATTACGTCATCGATAATCTAAATCAGAATTCTCCCCTTGCTAAAGAATTCCTGAGACGAACTAATAAAATGGACAGATTTTATACAATCAAAAGACAGTTTTTAAAAGCTCCGCTGTCTGTTATAGTGGAATATTTAATTGAGCAGAGGAAAAAAACAAAAAATGTCTATCTAAACAAGGCATACAAACTCATAGCCAACTCCATTTATGGGTTATTGGCGTCAAAGGGACGGATGCGTGACCTCCCCTGTGCGGCACTTGTAACGTCATACGGAAGAAAGATTCACTCATTAATCAAATCCTATATAGAAAAACAACTAAAGATGACTGTTGTTTACGGAGATACAGATTCTCTTTTTATTTTACAAGAGAATTTTGATATCGATGTGGCTAACGTCTTGAATAAGTACATAAAAGAGGGTTTGGGTTTAGAGACTATCTCTTTAACCCCAGATTATGAAGCAAAAACGACAATGTTTTTAGCAGAGAAGAAAAACTACATAATGAAGCTTAAGAGTGGGTGTTTAAAAATAGTGGGGGTGGCCAGAAGAATAAATCCAAAGTTTAAAGATTTTGTTGAACTCTTCTTTCGCCAATTTTTAGAAATGATTGAAAATTATTATGATAAGAGAGAAGAATTCAACCCACGTTATAACACTTTTATTGAGACGTTTTTTAAATATGTTTTGGAGAATACCTCAATAAACGATTACGCGTTTGTTTGTAACTCGAGGGTTTTTTATGAATATACAAATTTGAATTCCTTTAACGCCACATGCAGTTATAGGCGAAACGTTCTCGGAGTTGATGAAAATTTTTCAACAAATGGTGAACTACTGCTGTCTTACGTTTTGCCAGTCTTTGATAAATTTTATAAAGACAAAAAAAGAAAAAAAAGAGATTCTGTAGAGTTCTATGAGAGGATAAATAAAGTTGGATTACCAATTGATAGAACGGAGGTGATAAAAAAAGTCTTTAATTTCATTTCCACAATAGAAAAATATATTTTAAATACAAACAATATTTTTACACGCTATTTAGATTCTATAAAGTGTAACGAAATAGATCGGTTTATTTTACCCTTCAAAGTCAATATTTGGATGCCAAAATATACAAAGAATATAATATTTTATTACGATGATTTATTTAAACGGCTATCAGAATACAGCATCCATTTTTGGGATTCCAGAGACGTAAAAAAGTCATATCAGACTATTATAGAAGTAAAAAACTGTGGCCGTTTAGGTCACATGAACGGGGACTATAGCGTCAGCGATTTAAATGAATTCCTAAAAACACATAAAAGCGTTCGAAAACTCAACATTTTACTCTTTCCAGTCGCAGATTTCGTGGTCAACAACGCGGACAGTTTAATTTGGTTTCTCGATTTGCTGTACAACAGGCCAACTAATTTCATCAGAAATACCAACTTTCATTACATACCAGATAAAAAATTGTTAATGGTCAACGAGTGTGGGGAAATTGAAATCAACGTCGCCTAACGCGGATGGGGCTTCCTCAAACACGCTTCTTACAACGTTTTCAGAAATAAAACATTTCGAGATGAACCTATTATTAACTCCTTTTATTTCAAACACCGAATCATACTTTCCACCACACTCTGTTAATGAATCTTTGTCATATATATACGGAATGCCATTGTAAATTACACCAGTTATACCCATAGGTATTTCTTTGAAATACATATATTTATTGTTGTATTTAAATATCTCAAAGGTTCTACTGGGGCGTTTGTAAATTACCATTATGATAACAAGTATAAAAATATAATAATATGAATATAAAAAATTCATTATTTTTATTATCAGTCTTATTTTTTATTGTATTTTCGATTATATTTCAGCCCTATAATATCGAAAGGTTATCATTCATTATTAAATATTTTTCAACTATGATTATTTCAGATTCACGCCATAAACCAATTGTGGTCAAAGAGTTGGTTTCTAAATTTATAGGAAACATTTGATTGCATTGTATAGGTGTATATCTGGACCGGAGTTTGGATTTTTATACGGCACAATATTAATTTTAAAATCGTACTCATTTGTTGTTTCGTTTTTTGAAGCTAAATCATCAATCAATATAAATTGTATATTGTACATTTCACTTTCCCTTTTCAATAAATTCTTTATAAAAAAACAAGATTTATTTTCACCGTATAGTTTAAAAGAAACCTCGCAGTCTTCTCTGCTAAGAACCTTTTTAAAATAATGACTCCAATTTAGTCTTATAAGTATGTTATGAACATACGTAAAATCAGCAGCCGACCATAAAATTAGCATATTACTCTGTGTTTTATTTAATGCTTGTAGAATAGATTCTGAGTACGGCCTGACAAAAATATCCTTTCCTTGTACGTAAACCAAAGTTTCATCCAAGTCAAACACAAAACATTGCATAAAAATCATTTTTTTCTTTATAAAAAATGAACACTATTTTAAATAACCCTCCCACCTTTTTAAATGCAGAGGATTTCACTTTACAGCGAGATATACCCAACCCGGAAATGTTAGATATATTCGCTGATTTAAATTGGATGGATGATAGTAATAATAATAATAATAATAATAATAATAATAATAACAGCAACAGCAATTCCCAACCACAGATAGTTCCATCACCAACACTCCCCCCGCCGCGGACACCGCCTCCCTCATCAATATCGTCCTCTGACTCGTTAAAGAAAGACATTATTAAATACTTGTACAACACGGGATCCTGCGCCTACTTACAGAGTTGTTTTGCAAAGCTAGAGGACATTGACGGTGTTAATGACAATATACTTTATAAAAAGTTTAAAATTGGACTCATAATTGATTCTGTTTTGGGTAAAAACAGTTCAGATAAAAACATGGCGAATTACGTGTTTACATTTTTTGAGGTATTACTGACCGAGGCAAAAAAGTTTACCCCTCCGGATATTCAAAAGTACATAGAAGTGTTTTCAACGTCCCTACAAAAGGATAAAATAACCATTTTAAATGATTCTGGATCGAACATCATCGCTAGAATATTAGGAGCCAAAGACGTCGACGAAATTCTCAGATCGGTTCAGGATAACGATTCGCCTTCATTGAAGGCGTTAAAATCGAGCCTGCAGAACATATCCCTTCTGGTCAGCCTTACACTAACGAAGAGGTTGTTTTCACCATATGTGGCATCGCTTTTTAAAAATGAGGAAGAACCACCAGCTAAGAAATTGAAAATGCAATAGCAAAATTAATTATCGGTTTTTTTTGGTAAATAAAAAAGAAAATGACAACCGGAATTTATACAACGCGAATAAAAAACTGTGTTGTTCCACACTACAAGAAAACTGGAGGAGATTCGGAGGAGTTGTTTAAAAATTTCATTATGAATACTGTTTTCGAGCGTGAAATATACATGTATAATAAGTATGGCAATAAAATCAGCTCGGCTATTTCCGGAGTGTGTATTAGCGACTTATTCACACAGTATGGTCTTACACAGCGGGATGATTATGTAAAGACTTTGTTCAGCACCATCTCGTGTTATCAAGGAAAAGATAGTGTTATTTCGTATTTAATTGCTACCAGACCGTATAGAATCACACCAATTTCAGAAAATAATTGCCCCGATAATATCGTATTTGATAAAAACACTCTTATAGTACCCAGAGGAGAGATATTATGGTCTCTATTGGGAATACCGGGCGATAAAATTGGCGTTAGTAGTGACCCGAATAATTTTAAAATATTCATACAAGCGGTGGACGATGGAGAGAATATCTCAATGGTGGGTACTACTGGTGATGAGTTTAAAACGCATAGGGAACATTTAAAGATAACAAAAATTGAGCCCTACACAGCAACAGATGCATCAAAACCAGGACTATATTATGTTACGTTAAACCCCTACATTTATACAAGGATAAAAGCATATCGTTGTATAGATACAGAAGGTAGAAACTTGGATGAACAGTATTTCATGTTACACAAGATGAACCTTCTCTACTCGCAATCTATTGGCGCACTGTCTGTCATACCAGTAGAAGCTAAGCGGCTTTTGCAATATCCGCCCGGTACAAGAGAAAGTATTTGTTGTAAGGAAGATACTCTTAATATCGGAGTGCCAAAGACGTATTGTGGTGATATAAGCAAATGGGCTTATAAAGATGACGATAAGAAGGGTCAAGCCTTCAAGTACACGGGAGATCTTCCAAAAAACACTATCGCATTTCCAGAATCTCATAGTTCAGACGTTTGTAAAAATAACCGCGACGGGTTCCATAACTTCATTCAACAATACGAAAACTCTCACATAGTGAAGATTAGAGAAGAATATTCCGATATTAAACCAGATGCAACTATTCTGGACTGCTTCGACGATAGCCACAAGGCCTACTGGTATAAGTTTATCAGAAATACCTACCCAACAGAATTGAAGTTTAAAAACGAAGCCGTGTCATCGTTTACTCCAAACTGCAAACTTACGCCCATCGGTGTAGTTTCAATAAGGCGAATATGCGAAGGCGACCCCTTAATTTTCGAAGGTAATAGTTTGGAAATAGATCAAATTCACTCTCCTCATACGAAATCTCTGTGGGATTGTGCAATTGAACAATTGGAAATTCCTGAATATAAGAAATTGGCAGACGAAGAGAAATCTGGAGAAAGTAGGAGTACAACCGCCAGGGTTTCTGCCAACCCCTTGAGTTATTCGGGAAGCGCTTTTGTGACATCATTAGGAACTAACATCACAATTCTTCCGAGACATTAAATGGAGTTTAGATGCATCATGAGCTTAGAAAAAGCTATAGTTTTTAAAAAATATCCAGAACTTCTCATACAGTTCTTAGAGCTCAAGCATAGTAATAAAATCAATATTTTAAATATTTACTACAAGAGAAGTGATAAAAACTTGAAAATGAAATCTGTATTATTTTGTATAGAATATAATATTAATTAGAATAATTTTTTAAAATTAGAATTATAACAGAAATTATGAACAGTAATATAAGTAATGCGTTAATAATTCCGACTTTTACAGCTGAAATTGAAAAAATTATCGTGAAAACTACTCCAAGAAGTGTCACCGTCATCAGTGAAGGTTTGCCATTCATTTCATTTTTTTCGATTCTATGGGAAGGACTATTTTGAATGAATTCCTTTAATCTTGTTAAAAAAATACTTTGTATTTTAGATTTTGGTTTTTCATTTTCGACCTCAACAATTTCCATTAAATATTTTTTATATATAATTATTTCATTTAAAATGTTTATTGTTTATAGTTTTCACTTGTTATTTTTGTCAGAACAAGACGAGTGCAACAGTCAGACAGTGGGTTTTTCAATTTCAAATATATATCATATGTTTTATTATCTGACAAATTAAATAATTTTTGAAGGCTCCTATCGATTCTCAAACATCCCAGACATTCTATATTGTTATGGTGAAATACAACTACATATGTTCGTATTGTTTCCTCAGTCTTTTGGGATATAAATTCCTGAAGGCTATCGCAGTTCTTCATTCTTATGACTGCAACCAACCAAACACCTCCTTTAAATAGATTGAAACTTTACTATGTAGACAATCTTCCAATAGATATCGAATTAAAAAAAGTTGAAGATTTTCTAAACCCTTACGATTGCGATGTCATACAAAGTATTTTAGAAAAAAATGACTACAGTGAGACAGCATTAATTTATACTCAACCAGATTTAAGTGTAGAAAATGTATATATTAATAATGCATATGAGGTAACATATCCACACGCACTATTATTACTCAATAAGTTCCCAAAAGCGGGGTTGAATATGTTTATAACAAACAATTCACTCAAACCACTCGTACCCAGTATAATTGATACCCATTTCCAAATTCTTAATGTTGAGGATTTAAGAAAACTTCCAACTTCAAAAAAAAGAAAATTTGATGATTCTATAAGTTACATCGATGCAAAACAAATACTTGATAAATATATAACAGAAATTGAAGACCACGAACTATGGAGAAATAATTCTCAAACCAAATATTAAATATAAAAAGGATATAAAACAGTTTACAAGAGGGGATCATATTGAGTTTTGGAGTAAAAAGAAATGTAAAATTTTAAAATTTTTACAAAGGTATTTAATCCGCAATCAATCCCCATTTCCTCATTTTTCACGATGGACGTGCTATGTGAAGTATGTGGCGTTTTATATCCCGAACTTGACACGCACGAACACGTCACTTCATTTGAAAACCATTTCGTTCAAATTGAATCAGCTGCAAGGTGCAGACTCGTTACACTAAAGGCTGACAACCCCCTCGGGTTTTTTTGTGTTAAAACTTACATGGAGTGGTTGAGGGGGAATGTTATTTATTTATTAAAACACTACCAACAACTGCACGATAGCATAAAGTATAATATGTTGTTGGAGTGTAAGTTTTCAAAATCTAACGACGAATTGCAAACAAAAAGTTTTAAAACTCAAAATTTGACAGTTTTCAGTTTAACTGATTTAAATCAGCAGTACTCTTCCAGTATAAATAAATTATTATTAGAAAAATCCACTTTGGAGTTACGAGGTTCGGGTTGGGCTATATACACGATTGTCAAACTAGAGCTCCGTATCAACAGATACGAACCAGTCTGGGGTTCATCTACCAGATTCAAACTACCCCCCTTTCTTAGAGGAAAAAAATCTCTTGTAAATCCATTCCGCGGTAAGGGTAGTAGAAGAACGTGTTGCAACGATATCTGTTTCAAAATCGCCATAATGGGAAAAATTTTGGCTGATTCGGGAAAGAATTATCACAATATATTAAATTACTTCAAATACGTGCATTTGAACGATAAGTATAAATGGTCGTGCGTGTCTTTTCCCGTAAAACTAGACGAAATACAAACATTTGAAAACGTAAATAACATCTCCATAAACGTTTACTCTATAGAAGATAGAAATAGAAAAATCACTCCATTAAAAGTAACACCTCATAGAAAACCCGATCACAGAGATATACTGTTTTATAAAAACCACTATATGTGGATTAAAAACTTTGACGCATTTATCGGTAGACAACTGGTCAAAACAACTACTAGGTTATACGTTTGTCGGCAGTGTTTCAAACACTTTTATAAACAAGACCGACTCCTCATTCACGAACTCGACTGTAACAGTCACTCAATACCAACCGCCACCTTTCCAAAAGAAGGAAACAAGTTTTTGTTCTTTAAAAACTACAACAGACAGTTGAAAATACCGTTTGTCATATACTGCGACATAGAACAACAGCTAAACAAAGAAGATACTTGTGAACCAGATCCAAACACTTCTTTCGTTCATTGTATAGGCACATTCACTATAAAAAGTCTCACATACAATATCGTCAATGAAAACAGTAAAATAATTAGAACTAGAAATTTTTCAGACATTACAGCTTTTATGAACTCTTTAGAAAGAGAGTGTGAACTAATCGGTAGATTGTACAAGAGAAATATACCTCCAAAGGAATTTCCACATCCACCCATAGAAGGTTCTCCCTGTCACATCTGTGGTAAAGGTATGTTCAACGATTACGTTCTCGATCACAATCACTTAAACGGATCAATAAGAGGTTACGCCCACTCTAGTTGTAATATAAACTACCGATTACCATACTTTGTCCCAATAATTATAAAAGATCTAGGAATAGAACTGTTAAACTACTTCACTAGCGTCAATGCCAATATAAAATTCATACCTTTCAAGGGTCAAATAGAAAAGTTCCTATGCATTTCAAAGAGAATTAAAAATACTACAATGAAGTTTTTAGACTCTTCTCAATTCTATCCAGAAATTGATAAATTAGAAACTATAAGATCAATCTGTATTGAAAACTATAAACTCGACATGTTCTACTACCTGACAATAGGAGCTTACAGTTTCGACGTCATGCTCAAGATTACAAACACTCGCATAGAACTTTTAAACGATGATAAAATGTATAATATGATAATGAAAGGTATAAGAGGTGGATTTACACGTGCAGTAAAGAAATACGCAAGTTCCAACCACCCCTCACTCCCCAATTACGATCCCACTAAACCCGACTCACTAATTTTTTTTTATGACATTATCGGTCTTTACTCCGCTGTAATGTTGAAATGTCCACTTCCTCTGGACGGTTTCAAGTGGGTATCTCCAGACTCGGTTCATTTAGAAAGTAAACCAGAAGGTACGGGTTACATCTTAGAAGTGGATTTAAAATATCCATTTAACTCAGATCACAGGGACTATCCACTATGTCCTCATCACGTAGAAGGTAAATTAATATCTTCTTTTCAAGACAGAAAACATTACGTAATACACTACGAGACATTAAAACAAGCTCTCTCAATGGGACTCATATTAGAAAAAGTCCACAGAGCTATTTCATTTAACGAATCATGTTGGTTAGAACCCTACATAAAAATGAACACAGACTTGAGAATGCACTATTCCCAAGACAAAGCCCTATCCAATTTCTTTAAACTCCAATCAAACCTGATATATGGTAAATCAATAGAAAGGGTAACCGATAACTTAAATAAACACTTCCTGTACAACAACACTAGAAAACTTATGAGATTAATAAAACAGCCCACCTTTGTAGACAGATTAATATTAAACGAAAATAACTACGTAGTCTTTATGTCAAAAAGAAAGGTTCGTTGTAATAAGCCAATATGTTTAGGTTTTTCAATACTAGATCTAAGTAAGAGATACATGTACGACATGTACTACAATAAATTAAAGAAAACCTTTCCCCCCTTCGATCTCATATACACAGACAACGATTCCTTCGCATTGCACGTATTCTCTAAAACCGATTCGTTTACAAAACAAGATTTCATTCACCCCTCACGTCTAGGTTTATTCAAAGATATATCTCCCAATAACCCCATACTAGACTTTGCTACAGTGAGATGTAAAACATACGGTTACAAAACTCTAAAAGATTCTCAATTAAAAAACTTACCCCAATCATTTAGTTTTGAAAATTACAAAAATATACTATCCAGTATAGATACATTAAAAATATACGCATACTATAACAGAGTAATAGATAAAAGAGTATGTAAAATTACACAAAATAAATCTATTATATCCTCATCACATTAACCCCCCCCCCACACTTAGCCCACACTTCTCCGTTACAAGCCGTGTGATTAAAAATAAAGTTACAACTATGTATTTTCGTTATGTATTATGAGAAAATAAAAATATTCTGTTAAGACATTTTTGGAACAGACTAATATATAAAAGTTGTACACGAAGCTATTGTTTTTCAGGAGATTAATAATGCTGGGCCTACTTATCACTATTAAACGAATTCCACGACCATCTGCCACGTTTGAGACCCCTCACACCCACACCCCCCGCTCCCGTTGAGACCACGAAGCAAGGGGCCTCGAGAGCGCCGACCAACCAGTTAGTATTTATAACCCATTTTCACTACCTAGAAATATTTACAATTATATTGAAAACAGGACCTGGCAAGACTGGTGATTTTAAAAGTGGTTATAACCCATTTTCACTACCTAGAAATATTTACAATTATATTGAAAACAGGACCTGGCAAGACTGGTGATTTTAAAAGTGGTTTGTCAATGTTTCGTTACATTACTATTAATTTATTGGAATGTAAAGATTAATGTATCAAAGTATTTAAAACGTTTAATTAAACAGGGTTAATATTTTGTTGTACTTTTATTTCGATAGTTCTTTTATTTCTAAAATCGAATCCAAGGTGTACCGATTTGGAGTCGCAAAAACCACACCGTTCACTACCCGACAGAGTTCCTCGACTTGGCAACAGTACCCAGCAGTACCAGAACTATCTGCCATAGTATATTTCGTTAACTTTAATTCTACTTTAAAAGTGTAAAATGTAATTTTAGTATTGTAAAATTATGTGGGTTGTTAATATTTTTAGTTAATCTGCCACTTATGTACAACCCGTACGAAGGGCGGGTACATCTGCTAGTTTATTAATAAACATTAATTCGTCCCCATGCATTACTGAACATTACTTACTCGTGTAGGATTGAAATAACCCAAGATAATTTACCATAAAAATAATTACCCGTGATTTTAATCAAACTGCTCCGATCTTTTAATTAATAACGGCCGAGTTACATTTACACCTCGGAAGCTAATTATCATATCCCCGAGTCCTGAACCTGTTGACCGACGTCAGGACCCGACACCCGAACATCAAGGTTAACACCCATAGTTTTGACAAACCATCTCCGGACTACAGAAGACGGGCGAACTTCAATGCAAACTGTTATCACGGAATTCCATGACAAGAAGGAACCACGTCCTTCAACTGCGTCAAGAGACAACTGGCAGCGCTGTTATCACAAAAAACCACCGTCTACGTAAAGGGTCAAGAGAAACAAGTGTTCCTTCAAAGACTTTTTAAGAACGCCAAAGTTGAAAATTTGGACGACATCCCATCAACTAAACAAAATATTTAAATAGTTTTTGTTTTATCATATATTTAACGGTTTTACGTGTGCAGTCATTGCGCACATTTTTAAAATTATTATGTTTGCAGGCTCAAATTATTTTGAATCGTCGGGGGTCGAATTGACGTTTGTAAAAGATGTTAATATAGTCTCCAACTACGGTAATAGCTTCTTCCCCGCAGATGGCATCAGCCAACAGCTTGCCACATGGGACAACCAGTTATTTTATTTACTAAAAATTTTTACAAATTTTTGATGGTATCAGATATTCTTCGGGGCTCTGCTCTGATTATATTAAAGAGTAGTCTTTAATATAATCATCACAAATAATCCTACTCGATTAATGGGGCTAAAATTTAGTGGTAAATTTAGTGACCAATTTTATCTGTTGTTCCATATAAACAGGTGTATGCCTCTCTAAAAATATATTTTATGTAGTGGCTCGGCGCGGCAACGCGCATGAGCAGTGAAAGCGAGAGTGAACTGCGCGTTGTACCGCCGTAAGTGCCACTTTCACCCGATAGGACAGCTACCGTCACCGGGTTCCGTTACACTAATAGCGTATTGTGTCCCCTTTGTTTTTTGTGCAACTGTCGCATTTCTCCGATCCTGGGGCTGAGGATATCTTCAGCTTTTCCCTCTTTAATCTAGACACGCAAGAAATAAAACATGTGGCTCAACTTGAGAGTAATGAGTCATTTCTTTTTTAGATGTTTTATAGGTTTGCTAGTATATGTTAAATTTGTACACATCTTATTATCATATAATCATAAATTTATAATAAAACACAAATACATACAATACACGCACTTCCCCTCACAATCTGCTATATTTGGTAAGAGTAATATATTTTCTAATATATCAGTATTATTATAATAGTGCTTTTGTTTGTAATTCTCAAGTTATATATTACTCTTTATCCAGATGGTAGAAAAAAATCTGTCCTATTATCCGTGGCCACGGATAATATGCGGATTGGGAGGAAATCCACACAATATTTATTTATAAACAAACCCCATATCTAGGCGGGATTCGGCCCTAGAGGCGTTCCCCATAAAACAGCTGTTTAGAGTAGTGTAGAGAACAATTTTTATTCCTATCAATCCCATCCCAGTTTTCTCACATCACTCATTTCAAACAAATGTGGATCGTTGGGCACCGCGGAATGGTTCGAGGTCGGCTATTAAAATTGTAATCATCAAAATAATATGTTGTAGAGTGTTTAATTACATGGGGCCTAATAATGTGTGTTAAAAATGGGGTTACTGTAATCTAGAGTATCACTTACTATTTATATAGTGATAATTTAGTGATAATTTTAATATTTTAGTAGGGTCAAATTTATAGTTTATCATGGGGAATTTTAATATTTTAGTAGAGTCAAATTTATAGTTTATCATGGGGAATTTTAATATTTTAGTTGAGTCAAATTTATAGTTTACATAGGGAAATTATTTCTAAGTATCAAACAATAGATATAAGATAGATAGTCGCGAAAAAATTTTTCCGTTTAACCGGGGAATATAACGGTAATATATAATACGTGCAGATAAGTGTTTACACCAGACGAAACTGAAGGAACCCCGTGTCAAGGCGGCTCACCCACTAACATCTGCCGTGATAAACGCCCGGCCGCCACAAACCACAAACCTAAAATTCTTTAAACGTGCAAGAAAAATCACAGCAGACGCGTTTCTGGGATTCTACAAACTCGCTACACATACTTTTGATTCAGAACGATTGAAAAAACTCCAATTGGGACCCCACCGGACATCTGAAAATAATACCGGCGTCTTCACCTGATCAGAAGAACATATTACAACATGGACGTGTTCAACCTACTTCAACGGAAAATCAAATTACCAATCCGCCTTCACTGTAATCATAACAGAATAGCTACCATTAATTTAATAAAATCAGTGAGTTTATTTTCTGAAATAAATTTCAAACTATTATTCCTCCTAGGGTGGTTTATTTAATAATCTATTTACTCATACACGTTTGTTTATTTTTTCATGGTCTACTTACGAACCCGTCCCCGGAACGGTGTGCATCGGCGTGCACCGGAAGCTCACACAACTCCACTGTCTGGAAGAACCACCAAGTCCACCGAGTCCCGACATCAGATAGATAGCGAACTCCCCAAGGACCCAGGACCACGGACCAGACATTCCTCAAACGTTTTTTCTTGAACTATTTTTTCTTTTCATTTTTAAATTGAGAAATTTAAAATAATATTTGTTATTAATGTTAAACATGTAAATTTAAATTTCAAACTAAAGTAACTGTTTATAAGTTCTTATGGAAATGTAATCAAACTAATTACACAATTTCGCTTTCAATGTTTATCAAACCAGTGAAAAAAGAAAAACCCCATTAAAGTTAACTTGAATAAATAATAAAATTATTATCCACAAAACTGTCTTACCATTATTAACCCGACTATATTAAGCACACTTTCACTATGTATAGATAATTTATTAAAAATTAACATATTACTCATTGTAATTTGCTAAATAATAAAGAATACTTAAAAATATATTTATATTGAAAGGGTTACACTCTAATGATTAATATTGCAATATGGTTTTTAATAATTTTTAATAATTATAATTGAAAATCTGATAAGAGGTTATTAAATAAATAGTTATCCAAGTGTAATTTGCTCCAGAAATCTTGGACTAGTTGGGGTATGCTTACTCTAAACTTCAAATTTATATATCTTGTATTTTTCCAAATAATAGTTAATAGTTGTTCATATTTATTTTTTATGTGGGATTCTGGGGTTGTTTTTTATTTTGCTTGAATCTCACTGTTGGATATAAGTACTCGGTTGTGTTTCAATCGCTGACTGTAATCTCGCTCTCGGCCAGATACGAGTCCAAATGGTGACGAGATGGCAAACACTCTTTCGGCTGTAAAAAAACACAGCCCCTTCTTTTGTTTTAGGCAAGTCCAAAATTAAGATACGCTCACTCATTTTCACTAGCACAAACGTTACTCAGCAAATAGCAGGTAAAAACTACACAGAGAAATGTGATTGGTTAATCCAAGTTTATAAGTTAGTTCAACCAGTGTCAGAGGTTACTATATGGACAATTATTTGTATGAGTTCATTTAACTAAGCTCAGAGAGTTAAAAAATATATATATATTTTATAAGTTAAGTTAACCAATAAATTCATTGGTTAAAATAATTTGTTTAGAAGTAGTTGTTAAAACCCGAACCAAACGGCTTGACTGAAAATTGAGGATTTGGTTAATTTAACCAAAGTAGTTGTAATAACTCCATATTCTAGTTTGTTACAACCCATTTCATTTTCATTCATTTAGTTGTTAGCCTCAATGCTTAACCCAGACAGTCCTAGAACCCCGGGCTTAACTTAGCTCTCGGAGGAATAGCCAAAGTTGCCTTGAAACAACTACTACAAAAAGTTAAACTAACTGTTGTTTTGTTTACGATAACCTTTCCTGGCCAACCACTTTCGTTAACTAATCGTGGTTTAACTAATATTGGTCATGACAACCAATATCCATTTTTCAAATTCCATTTTTCTCTGTGTACTATTAGCAAAGACTGCTGTGGCAATATTACTGTGTGGCTACTGTGTGGCTACTGTGTGGCTACTGTGTGACTACTGTGTCAGACGCCCACCGACGACAACAGGTGGTGATAACGACAAGTATTGTTGCCACGCGGAGCACTGACCCTCCCCGCCGTCACGCACGCGCCCTGACCCAGTTGAAGGTGTACACCGCTGGCCTATTCTACATCGTAGGCAGTAAATAAACTTGATTTAATCATCGTATAAACTATTATTCGGGTGGCCTTCGTCAGAATATACCCAAATATTAAATACCAATAAACTTAATTAAAGCTGATACATTTTTGTTTTTTCTTTTACAATCGAATAAATGAAACATATATTGAGCTAAACGTATTGTAACTATATACAAATTAAAAATGTAAAATTTGGTGCTCTAACAGTACTAGCACAATTCAAGGATTAACAGTTTCTAACTTAAAAACAACAAACCCCCGAGTGACCTTTCATGTCCCCCGTTTTAATAATTGAAAATATTAAACCGCGGTAAAATAAAACAATATTTATATTTTCGGATAGTTATATATAGAGCAAGTACAGTTACAGTACAAGTATAGTTATATATAGAGCAGCAAGGATTTTGAGACTCATATCTTCAAGTTTGTAGTTGTCTACAAAGCCACTTTTATTTTATCAGACAGCTTTTTCTCAACTTACAAATTAAGTCTGATAATATTAAACAATTATTGAAATAAGTCATTTCTCTGGCTCCCCCGTTGTTAGGCTCACTGGCTGTATAGTGTTGGGCGCGTAAGGATGAACCACCCATTTCGCATAGTTAGACACTTTATAATGACCTCCATCTTAGTTTATGGAATTGACACGTTTAAGTATATAGAATGTATAGTTAAATAAAACCGGTTATACATTACGGACTAGCACCGTAAATCTTAAATACTTATTATATCTTCTTAAACAGTTTATTTTCATTTTATCATAGTGATTTTGTCTTTAAAAATATGACCAAATATGACCAAATATGACCGGACCATAATATAGTTCCCCGTTGTAAATTTACCAGCTGTAACATATTGTTGTTACCTTTTTGAGCTGCTAATCTGTGATGTATTATTTATACGGTATGATAGGTAAAATGTTTGGATGTTTGAATGTTTGGATCATCTTTTGGTAATTAATAATATATTTATAAACTCTAGACAGACTCGTATAAATTCTTAATAGAGTTGCTTTACACGTTTATACCAAATTTAATCCAAAGTTTTTACGAGAAGTATCTTGCTCACGGAAACACATATACAGTATTTTTGGATCCTGCGAACCCGCGACACTACGCTCCAAGAACCAGCGCGATGCCTCTAAGAATAACTGATTCTTAGAGAAGTGACTAAAACTATAGTTTTTTGTTGTGTTTTTTGTTGTTTTTTGTTGTTTTTTTTGTTTTTTTTTATTTATTTTTATTTATTTTATAAAAAAACTTATATTCTAAAATAGGTTTATTGTCCTCTTCTGTAGGAGGGCCACCTCGCCGTTGTTTGTGAGGTTCCGGAGCCGCATCTCCACCTCCTCCAGGTGCCCGGGTTGGTTTGCCACGTAACGCCGTGGCAGCAGGTGGTGGCGGCCATCGGGGCAGAGCATCCCCCATCTAACAATTACCAGGCGGTTAACCGCCTCGCCTCTTATTATGTTGAGCAAGTTGGTGATGCTCGCTGCATCCCACACTGTATAGGATGTTACAGCGGCAATGGCTTCTTATTGTGGAATGAGCGTTAGCTTTGTCGAGGAGCATTAAATACCACTCGATGGGTGAAAGACCGGAGACACACTCATGCACACGCACTCAACCATGTACAGTAGTGAAAGAGGTCACAGGTGTCTACACACACTGAAACTCTAAGGTTCAAAGACATCGTCCTATACCAGTGTCTGTACATACTCTGTATAAACTCTTTTAAAAATACACAAACACGCATTGCACAAGATAAAAACAAGATTCACCCCACATTTTGCTAATATGTAAAAACATACGTTTACAGAACTCTGATTCTCAATCATTTACAAAAATATACTATAGATACTGTAAAATTACACAAAAAAAATAATCTCTCATATCACAATTACCCCTCATTACCCTCCATCGTCACATACCATATCATATACTAACACATACTATTTAAAAACCATCACATACTATATAAAAAACCATCACATACTCCCACACCTCTCCTAGTACCTTATCCAATACTTATCCAATACTTATCCAATACTTATACAAGTAACATTAATAATACCCTTACCATAACCTTGTCATATCCAAGTATTCTTACAATACCCCTATCATATCCAAGTAAACCCCTACCCTTACCCCCTACCCTTACCCCCTACCCTTACCCCCTACCCTTACCCCCTACCCTTACCCCATCATTTACACAAACTAAACCCCCACACACACTGACTCGTTCACTCTCAGACTCATTCACAAGGAATAGTTCAATCACCCATACACACACCAGTTCACTATAAAGGACGAACTTTCACTTACAAATAAAATTTAACTAACATGTCAATTAACCATGAAACACTACACTTACATAACTACTATTATATTCAATGGTGTAACTGATTGGGTTCTGCAAGTCTTTCTTAAGTTGGCAAAATCTTACGACACCAAAATTACCACCTGAGTCTACACATGTTTGCGGCTTCAAAACAACTGGCTTCTACTAAAAGAAATACACTTTTTTAACATACATACTTTATTAATAATCTGTTTAGTTATAAAACAATAAGCAAATGAGATCAATTTACAAAGGCATGAGTTAGTAATTGGTCAGCATCAAATGTAATAGAAATAATAATATGTTTTGAATCGTGATGTCAGATCCAGAACACTATGTCAGTACATATGGCCACTGTCGTCCAGAAGGTTCACTGCAATGTGGTTAGGATGACTGTCTAATTTTGTAAGCTATTATTCAGTGTAACGTTCTATTTTTATCACTACAAAAGGTATACAAGTGTCTTTATGAAGATTGAGGATACTGACGAACCAATGGGCTTAAAGTACTGTCCAAATTGGTTTTAGAATCACTTTGTACAGTAAAATGTTTTATTTGATAGTTTTGATTTTTTTTAAGAAGCCACGATAATTTTCTGTAATTAGTGAATTTCCTTTGGAAAGTGAACTATTAGCATAACCCGCACGGTGAAACTTAAGCCCGGGACCACCATAGAAGTTCCTAACGTGACCCCCTGAACACGTTTTGGGGGGTCGTTCAAAACTTTATATATATATATGTATATATATATATATATATATATATATATATATATATATGTGTTTGCACTCTAGCGGTCGCATTTTTGTCCGATTTACTTCAAATTTGGTAGGGACGTTCCTTTCTGTAATCAGTTGGACAAGTTCGTTGGTCAAAACAATCGGAAAACTATAAACCCCTTTTTTGGGGATTAATCTGTCAAACTTTGAGTTTTTGGGCCCAAAAAGGGTCAGAAAAGCCCCGTATGTAAAATTAATTCATGTAAAAAGATGGGGATTGGTGTGGCGAAAGTTTTAAGCCCTCTCTCGTCATTCTAGTATAAATATTTACCGAGTTATTAAAGAAAATGTGTTTCGACTAAACACAGTACGTTGTCTTATGGGGATTTTACACTGGAAAAGCCTGTTATTCCTTTGTTAGAGTACTTTTATCATCCCCAGCAACCTCACGCCTACTTTCAAGCCTGTCTGGACCTTCTACTAACATTATAATGCGCAAAATTGTATTCCCAGCTTTGCAGGTAAATTAAACCAGGAGCATCAGAACAGCCAAAAATCACCGTTTTCAGATTTTAATAAATATTTGGAATAAATGTATATTTTTACGCTGATTTTGAGTTTTAAAAGTTTTTATGTGGAAATTCACTTCCCTCACGTCAGCGTGCTGCGTGCGAACTCGTTTAGATTTAGATTCGACCGTTTATTCCAATGTGAGATTTCCACGTTAGTCTTCTGTATAAGGAATTATGACACGTTGCGGTAAAATGTCTTGTGATTGTGAAAGACACTGGTGATGCGTCTGGCGATGTCAGGAACCAGTTTAGAACCATGTACGGAGAACTAAATTTACATCAACAGTGTGAACTGACTGCTACGACGTCGCCCAATCGTAATATTGCCAGAATAAATGTCCAGAATCAGTGACTTGTTTGATTTAAATTAACCAGTTTTGGGTCCAAACTGTTTGAGTGATTCACATCTCTGCTGCAGAGACACAAGATAATCCTAAATCCACCCCGGGTACTAATATTAATTTTTTTAATTAAATTAGATACGCCAAAGTTTAGACGGGCAGTTCTAACCTCGCTGTATGTTTCTCGAATGACACATTGTATAATTCACTAAAAACTAAGTTCGGAATATTATACAAAGTAATACTGTATGGTAGGTAAACCATTGACTATAAACACTGAAGTAGACTTTTTATTGCTATTGTAAAAGCTGTCCCTAGTTTTGTGTGTGCCAGGATTCAAAGAGGACGTAGTTAACACTAATCACAAACAGAGTATACTGCTGTAAACTACTACTTATACTCTCAAAGAGGGGATAATACAACAGTCGGTGTATCAGGAAGCAAACATAAGTTGATTATCCCTTGCGTTCCGGGGTTGAGATATTTTACAAGTTAACTTAAATAACTAAAATAAATAGTTGACAGCAGCACACTCTGTCGGTATTCAAACTACATAAACTTCAAATTCTGGCAAACACTAAAACTGGGACAACTGGGCCATATAGATGGGATGTCTCCTTCAGTATATAGTCAATGGTAAAACCAAGTTAATATAAGTGAAGGCAAAACTTACAGAATTGACGACTATTGAAATACCGTTTACTTTCGACTATCTACATCAGCACTTAAAATTTAAAGTCAGAAAAACCTAAATGTTCCGAGGATTGGTGGATACGAATTTCCGTTTTCCCGAATAATTTAACTAGGTAACTCATCAGTTACATTCCCAAGATCGTGGCCTCTACAGAGTTGGAATAAAGCTTTGCAAATAAATCATATACTTTCTCTACAACTAATTACTTTTTAAATTTCACACGTTGTTTATTGTGGTAAGTGTAAATTTGTCAGTGATGTAAAGCTCTTCTAACGCTCTTCTCTTGGTTTGCTAAGACTGGAGGCACATAATTGCCTCTGAGACTTGGTACAGACGAGACACACGTAACAGATGATCCCGGCTTGTTTGACCCGACCCATTGGCCTCTCCAACCGGCCCCCGTTCTTTTTCTTCCAAGCCAGTAGGAGTCATTCTTGAATATTCCACCTAATTTCCTCAATAAACTATGAGATTCTTGTGGTTTCATTTGTGGTATGTCTTTGATCGTTCGTACCCGGTGGTAAACAACTGTTATCATGGAAACTCGATTGAAATCACCAACACTGCCAATTTCATACGTTTAAGGCCAGCAAGGTTCCCAAAGATTTTGAATAAGCCTACTAGCTTGGATTATTTTGGACTCCTATCCAACAACTAAGAAGTTCCATTTGTCCTTTCTTGAACTATAAACCCTATAAATGGATTAGTTCATTCTGAAACACGATTTACTGTAGTCATGTCGCTGCAGTATTGACAGTTAAAGAATCAGTCGGCCTTAGTCAGTACCAAAGCTACGCAAAGCATCTCAACCATCCTACACTCATAATTAATTCATATTCGCCTTAAAATACGCCCTAGTTGCGTCGGAGTCCTATACAGTGATTAAGTGATTAGAGCGTTATGACATCTACTCAAATATTTGTATTTAGTAGATTAATTATTAAAACCTTTATTTTTTGTGTATATTTTCAATGAATATTTGTATGTTGTACTCATTAAATAAACACGATTTTTATTCATTCATTCAAAAATATTTTCAGGTATCGATTAAGATTAATTATGAAAAGCTAACCTCATAAATTTAGAGCGATACAGCCCCTCATTTGGTTACGATATCCATAAAAAGCAAACTGAAAAAGAGCTAAACACTTTCTATAGTTATTGAAAACACGGAATAAAGGTTACTTAGCTGAGAAATGAATTGCGGCGGTTACGATGTTATTCAAGAGATGTAATGTAGCAAGGCCAATATCAATAACAATAAGAAATGTACATAATATGTAGAAATAATCAACCTGGCAGGAAATTTACTGGTAAATGTAACACCCGGAATTTGTTCCACCACTAAGTCACATTTATTCCGTGTGTTTAATTAATATAGGAATGTTTTCCTAGTTTTCAGCTATTGTTGATATGGATAATTTATAAATATGTGCGACATGAGAGGCTGTATCGTTTTAAATTCATGAGGGTTGCTAAATGTGCACCCGCAATAATTCTTACATTAAGGAAATATATATATATATATATATATATATAACCAAGGATTAATTAATGTTTGTATAATGCTAAATATAATAACTTCAAACAACAGCAACATTAATACCGTTTTGTCTTACCTTTGCCCGTGCAGAGTTGCAGGTGTTTAACAGGCTAATAGACTACACTGTCAAACTAAGTACATCAAGTAAGCTCTGAATGTTTGGATCAAAACTATCAAAAAATACAGTAAATAAGTAAGTTAACATCAAACATTAAATATAAGGAATACACAGTCGACACAACTAAGAATATAACCATTGACTATAAATACAACTAGTTATATTTATAGACAATGATATAACGTTGTAGCCATCGACTATAAATATAACTATTTATATTTATAGTCAATGATATAACGTTGTAGCCATCAACGCCTGTAAGTGTTCCATGTTCTAAAGTGACACTGAAGGATCTGGCAGGTAGTATTTTACATTTAGAAGGCGCAATTGGCAAAATATTTTTTTATTTTTTTTACAATGCACATTCACAAAATACTGTACAATAAATATTCAAATTATTTAACACATTCCCAGGATAAAGAAAAGGATCCCAGGATCTCAGGATCACATAACCCGAAAGGAACTAACAGGATGCGGATCAGGACATGTGAGGACACGCTCAGGAGTCGCAGGGTTAGGAGTATGAGGAGGATGGTAATTGGTACAATCAGGGTGGCATATAATTATCCTATCGACTAATTTTAATTATTCTTCCTTAAAGGTTATGCAAGTTACTAATAATTTTCAAAGACTATCGCACTTTGTCAGATAACCATTCTTAACAATATCAAAACCTTGTGTCTTTTATTTTATGTTCCTTCAAAATTTGTTTATAGTTATTCCCTCTCGTTTCAGAGGATAAAAACAAAAGTGTTATAAGAATGAAACTAAAATAAAAATACGCGGAAAGTACTAAATGAACTATTACTAAACAAAGGCCCCAAGTTGTTTGGATTAAACTTAGAATTAATTTAAGAAACAACACTATAAGCATTCTAATATTAATCAGACTCAGTATAATAGAAATTAGTAATAATGGAAAATCGTGTACATTTCATTTAACACGAACATTTACACTTTACATTTTGTAGGTAAAGTAAATGATGACTATAATGCTAAAAATTATTACTTAAAACATTCTAATTTGGAAAAATACATGTAATTAAAGCATTTGTTCCTATTTTTTTATGTTGTACTTTTTAAAATAAAAACTTATGTGCTCAGCATATTTGAGCTTGTTTTGAAATGTGTAATACATTTTTAATCCTAATTAATATGTATAAGACTAACAAGATGCATAATAATTTATATATATATATATATATATATGTATATATGCGAATAGCATTAAATATTATAAATAATTCCTCTTTGTAAATGTTAACGACGCATATAAACATATGTTTTGTTGTTTATAAGTAAATTATGTAAACATTACACTCTTTTGCAAATCATTCCAACAAACAAAACAAAATTGATTATTTTATGTGTTTTACAAAGATTTATTCAAGTTGCCACATGACGCATAACTAATATAACTACTAACTTAATATTAATGAATCGTTTGGTGTTTAGAAACTGTTGTAGCTTTTGCATTCATTTTGGAAGAGTATATTCACACAATCGAATATGCATATATGCACATGTAAATGAAATATGGAAATATGATTACGTGTAACACTTACACGTGATATTTATCGGTCATCCTACGATGGATGTGTTGCAATACAATTTCATAGAATTACAGAAACCTTTTAAAAGTCTGTTGATTGTTTGGTAGTAAAACAAATACACGAAAACTAATTTTCAAGCCTCCGTTTGTTAGGATTGTCGGTGAATTGTAATTCAAGATTTTTTCAAATACTAGACTTCACTTGAGAAGACTGGCACGTCTCTTAATTACATGAGACTATCCATTTAATTTAGTATGTGTATTGGGCTGATACCCGCTTGGGTAATAACCACATGTATTTGGTAGCTTGACGCTAGGGTTCCCAAAAATGTTTATGTTTCACAACACAGGATTAGGCATTTCAGGACCCTTTATCACTCTCTCTCTCTCTCTCTCTCTATGTATATATATATATATATATATATATATATATATATATATATATATATATATATATATATATATGTCCATAACTCTCTCTGTCACACACATAAAATAAACTAAAGTAATTGGTTATTTTGGTAGCTTGTCCTGCACATGTTGGGCAATGTTATTATTTGTGGTGATTCTCAATATTTTCAGTTTTACCTTAATAACAAGTTATTTTTATTTATATAACAATGCATACGAAAAAATTATAAGACAACTGAATCAACTAACGCTGTTTTGACGATTGATACTTGCAATTTTTCTTCTGATAAAGCTTATTTTCACCTCGTTGTATTTAACCTTGTTAACAAATGGTTTTTATTTACAACATCATCATCTCATCTCATCGTGCGTAACTAGCTTCTCTGCCCGTTTTTGAAGTAGAAAAATTGTTTATATAACAATAACTGTATGTAGTTAGGTAAAATTCTTATAACAGCTGTCTACTTAAATTAATTTAATTTAGAAAAACACATATGTCATGAACCAAATAAAACTCTGCTCTATACGAATAACATGGGGACTTGAGCAGAGTCCTGAGGACATTTTATAACGGAAATAGGCCTATGACACTCATAATCTGGGTACATAGACTATAATTGTGCAGGATTTCAGTAGAATTCGTGCAGTAGTGCAGTGGAACAATAGAGAGACAGACAGATAGTCAGACAGACACCACCTCATTTTAGTAGTGATAACAATGCATACAAATAAATCACGTAACCACTGAATCAACCAACGCTGTTTTGACGATTGATATTGAAAAGTTTTCTTCTTCTTTAATGTCCAAGTTTCTTGCAAAACCTTTTAATAAATAAGTTTACGAATCTCGAGCGTATAGCAAATTATGAAGTTTAGAAATACTGATTATATAAAACTTTCAAGTGTAATCTCAAGTGGATATTATAAAATAAATTATTATATATCTTCTTAGCCTGGTTATGGGAAATTAGAAAATAAATTACAAACACATATGCTCGTATAAGTTGAAAAAACTAAGCTGTAATGCCTTCTGACTCAGAGCAGTTCTAGTCCGGAACGTGTGTACAATTACACTGACGTTTCAAGATGAGCAATTCATTGACCGTCCTCCCAATAGGGCCCACCAACTGGTTCTAAATGATAGCCGTCAAAAGCGTTTGTCCTATTAATAGGGCTAGACGGGTATCCGCCACCTCCACTGCCTTCATCACTTTTACCACCATCGAGTCCAGTAGAGTAAGTGACGTTTCCAAAGTTTTCACCTGTTCCACCACCATCGAGTCCAGTAGAGTAAGTAACGTTGCCAAAGTTTTCACCTTTTACACTGTCATCGAGTCCAAGAGGGTTACTGATGACTCCGCCACTTCCACCGCCACCGAGTCCAGGGGGGTAGGGAACGTTTCCAAAGTTTTCACCTGTTCCACCACCATCGAGTCCAGTAGAGTTAGTAACGTTTCCAAAGTTTTCACCTGTTCCACCACCATCGAGTCCAGTAGAGTAAGTAACGTTGCCAAAGTTTTCACCTTTTACACTGTCATCGAGTCCAAGAGGGTTACTGATGACTCCGCCACTTCCACCGCCACCGAGTCCAGGAGGGTAGGGAACCTTTCCAAAGTTTTCACCTGTTCCACCACCATCGAGTCCAGTAGAGTAAGTAACGTTGCCAAAGTTTTCACCTTTTACACTGTCATCGAGTCCAAGAGGGTTACTGACAACTCCGTCACTTCCACCGCCACCGAGTCCAGGAGGGTAGGGAACCTTTCCAAAGTTTTCACCTGTTCCACCACCATCGAGTCCAGTAGAGTAAGTAACGTTGCCAAAGTTTTCACCTTTTACACTGTCATCGAGTCCAAGAGGGTTACTGACAACTCCGTCACTTCCACTGCCACCGAGTCCAGGGGGGTAGGGAACCTTTCCAAAGTTTTCACCTGTTCCACCACCATCGAGTCCAGTAGAGTAAGTAACGTTGCCAAAGTTTTCACCTTTTACACTGTCATCGAGTCCAAGAGGGTTACTGACAACTCCGTCACTTCCACCGCCACCGAGTCCAGGGGGGTAGGGAACCTTTCCAAAGTTTTCACCTGTTCCACCACCATTGAGTCCAGTAGAGTAAGTAATGTTTCCAAAGTTTTCACCTATTAATCTGACATCGATTCCAGGAGGGTGACTGACGACTCCACCACTTCCACCACCACCGAGTGCGGGAGGATAAATAACGTCTCCAACGTTTTCAGCTGTTCCACCACCATCGAGTCCAGGTGGATAAGTAACGTTTCCAAAGTTTTCACCTTTTACACTGTCATCGATTCCAGGAGGGTGACTGACGACTCCACCACTTCCACCACCACCGAGTGCGGGAGGATAAATAGCGTCTCCAACGTTTTCACCTGTTCCACCACCATCGAGTCCAGGTGGATAAGTAACGTTTCCAAAGTTTTCACCTTTTACACTGTCATCGAGTACAGGAGGGTGACTGACGACTCCACCATTTCCACCACCATCGAGTCCAGTAGAGTAAGTAACGTTTCCAAAGTTTTCACCTTTTACACTATCATCGAGTACAGGAGGGGAACTGACGACTTTAATACTTCCACCACCACCACTGCTTCCATCATCATTGTGTGCCAAAGGGTGTCTAACATTTCCACCATTTCCACCGCTTCCCGCCAGATTGATTCCAAACAGGTAAAATACGTTAGTACCCCTTTCCCTACCATTAAGCCCAGATGGGTTTTCCCTTGGACTTCCACCTCCATTGTGTCCGGGTTGGCAACTAACGTTTCCAACATTTCCTCCGCATTCACAGTCATTGAGACTAGGTTGGTGAATATTGTTTTCTCTGCTTCCACCACCATTGAGACCAGGTAGGTAACCGAGATTTTTACCGCTTCCAGAGTGATTGATTTTGGCCTGGTAAAAGATGTCTCCACCATTTCCACCACTCCCACCACTTCCACTGCTTCTATCGCTATCACTACCATTGAGACCAGGTTCGTTACCGAGGTTTATACCGCTTCCAGAGTGATTTATACTGACCAGGTAGAAGATATTTCCACCGCTTCCTCCATTTCCACCACTCCCACCGCTTCCACTGCCATTAGGTCCATGTGGGAAACCAACGTGCCCACCGTTTCCTCCGCTTCCACCGTGATTGAGCCCAAATATGTAAAAAACGTTTCCACCACCACTACCAACATATACAGGTGTGTAATTTCCGGTTGCATTACCATTGAATTCAGGTGAGTTAACACCGTTTCCATATTTTCCACCGATGTTACTACCGTTGACTCCAGGTGGGTTAACAACATCTCCATCTTTTCCACCGACGCTACTACCATTAAATCCTGGTTGGTTAACAACGTCTCCATATTTTCCACCAATGCTACTACCACTGACTCCAGGTGTGTTAACCACGTCTCCATCCTTTCCACCTGTTCTACTACCAGTGACTCCAGGTGGGTTAACAACATCTCCATCTTTTCCACCGACGCTACTACCATTAACTCCTGGTAGGTTAACAACGTCTTCATATTTTCCACCAATGCTACTACCACTGGCTCCAGGTGGGTTAACCACGTCTCCATCCTTTCCACCGGTGCTACTACCACTGACTCCAGGTGGGTTAACCACGTCTCCATCCTTTCCACCGGTGCTACTACCACTGACTCCAGGTGTGTTAACCACGTCTCCATCTTTTCCATCTGTGCTACTACCACTGACTTCAGGTGGGTTAACCACGTCTCCATCCTTTCCACCGGTGCTACTACCATTGAATCCAGGTGGGTTAACAACATCTCCATCTTTGCCACCGAAGCTACTACCATTGGCCCCTGGTAGGTTAACAACGTCTCCATATTTTCCACCAATGCTACTACCATTGACTCCAGATGGGTGTACAATGTCTCCATCTTTTTCACCGATGCTACTACCATTAATTTCAGCTTTGTAACTTACGTTTCCACTGTTATTATCTTCGAGTGGGTATACAATGGTTCCACCGCTTCCACCACCGTTGACTCCAGGTATATTTATGACGTTTCCATCTTTTCCACCGATGCTACTACCATTGACTCCAGGTAGGTTTATAATGCCTCCCTCTTTTCCACCCATGCTATTTCCATTAACTCCAGGTAGTTTAATAGCTTCTCCATCTTTTCCACCGATGCTACTGCCATTGACTCCAGGTAGGTTAACAGCTTCTCCATATTTTCCACCGATGCTACTACCATTGAATCCAGGTTGGTTTACAACGTCTCCATCTTTTCCACCGATGCTGCTAACATTGACTCCAGGTAGGTTTACAACGTCTCCATCTTTTCCACCGATGCTACTGCCATTGACTCCAGGTAGGTTAACAGCTTCTCCATATTTTCCACCGATGCTGCTAACATTGACTCCAGGTAGGTTTACAACGTCTCCATCTTTTCCACCGATGCTACTACCATTGACTCCAGGTTGGTTTACAACGTCTCCATCTTTTCCACCGATGCTACTACCATTAAATCCAGGTAAGTTAACACCGTTCCTATCACCATTAACTTCAGTAGTGGGTAAACAGGAAAGAGACCCCGTAATCGGCGCTTTTTTCCCATGTTATTCTTATGGGGAGCCGTTTTTGCACCGACGCCAGCTCCCGCCTATACTAATAAGCCACAAGTTTCCTTGTTGGCCTGTATTAATACCCAACCCTTGCCTATATTAAATATATTGCCCCCACCCCTCCTCTACATTTTTTAAAATTAATTTTCAAATTCAGGCTAAAAAACCATCTTTAGTGTTTATGGTCCGATTTATTTAAAATTTGGATATGTTATTGTCCTAGGCAAGTGTTTTAATAAATTCCACTTACATTTCCCAAATTCACTATAACGGTCAAATTAAAAAATATTTTTGAAAAATACTGCCAATTGCCACCTTCTTTATTAACTGTCCGATTTGTCTTCAATTTGGATATGTTATTGTCGTAGGCAAGTGTTTTAATAAATTACACTTAC
This sequence comes from Allygus modestus, assembly GCA_963675035.1. Taxonomy (NCBI): domain Eukaryota; kingdom Metazoa; phylum Arthropoda; class Insecta; order Hemiptera; family Cicadellidae; genus Allygus; species Allygus modestus. The sequence goes on along the minus strand of OY776112.1, from coordinate 17,349,878 downwards.
ATTTCCCAAATTCACTATTACAGTCAAATTAAAAATTATTTTTGAAAAATACTGCCAATTGCCAACTTCTTTATTAAATGTCTGATTTGTCTGCAATTTGGATATGTTATTGTCCTAGGCAGGTGGTTTAATAAATTCCACTTACATATCCCAAATTCACTATTACGGTCAAATTAAAAAATATTTTTGAAAAATACTGCCAATTGCCAACTTCTTTATTTACTGTCCGATTCATTTCAAATTTGGATATGTTATTGACCTAGGCAAGTGTTTTAATAAATTTCACTTACATTTCCCAAATTCACTGTAACAGCCAAATTAAAAATTATTTTTGAAAAATACTGCCAATTGCCAACTTCTTTATTAAATGTCCGATTTGTTTAAAACTTGGATATGTTATTGTCGTAGGCAAGTGTTTTAATAAATTACACTTACATTTCCCAAATTCACTATTACGGTCAAATTAAAAATTATTTTTGAAAAATACTGCCAATTGCCAACTTCTTTATTTACTGTCCGATTTGTCTGCAATTTGGATATGATATTGTCCTAGTGTTTTAATAAATTTCACTTACATATCCCAAATTCACTATTACAGTCAAATTAAAAATTATTTTTGAAAAATACTGCCAATTGCCAACTTCTTTATTTACTGCCCGATTTGTTTAAAATTTAGATATGTTATTGTTGTAGGCTAGTGTATATGCACCATCCACATTTTACAAATATTACGGTCAAATTAAAAAATATTTTTGAAAAATACTGCCAATTGTCAACTTCTTTATTTACTGTCTGATTTGTTTAAAATTTGGATATGTTATTGTTGTAGGCTAGTGTATATGCACCATCCACATTTTACAAATATTGCGGTTAAATTTTAAAAAATTTGGAAAAATACTGCCAATTGGCAACTTCTTTATTTATGGTCTGATTTGTTTAAAATTTATATATGTCATTATTCTAGGCTAGTGTATATGTACCATCCACATTTGACAAATTAACTATAATGGTCAAATTAAAAAAATATTTTGAAAAATATACAATTTCAAACTTCTTTATTTTCGGATATGTTAAAGCTCTTATATAGGTAACAAGACCACACTACCACACGTTCCACTACCCCCCACAATACAGTATTTTGTCTGTTTGTTTATTTTGCTGTAATCCCAAAACTGACTTTGCTGTTTATTGTCCGATTTGCCTACACTTTGGATATTGTCCTAAGCATTTATTGTCTGATTTATTTTTGGATATGTTATAGCCCCCAACTATTATATCTAAAATTACAATATTATTTCCACCTATAATACTGTTGTTTGTTTTGCCGCAACCTAAAAACTAACATTGGTATTTGTGTTTTTACAAAACTATATTTTGCGGTTGGATTAAAAAAAATAAATGCAAGCTTATTATATTTGCCACAAGCTTATTATATACATCCAGCTGTTATATTTGCCACAATTCCAATATTGTTGTGACCCTCTCAACTACCTCTCATTGTAATATAATAAGTAATATATATCTACAATTATGGTCAGAACAAATTTTGGATATGTTTTAAGCCAGCAAAAAATAAATTTTTAAAACCCAAAACAACTAAACACAAAACACTAACCTTTCTTTGTGCTTGTTTGGAGTAGTCTTTATTTTATCCAACTTAATTTTGTAGTTAAAATCAAACTTCCCACATTCTAGCTCCCTTTCCAGCCAGTGGTTGGAGACATAAAGGTTACGAATATTTTCAAACTGTACAATATATCTTTTTCTACCCCTATGTTGGACTTGTTTAATAGCGCACCATATTCCAAATCCTCCAGTCTACTACATTCTTTAAATTTAACACTGCCTTTAATATCTTGCATCTCTATGTCTTCTTGTCCATTGTTACGGAAACTTTCTATTTTTGGAAAGGAATTGCCATAAAATGTTGCGGTTCCGTTAGTGTTAAAGCTTGCAAGTGGCTCGTTGGTAGGTAGATAAATAATGTCCAAATCACCACTGTATGGCAACACGCTATAACCTTGCCTATTCTTATTTATCTCTATAAATACAGTTTTACAGACACCTTTAACATAGTATACACCCCTCCATCCTTTTCTGCCAACACTCCCACAAACTTGTTTACTACAAACGCATACACTATATAATGTCCACAATGCTCGCAGGAAGTAATCTTTTAATTTATCCTCTCTTTCCCTTCTTTCTTTAGCCAACTGTGCTTTGTATTCCTCTGCAACAGTATTTTCCACATATTCCAATGTCTTCTAATTCCAATTTCCTCTTTTTGGAACAACTCTCTAAGAAAGGCTTGGAAAGTGGCTCTATTTCTTTAATAGTGTATGGGTACAGTTTATTGGTCCGGCTTCTTAAAACGTAGGGAGTAAGGTTAGGACTTTCCACTAAGCCTAATTCTTCTAAATTGATGTGTTTAGGTATAGTGGAGAAAGGTGTATTTGATTTTGTAAAACATGTGCCCCCAGATTTGATGTAACACTTATGCTTTACACTTATGGCATCAGGAAACTCCTCTATTACCTCTACATAGTTAGTTGGTGCAGATAGAGCATACTTTATTAACTTTTCCCTTTGTGTACTATCTTTTGGCAGTTTTAGTTGTACTCCAGTTATCTTCCCCCAATATGCGTATTGTAATAAATCGTTAAACAACAACTGTTTTGTAATTGATTGGCAACTTTCACCCACATCTTATGCAGAGGTACAGCACAGAATGGAGCATTTTGAAAGTACCGTTTGTTGTCTTCTATTAGACTTAAACAATCTCTTAAAGGTTCAAACCCTTTACCAAAACCTCTACAATAGTTATAGATTGTTGCCTCTAACCTTGTTATTCCATTCTCTCTAGCTAGTTTAGACGAGAACGTTTCTTTTAGGTTTACAAAGTTTATTATATGGTTTCCTATACTTTTAAAACAATGTGGACAATGTTATGATTGTGTTAAATTTGTTTATATTACATATATTTCTTACACAATTTACAAACTATTTTTGTGTCGGTTGACAGAACGTGTAAAGTTGTGTTAAATGGATGTAAACCAGTATCTGTGCCTGTGTCCAAATGTGTTGGAGTGTGTTATTTATTGTGTCTCTGCATTTGTGTTGTTTTATAAACTTTAAATATTACTATGTCCTTATACTCTTACTATTTCTGTTACTATAATATTTATCTTTTACTGTTTGTTTTCCAAGTTTGATTGTGGGTTTGGCTAATATATCGGATGTTGTACCAATACTGACCTTTGTCTAAATAGTAATGGATTGATTACATGCTGCACTATGTGGTGTTTGTCTTACTATTTGGCAATACACTTCCAACACATTTCCTGTCTAATATCTGGCTGGTTGTATCCAGCACATTTATGTTTTACTTTACAACAACACAATGGGTGAGATGTCTATTCTGCTGCTTATACAACAGATGTATGGGTCTTGTAGAATGTGCGTATTAAATACATATATTACTCTGCTGCAGGGGGTGTTGGGTTTAATAGTACAAAACCTAATACAAGGACTAAGAATAGAATTATAGAATTTCGACAATTTGGGTACTAATGCGGGATGGTGCCGTTAGTTAATATGTTAATTATATTGAGACTATAAACTTATTTAGTCGAATTTGTGGGTATTCCATATTTGCACATGGGTGTCCACTTACATGTTACACTTACCGCTCGCCTATGTTTATATACAATATCCATATATTTACAACCTCTATATGCCTATAGTGTAATCTGTCCTGTTTACATGTTTCCGCTACTTTTTGTATAAAAGAAATGTACTCTGTTAGCCATTTATTGGGGAATTGTATTAAACCTACTAACGAAAGATTCGGTATGTGGTTTTTATTAGAAAATCTACGTAATAATAACCTTCTTACAGACATAGGTAATATAAACTATTGCGAGGGCGAACCAAAATTAAATAACTTAACATCTATAACGGATGTTAGTTAAGATAACCAATGTTACGGATTGTGATGGGGACGTTCGGAATAAATTTAAAGTTAAGAAGGAAATATGTGGCTCGTTTAATAGCTACTTACGAGGAATATTTAAAAAGTTCTCTTTAGCTCGACATGGTGTTGTGGCCAAACTACCATTCTCCCAAAGCGAGGGTGTGTTACAAATAATAAAGAAAGATATTGACCAAATTAAACAAAAGTATGATGATCCTATAGCAATTCCCTATAAAATTGAGCTTGCAAATGTTAAAATTAAGGATTTGTTGGAAGATCTTCCAAAGATACTGCAAGATGTGGAAAAAGAAATGTACTATCTTATGGATTTCGATATAACACTAGATTTGGCTGGAATATTTAATAAAGAGGAAATGTGCCAATATCTTACAGAAAACTTTTGCTACCAGGGGGGGCGAATGGATATAATGTTATTGTAGATAATGTTAGTAAAGATTGTTTAACATGGTTTAATGTAAATAGCAGGGTAAAAATATATAATAAATTTATATGCCAGATTACAAGTCCTGGAGTAATTAAAAGTATAGGAAACCATATAATAAACTTTGTAAACCTAAAAGAAACGTTCTCGTCTAAACTAGCTAGAGAGAATGGAATAACAAGGTTAGAGGCAACAATCTATAACTATTGTAGAGGTTGTGGTAAAGGGTTTGAACCTTTAAGAGATTGTTTAAGTCTAATAGAAGACAACAAACGGTACTTTCAAAATGCTCCATTCTGTGCTGTACCTCTGCATAAGATGTGGGTGAAAGTTGCCAATCAATTACAAAACAGTTGTTGTTTAGTGTTTAACGATTTATTACAATACGCATATTGGGGTAATAGTAATACGAAGAAGATAGCTGGAGTACAACTAAAACCGCCAAAAGATAGTACACAAAGGGAAAAGTTAATAAAGTATTCTGCATTTAGCTTTAACTGTTTACCAACTATGTAGAGGTAATAGAGGAGGATGCCGTAAGTGTAAAGCATAAGTGTTACATCAAATCTGGGGGCACATCAAATACACCTTTCTCCACTATACCTAAACACATCAATTTGGAAAGTCCTAACCCCTACGTTTTAAGAAGCCGGACCAATAAACTGTACCCATACACTATTAAAGAAATAGAGCCACTTTCCTAGCCTTTCTTAGAGAGTTGTTCCAAAAAGAGGAAACTGGAATTAGAAGACATTGGAATATGTGGAAAATACTGTTGCAGAGGAATGCACAGTTGGCTAAAGAAAGAAGGGAAAGAGAGGATAAATTAAAAGATTACTTCCTGCGAGCATTATGGACATTATATAGTGTATGCGTTTGTAGTAAACAAGTTTGTGGGAGTGTTGGCAGAAAAGGATGGAGGGGTGTATACTATGTTAAAGGTGTCTGTAAAACTGTATTTATAGAGATAAATAAGAATAGGCAAGGTTATAGCGTGTTGCCATACAGTGGTGATTTGGACATTATTTATCTACCTACCAACGAGCCACTTGCAAGCTTTAACACTAACGGAACCGCAACATTTTATGGCAATTCCTTTCCAAAAATAGAAAGTTTCCGTAACAATGGACAAGAAGACATAGAGATGCAAGATATTAAAGGCAGTGTTAAATTTAAAGAATGTAGTAGACTGGAGGATTTGGAATATGGTGCGCTATTAAACAAGTCCAACATAGGGGTAGAAAAAGATATATTGTACAGTTTGAAAATATTCGTAACCTTTATGTCTCCAACCACTGGCTGGAAAGGGAGCTAGAATGTGGGAAGTTTGATTTTAACTACAAAATTAAGTTGGATAAAATAAAGACTACTCCAAACAAGCACAAAGAAAGGTTAGTGTTTTGTGTTTAGTTGTTTTGGGTTTTAAAAATTTATTTTTTGCTGGCTTAAAACATATCCAAAATTTGTTCTGACCATAATTGTAGATATATATTACTTATTATATTACAATGAGAGGTAGTTGAGAGGGTCACAACAATATTGGAATTGTGGCAAATATAACAGCTGGATGTATATAATAAGCTTGTGGCAAATATAATAAGCTTGCATTTATTTTTTTTAATCCAACCGCAAAATATAGTTTTGTAAAAACACAAATACCAATGTTAGTTTTTAGGTTGCGGCAAAACAAACAACAGTATTATAGGTGGAAATAATATTGTAATTTTAGATATAATAGTTGGGGGCTATAACATATCCAAAAATAAATCAGACAATAAATGCTTAGGACAATATCCAAAGTGTAGGCAAATCGGACAATAAACAGCAAAGTCAGTTTTGGGATTACAGCAAAATAAACAAACAGACAAAATACTGTATTGTGGGGGGTAGTGGAACGTGTGGTAGTGTGGTCTTGTTACCTATATAAGAGCTTTAACATATCCGAAAATAAAGAAGTTTGAAATTGTATATTTTTCAAAATATTTTTTTAATTTGACCATTATAGTTAATTTGTCAAATGTGGATGGTACATATACACTAGCCTAGAATAATGACATATATAAATTTTAAACAAATCAGACCATAAATAAAGAAGTTGCCAATTGGCAGTATTTTTCCAAATTTTTTAAAATTTAACCGCAATATTTGTAAAATGTGGATGGTGCATATACACTAGCCTACAACAATAACATATCCAAATTTTAAACAAATCAGACAGTAAATAAAGAAGTTGACAATTGGCAGTATTTTTCAAAAATATTTTTTAATTTGACCGTAATATTTGTAAAATGTGGATGGTGCATATACACTAGCCTACAACAATAACATATCTAAATTTTAAACAAATCGGGCAGTAAATAAAGAAGTTGGCAATTGGCAGTATTTTTCAAAAATAATTTTTAATTTGACTGTAATAGTGAATTTGGGATATGTAAGTGAAATTTATTAAAACACTAGGACAATATCATATCCAAATTGCAGACAAATCGGACAGTAAATAAAGAAGTTGGCAATTGGCAGTATTTTTCAAAAATAATTTTTAATTTGACCGTAATAGTGAATTTGGGAAATGTAAGTGTAATTTATTAAAACACTTGCCTACGACAATAACATATCCAAGTTTTAAACAAATCGGACATTTAATAAAGAAGTTGGCAATTGGCAGTATTTTTCAAAAATAATTTTTAATTTGGCTGTTACAGTGAATTTGGGAAATGTAAGTGAAATTTATTAAAACACTTGCCTAGGTCAATAACATATCCAAATTTGAAATGAATCGGACAGTAAATAAAGAAGTTGGCAATTGGCAGTATTTTTCAAAAATATTTTTTAATTTGACCGTAATAGTGAATTTGGGATATGTAAGTGGAATTTATTAAACCACCTGCCTAGGACAATAACATATCCAAATTGCAGACAAATCAGACATTTAATAAAGAAGTTGGCAATTGGCAGTATTTTTCAAAAATAATTTTTAATTTGACTGTAATAGTGAATTTGGGAAATGTAAGTGTAATTTATTAAAACACTTGCCTACGACAATAACATATCCAAATTGAAGACAAATCGGACAGTTAATAAAGAAGGTGGCAATTGGCAGTATTTTTCAAAAATATTTTTTAATTTGACCGTTATAGTGAATTTGGGAAATGTAAGTGGAATTTATTAAAACACTTGCCTAGGACAATAACATATCCAAATTTTAAATAAATCGGACCATAAACACTAAAGATGGTTTTTTAGCCTGAATTTGAAAATTAATTTTAAAAAATGTAGAGGAGGGGTGGGGGCAATATATTTAATATAGGCAAGGGTTGGGTATTAATACAGGCCAACAAGGAAACTTGTGGCTTATTAGTATAGGCGGGAGCTGGCGTCGGTGCAAAAACGGCTCCCCATAAGAATAACATGGGAAAAAAGCGCCGATTACGGGGTCTCTTTCCTGTTTACCCACTACTAACTTCAGGTGGATAATCAACTTTACCATCGTTTCCACCGCTTATACTAGCATTACCTCCAGATGAGTTACTAACATTTTCACCGTTTTCAACCTTTAACCGAGTTCCAACTAAATTACTTGCTCCACTTTCGTAACGTATTTTAGCTCTATATCCCTTGCTATCGGCCTCATAGTCAACTATCTGCTTTCTACCGTCAGGAAGTAGAACGTTATATGAGCCATGGGTCTGATCGCCGTCCCGTGTCTGCTGATGATCGAAATGTGTCCCAAATTTAGTGTCATTCACAGTGTAGTTGAACTTATACTTTGCCGGCCCCGTCTGAAACAATAATATTATTCGATTAGAATTGAAAAAAATATGAAGAGTGAGAATTTCTATAGTAAAGAGTATTTGTTGGGTCAAACTACTGCCATGTTACGGCAACAGTGATCATACGTTATTGAAACTCTTCCGTTAAAGCACAACGCCATAAATCTTACTTACACTTGTAGTAAACATACATATGAGACAGGAAGGTTACCTGAATTACCTCCTCTTCATCGATGACCAGCCTGGGCCGGATAGATAGCGTAAAAGTGGCATTATTCACATACGAAACTATACTTTTATTTACACTATATACCAGTGGTTCCCAAAAGGTGGTCCGCGGACCCCCAGGGGTCCGCGAGTGATTTGCAAGGGGTCCGTGGTGGCTAGCTGGTATTTTAAATTGAACTTTATTTTTGTATTTAATAAAGTTAATTTGTATAGCAAAAAAATATTTCCCATAACTTGTTTTGAATAATATTCATTTACCTGTCAAGAGAATTATACTATTGACTATAGTCAATGGTTATACAAATGGTTATACTGTTAGGTATGGTGTTCTTCCCACTATACTTGCTTACATGTACAACTGGCGTCTGGCACCAACAACCCTCCAACCCCTCCATCCATTACCCTTGTCCGCGCTGCACAGTGTTGTCAGAATCTGGGTAATTACCCAGTTTCGGGTATTTCTAAGATCGTGTGGGAATTTCGTGAGGATTACAATGTATTGCCAACTAAAATAGGTTTTTTTTGGGGGGTGGTGGTCAATACTCAATATTCAATTGCAAATTCAGTCTCGCATAACTGTGTAAATTTAGTTCTAAGTGAAGTTCCGGGGTGTCAACAGCATAAACATTTAATTCTAGTAAAAAAGTTAGAAAGTGCAACAGGATTACTTTTACAGTAAATATTTGGAATAAGGATTTACATCTGTTGGCTCTGAAAAAGAGACAATGTTTCAATGTGTAATTTGCCTTGACGTTTTGAAATTTGAAGATTTCTGGCTAACTGTGCCTGTGAGGCCACAAGGAGTTATCTCAGAAAGCAATGACACATTTAATGCAATTTTTTAGAACCTACAAATGTGAATAGGCCTTGTTACAAGAAGAATAAATATAGAAATCGCCTTAACCTTGATGATGATTTCTGTGGGAATGCCTTCAAACTGCGTAAGAATACTGACAAAATTTTGGTAAAAGGATAGCTTTTATTTCTCACACTGAACAAAATAATAAAACTGGTTTACTTAGTAATTTCAACTACTTTGTAACAAAATATAACTCACTCATATGCTTTGTAAAATAAAAATAGTTTGAGTTTATAGAACAACTTTGGAAGATATTTTTCTCCAAGTACCTTTAATGTGTTATACCCAAATGGATGTTATATTATTTAATACTACCACTGGTGGTAATTAATAAGGTAACGGAGTATAAACAATGTGATTTCAATTTAACACAGGTTCAGTGGTCCCCGATGGTTTAATTTATTTACTAGGGGGTCCACGACCGACTGTCATTTGGGAACCACTGCTATTTACAAAGAAATACTAAAACTGGTTAATAACTGTGCTGTGGCTGTGGGCAACCCAGAAAACCTGCTCCCTCAAAATATTCAGCAGTGGTGTATATTTATTTTTATTTTAAGCTAAATATTTCATTACAAACTCTTTTCATTAAATGCGAATTTTTCAGATTATATATATTTCCTCTTTCTTTCTGTTTTATTATTTAATCTCTTGTTTCAACTTTGCTAAGTTATTTGTGCAGAGGTCTATGATTGTTTTAGCGACACATATATTTTATCTATCAGTCAGATTTCACTATTTACAGATAAATGTATGTATTTTTTAGTGATAGATGATCGGATTTTCCTTAGACTGTGTGTTATATGCAATGGCAAGCTCAAGCGATCTTACCATAGCTCACATCATCATTCAATCGCTTCGTATCAAATTTCAATGCTTAGAATTCAACTTAATACAAAGACCTACAGATGTTCTGTGCCTCTCATATTACTGGCTCTATGCAGAAGAGACATTACTTTATGTGCCTAACGGTTTCGTCCACGCAGACTCGTTTTGCAGGAAATCTCCGTAAAATATATATATGAGAGGAGATGAATCAGAGATACCTGTAAGTATCGCTAAGACACAGAAGCAAAGGTCTTTTAATAGTTTATTCTGTATAAAACGAACCATAATACTACCTAACGTACACTTACAGGACAGTCTACGTGTTCTTCGCCATCTCCAAGTTGGTATTCAGAATCTCCATATCCTCTGTTGCCACCACTTACGCCACCGCTATGATAATGAACGTGTTCATTTGCCCCTTGAACACCGCTGACTGGAGGAGGGCGAAGCTCAGTAGACAGTTCGTTGCTAGGTGGAAGGTAGGAGTTCGATGATATACCTTGACTAGATCTGTTGCTAGCACTTCCGGTAAGGCTTGGGACGCCCTTTGAAGAGGGCGATTTTAGCATTGCCACCGTCACTGTTGCCAGTGCTGACAGCAGTGTCTGAAACTATGCAAAATGATTTGTTAAATTGCTCTTCAACAAATCTATACCTATATAAGCCAACTACCACTCACTCATAATCATTAAACCTCAAAACCCCTAATGACTATGAATCCTTGGCAAGGTTATGCTGTGAATGTGAAATAAGCTGGTTTTTGCGAAATTCCTTCAGGCCTCTGCCCCAAGGGTTGTCAAATATACCATGTAATTCTTATGTACACAGAAATTGTATTAGATCAGATGATGATTAAAGAATATTAATTCGATAAACAGCTGTTGTGACATTAAAATCATTGAGTGAAATTTCTTACAAACAAAAGAACCATTTAGAGTAGACATATTTAGCTATTGTAATAAAAATAGCCCTTAACAATAATATACCTTTTTCACCTAACTTAGTCTTTTAATAAGCCTAGTTTTCAATAACATTAACACCTTGGTCTGTGTTTAAAAAGTCCGGGTTTACCTACTGAATAAATAATAACAGCTGGTTAACAATTTAAATGTCATCTTTATTCACTTGAAACGATTAATTTTGAAATTAGCAAATTGTAAACATACGAGTTTACAATTTTGGGACAGTTAAACTGATCTGAAACAAATAACAATTCACTTTATTGTTACAAGATAATTTGAGAACTCTCTCTAGGGACGATTTGGTTCGTGGGGGCATGTTGTCTGAATGTCAGTTTGATAAATTAAATAACCATTCGATGATTAATTTCTTGCAAATAATTTTTTTAAATTGTGTTAAAAAAACTTAGCAAATTTAAATGATTCTTTTTTTACTGAAAGTCAATGTTTATTTCCGTTTCAACAATGGTTGAGCACGAGGTAATTTTCTGATTTTGGAATATTGAATTTAGGAAACTTTGGATTAAATAAAGACCGAATGGAAATGTCTTTGCTTCTTAAATATTTAATAAATAACTGTCCTGATTGATAATTTATTTAATTGATATGAGATAAGTCATCTTTTTATTTTGGGAAGTCTGATGTCAATGGATAAAAATGCAAGGTACAATTTCGGTTAGTCTCACCAAATTAATAATTCTTCGCTCTAGTTTTATTAACTCTTGCTGTTGGGCAAATGAAAAGAGAATAATCTACTCTAGAGCTCCGTTGACTACAAAAAAATGTAGTGACCGATATGCTATTTAAAAGGGAATTATACAATTTTTTACATGGACCAAGTATAAATACCCCGTCGCAGCAAACCTGCATACTCAGCGAATTTACAATGGAGATACAAATGTCTTAATACAACATAAAGCCACTTACCAAGTTTTTTAAAAATATATTCACAAATAAGCGATATATACAATTTTAATTATTCTCCATAAGAATAACATTGGGGCTGAGTACGCAGGTTTGCTGCAACAACGAACACAAAAAATTGGTTTTTATGCTAATATCAATATAACTCAACTAGGTGAAGTCGTATACCAGTTTTTAATAATTTATGGTCATAATTAAGGGAGACAGAGCATTTAATTATTATCCATAAGAATAACATGGGGCCTGAGTACGCAGGTTTGCTGCTACGGGAGAATTATGCAAAAACATTTTTTTGGAGCAAATATCAATAGACCTCAACGAGATAAAGCTGTATACCAAGTTTCGTCAGTATACGTTCATAAATAAGCGAGATAAAAACAATTTCTTTTCCTCCATAAGAATAACATTAGACAACGTACTGTGTTAAGCACTTTCAATATCTCGGTAACCAATTGACGTAGAGGAATGATCGAAATACCAAATTGTGCGTCTTTTTTAAACTGAATCGAATGGTCAAAACTAAAATTTGACTTTTTCAAAAATTATGTGTAAAAAATTCAAAAAACCCATTTTTGGGGTACAAAACCCCCCCAAAATACCCCTTCGGATAGGTCGATCTAAATGGTTTTCGAACTTAAAGTCACAAATGCTGCTTTACATGTTTGTACCAAATTTTGTCAAAATCGGATAACTTTTACGAGAGTTATCGTGCTCACGGACATATATATATATATATATATATATATATATACAGTATCGAACGAATGGTGTTTTTGGGGTCTGGGGACCTCAAAACGAAAAGTTATCATGGTCCCGGGCCTAGGTCTTACCATGCCAACTACGGTAATAGCTTCTTCCCCATAGGGGAAATTCGCTAAAAAGACTGTCACAGGCCATCTCCAGTCTTTAAATCCTCCTCAGCTGCTTGTAAGTCATACATTTGTTGCACTGTTTCTCACGAGTAAATCTACAGCATAAACCTCTCAAACTCATACATGATATTTGGCTGTTGTAAAATGTATTAATGGTTTAATTTAGAATTTAGTAAGCTTAATATATGTATTTGGTATTGTTTGAGGATACCTTTGCATACATATAAATATTAATTAAATAACTAAATTAGGTGAAAATATATGATATTCATTATTAGGTGGTATTGAAATATGAGTGAATTCTGAGGGGCATTTAATGAAATATCATTAAAGTAACATTATAACAAACACATTGAACATTATCAAGAACACAAGGGAAATTAATAAACATAAAAATTAATTAAATTGATATTATTTAGCAAGAGAAAATTAGCAACAAATCGTAAACACTTGAACAAAATAAAATATTACCATTGGTTTATAAAAGTAATAGATGAAATATGCGGGACGATTTATGAGACATCTCACTATTTATCTCCATATCTATCTACGCCACTCAATCACTAACTGATATAGTTATTTGTGTATCTAAAAAGCGACAATGCCTTTGAAGATAAAATGTTTCATTGTGGTTCTTCTTTTTCTCGAGATGTACAATAGGTGGCACCTCGAATCCGGCACTAAATCTGACCCTCATTAAGCGTTTAACCAAGCGTTATTAATTTCAAACTTTAATTCGGCACCAAGGCAATTTAAAGGTAGGGTAGAGATGATCCCCCTCCATAACCCCATATATACTCCCCTCATTCTCTGCTCCCCCCAACTATTTCAGTTCCATCTGCCTCTAACTCTCTCAGTGTATTAAAGCTCTGGTTTAACCTGCAAACACAGAATAATAATAATACCCCCGTAGCAGCAAACCTGCGTACTCAGCGAATTTCCAATGCATATATGTTTATCTTAATACCACATAAAGCTACATACCAAGTTTCATCAATATACATTCATAAATCAACGATTTATGACATTTTAATTATTCTCCATAAGAATAACATGGCGGCTGATTATGCAGGTTTGCTGAAGCAAGGAACACAAAAAATGGGGTTTATGCTAATATCAATATAACTCAGCTAGGTGAAGTCACATACCAAATTTCATTAATTTATTTTCATAATTAAGGGAGATAACACGTTACGTATTCTCCATAAGAATAACATGGGGCTAAGTACGCAGGTTTGCTGCTACGGGAGCCTTTGGCAACAAATTGTTTTTTTTGAGCAAATATCAATGGTCCACAACCAGATGAAGCCGTATACCAAGTTTCGTCAGTATACGTTCATAAATAAGCGACATATAAAATTTTTCTTTTCCTCCATAAGAATAACATTAGACAACGTACTGTGTTTAGCACTTTCAATATCTCGGTAACCAACTGACGTAGAGAAATGATCAAAATACTAAATTGTGTGTTTTTTTAATCTGAATCCAATGGTAAAAACTAAAATTTGACTATTTCCAAAATTATATGTAAAAAATTCAAAAAACCCATTTTTGGGGTACAAAACCCCCCCAAAACACCCCTTCGAATAAAGCGATCTGGCTGGTTTTCGAACTTAAAGTCATAAATGTTACTTTACACGTTTATACCAAATTTCATCAAAATCGGATAATTTTTACGAGAGTTATCGTGCTCACGGACACACACATATATATATATATATATATATATATATACAGTTTCGAACGAATGGTGTTTTTGGGGTCTGGGGACCTCAAAACGAAAAGTTATCATGGTCCCGGGCCTAGGTCTTACCATGCCGACTACGGTAATAGCTTCTTCCCTATAGGGGAAATTCGCTAAAAAGAATACGCCTTTAAAAGGAAATACCCCCGTAGCAGCAAACCTGCATACTCAGCGAATTTCCAATGAATATATACGTATCTTAATACCACATAAAGCCACATACCAATTTTCATCAATATACATTCATAAATAAACGATTTATGACATTTTAATTATTCTCCATAAGAATAACATGGCGGCTGAGTATGCAGGTTTGCTGAAGGAAGGAAAACAAAAAATGGGGTTTTATACAAATATCAATACAACTCATTTAGGTAAAGCCACATACCAAATTTCATTAATTTATTTTCATAATTAAGGGAGATAACACGTTATTTATTCTCCATAAGAATAACATGGGGCTGAGTACGCAGGTTTGCTGCTACGGGAGCCTTTGGCAAAAAATGGTTTTTTTTGAGCAAATATCAGTGGTCCACAACCAGATGAAGCCGTATACCAAGTTTCGTCAGTATACGTTCATAAATAAGCGAGATGTAAAATTTTTCTTTTCCTCCATAAGAATAACATTAGACAACGTACTGTGTTTAGCACTTTCAATATCTCGGTAACCAATTGACGTAGAGAAATGATCAAAATACCAAATTGTGTGTTTTTTTAAGCTGAAACCAATGGTAAAAACTAAAATTTGACTATTTCAAAAATTATATGTAAAAAATTCAATAAACCCATTTTTGGGGTACAAAACCCCCCCAAAATACCCCTTCGGATAAAGCGATCTGGCTGGTTTTCGAACTTAAAGTCATAAATGTTGCTTTACACGTTTATACCAAATTTCATCAAAATCGGATAATTTTTACGAGAGTTATCGTGCTCACGGACACATATATATATATATATATATATACAGTTTCGAACGAATGGTGTTTTTGGGGTCTGGGGACCTCAAAACGAAAAGTTATCATGGTCCCGGGCCTAGGTCTTACCATGCCGACTACGGTAATAGCTTCTTCCCTATAGGGGAAATTCGCTAAAACCGAAAATATCCCCGCATACTCCAATTTCGATAGGTCCACATGCAAGCTTACTTATGGGGGTTCATAGTTTAAATTTAAAAGAAAAACTTTGAGTTTCGCATTAAATACACTGAATGTCAACCTTATAAGATTGAAATAACATTTTTTACATTGGAATAGAGACTATATATAAGTAGTTGCTAATAATATGGTTTTAATAGTAGGCCCTACAATGCGACGAAATCTCGTATGTCTTACATCCGTCTCAGGCATCGTTCTTCAGGTCGCCAATGCTTTGTAGAATAATGTAGAAGATGACTTATAGAAGAATAGTAATAAATCAACTGAATTTTAACAGCTATTAATTTACTGACAAAGCAGAGTACCCTAGCAAGACCAGTTGTTACAAACGTCATACAATTACTTCTGGAATGACAATGCATAGTAGGTTATGAAGGGTTATGAAGGTTATGAAGGTTATGAAGGTAGGGGTAGGTTATGAAGGTAAGTTATAAATTCATAAGTACGAAAAGGACATTTACGATGAAGGGTTCCACCACCAAATAAAATCCAACTTGCCAGTAAATAGTTTTTAATATAAAAAACACACAGGATTGAATGGCTTTAAGATTTGTAAATAATAAATTTTACAAAATGAATGGAAGAAATACATTACATGTCAAATTAACAGTACATGATGTTTTTGATGTTTCTTAAAACATCTCTTTCTCCACCCATCTTGTACAGATGATAAATAAATTTTTGTCCCCCGTAACTAACTATTTATCGTGAATTAAAACATCCTTGTCGATCCTAGTCTATTACAAATCCGGCGATGTGGTCGAGAAAGTAGTAAGGGGAGGGAGGGGTGAAGGAGGAGGGGTGTAAGTGGAATGGGTAAGAGGGGTGGTTGGTGCCGGGTAAATGTGTGTCATGGCGGCCGGTGAAGGATTTGACGCAGTATTAATGTGTTTGTTTATAACATTTAAGGGTCGGTGCCGTATTCATGAACCCCGGTATAATAAGGCTTGGTTAAAAAAAAACATCGTAGAGGGATCCAACCTACTGGACTTTTATGGAAATCTTATGGCCATTACTTTATCTTTTGTTTTGGAA
This sequence comes from Allygus modestus, assembly GCA_963675035.1. Classification (NCBI taxonomy): domain Eukaryota; kingdom Metazoa; phylum Arthropoda; class Insecta; order Hemiptera; family Cicadellidae; genus Allygus; species Allygus modestus. The sequence goes on along the minus strand of OY776112.1, from coordinate 17,333,090 downwards.
TTCGGTAGGAAAATAGTCATAATATTGGAGAATGCCTATTCCCGTTATGAAACCTGTTAAGGCTTCACCCTACTGACTTCAACATACAATTTTGAACCATTTTTGAAACAGATTTAATTTTAGGACATTACCCTTGGGACCTCAAAGTTACCATATCTATTTTAATATAAATTGAACTAATAACATAAACATATGTTGCTTATTTGAAAAGTTAATATACGGCAGTGAAACATAAGTCTATGCTTATGCATAAGCCCTATCTGCAAATCATATATAAACAAAAATCGTAAATATCCCACTGATTTTTTATTTGTAGAGTTTAATTTTTTGGTATTCATATTTTAAAGTTTTTGGCCTAACATATATATTATATGTTATTTTACACATGTTTAAAAATCAAGACAGTTATTTTTTCAGAAAACTACTCATCTATATTCTACGAGATCTTCAGCAAACTGGAACTATTGTGCCTTGATTAACTAAAACAATTAACACCACATCATCGCATAATATAGCCAACGTTCTCTTTGATCAGTTCCCAAATTATATTAAAAAATTCACACGAAAAACCACGCAAAATTGATGTTTTTAAAAAGATAATAATCAAATAGCTGGTCAACTTTGGGCGTCATGGAATAAGGTCGTTGGGAAGTTTACCTTATACATACCTAAGGGGGAACTTCGTCTACGTGCTTGTGTGCGTGTGCATGCATGGAGCGAGTTGAGTGTCTTTCTCTGTGAATGTTTGGATGCGTGTATGTTCGTAAGTGATGAGCATATGGTGTGTGAATGTGTCCAGGCTAATAATGTTTATGTGTATGAATGTGTATTTATCAAAGTGTATTTTGTTTTATTATGTAGTAAATTAGCCAACAGTATGTTACGTCGCACCAGGAATTTAGCTATGTACTAGCATTAATTATTTAGTACATTTGTTTTAAATTATTAATTTCTCATTTTATTTTTTAGTCAGGTTATTAATTTTTGGTTCAATCAGTGATATTACATATTAGTTTCATAGTTTGATTTTTCTTTGTGATTATAAAGTGTGTTTTGTTTCTTAGCAAGTGAGGACAAACCCTTTCCTCACACACAGGCCCATTGGGGGGGGGATAATTGAGTGACCTTTTTAAACACTTCTAATTATGTATATTACACTGAATAAATCAATTCAATTTCAAGTGAATAAAGATGTGAAGTTTACGTAATGTCCTCAACCTTTAAAATATTCTTTTAAAGTTAAAAATTTGTTCGTTAATGGTAAGTAGACCTAATAAATAAGTAATTATTAAGTGCCTGGATGTTAGTCAGTGTTTAATATGTACTGCTTTATTCAATATCATCTTCAATATCATCTACATATGAAAATTCAATGTACAAGTGTTACAAATTCAATAGGATGAAGTAAAACCACTTTATAGATAAATAAAAGTGAATTATCTACGCATTTGTTTGTTGCACTTTTATAACTTAATCTCCTTATATGATTTATAAGCAAACGAAGTAATCAGAAATAAGTTTATAATTACAAATACAAGGGGTTGCATATATTTTTAGTAATTTCTTTATTAGTGAATTTCCTTTGGAAAGTGAACTATTAGCATGACCCACACGGTGAAACTTAAGCCCTGGACAACCATAGATGTTCCTAACGTGACCCCCTGAACACGTTTTGGGGGTTCGTTCAAAATTGTATATATGTATGTGTGTTTGCACTCTAGCGGTCGCATTTTTGTCCGATTTACTTCAAATTTGGTAGCGACGTTCCTTTCTGTAATTCGTGGGACAAATTAGTTGGGAAAAACAATCGAAAAACTCTAAACCCCTTTTTTGGGGATTAATCTGTAAAATCTTGAGTTTTTGGACCCAAAAAGAGTCAGAAAAGCCCCGTATGCCAAATTAATGCATGTAAAAAGATGGTAATTAGTAAGGCGAAAGTTTTAAGCCCTTTCTTGTCACTATAGCATACATATTTACCGAGTTATTAAAGACAATGTTGTTCGACTAAACACAGTACGTTGTCTTATGGGGGTTTTATACTAGAAAAGCCTGTTATTCCTTTTTTAGAGTACTTTAATAATCCCCAGCAACCTAACGCCTACTTTCAAGCCTGTCTGGATCTTCTCCAAACATTATAATGTGCAACATTTTATTCCCAGCTTTGCAGGTAAATGAAACCAGGAGCATCAGAACAGCCACAAAAATCCCTGTTTTCAGACTTCAATAAAAATTGGAATAAATGTATGCTTTTACACTAATTTTGAGTTTTAAAAGTTGTTATGTGAAAATTCACTTCCCTCACGTCAGCGTGCTGCGTGCAAACTCGTTTCAAATGAAAGGCAAACGCTACTCCTTCATAAACACTGACCGTTGAAGTCTCCACTGATATCAAGGCCGTCCGTCCTAGGCGTACAACGACCATTGTTCTCAACAACTGATATATGCCTTTTTAAGAATAAATACACTTGATAACAATGTTGTTGCGAGGTATTGTAGCCAAATTATGATTAGAGCTTAATACATCTTGTGAGTACCCTAGTCTGTAAAAAACTATTCTATAGTTCTCAAGGCGTTTTGACGTGTAGACGTGCATGATAGTTGGTGTTAACAAGTTGTACAGAATTTAATTCTACTTATAGTACATTTTTGGTTAATTCTATTAAGTTTAAACTACAAAATTACTTACGGTGTTAATGAAGACATTTTGCATTGTTAAATTTTATAATTTGCATTTCTGATAAAAATTAATAGCCACAATTTTGGCTACGTATTGTAAGTAATATTTCTTAAGATTTAAATTCATTAACTTTTAACTTATGTTACAAATCAAACATTTTTCATTTTTAAACTCTATATTACAGCATGTAAAATTGCGTTTATTAATAAGTTATTATTCAATTTTCTTGATTACAACTAAAATACCGATAAAGTCTACATGGGCTGAAAAAACTCTAAATTCATTGAGTTTTTTATTTTTTAAATCATTTTTAGTAGTATGCTTAGTCCGAAAGTACAATATAGTAAATTATAATTATATAGTAAATACATATGTGTTTATTAAAGTGTTTTGAATAATGTCCACAAAATAAGATGTAATCTGTTAATAGCAAAACAAAAAATAAAAATAAATCTAACGGTATTCATAAACTGCTGCAGCAATATAACAGATTTGATTCAACATGATATATGCAGAATGTAACCAGTTACACATGTATTTATCAATTCTTCGCGGTATGTATTTGTCGTGATGGTGTTCATATCAAGTATTAAGTGGCTACTCATCACTAAACAATTTAATAATAAAATAAATTAATAAAATAAAAATAAACTGATGTATTTGTTATTTAGCTGTCGTTTATATTTCAATATTTCTATCACATTTTGATACAGTACAAATTGTGGTGTTCATTTTAAAATGTTATTAATGACAAATCGTATCTTAGGACGTAAAGTGTGTATTTAATATGATAAATGTTTCGTTAGTCTTTAAACTTTTTCCGCAATTTTGGAAAAATAATTATCCTGACAATTTTAAGAATCCTACACTCTAAAACAAGCATCAACTGTTTGTTTGTTTGCAAACTTTATCTCCAAATCCAGCGGAACGATTTTTTAAACTTTAGAATTAGGGGCTTTTGCATCTAAAAAATTTATTGGTAATAACCTCAACCCTAGAGAAATTGTTATTTTAAATAATTTGAAAATTCGAAATTTTAACAATGGGGTTTTGGAGTTTCAAAGCAAAACAAAGGAATCATAAAAGATGTGAATAAATTAACCAGTGAACCGTCAAATCAGCATCACTGAGAATTTGTGTGAATTTGTGTTTTTTTTTGTTTTATTTTGAGAATTGTAAATAAATGAATTCTTTACGCCATTTTGCGTGATTTTCATTGATCAAAATATTTTAATTTAACCCCGACCTTAGGAATCCGCCCCACTGGTCTTAGAAGTTGTCATGTTACTCTTATGAAGAATGTTCCAAGGAGTGACGAAAGGCGCTCGGTTTATTTGCTGCATCCATAAGGCAAAGCACTTACACAACGTATCATCAAATTATTTCTTGAAAATAGTGACTATTTCATATAGAGTGTACAGATTTGTCTCCCACGAAACGAACCAAATATTACCGAGTATGGCTCGGAATCCCTGATATTTACTTTTAAAACAGCAAAATTATAACAATTTGATAGTTTCAATACAGTGATAAGCGTAATCAGTTACCTTCATGCCTGCGCCGGCGCGGTGGTGGAGGATGCACTGCGCACGCTGCCCTGAGACTTGCGCACACACCCACCGTTCCTTCGTGCATCATTATCATTAATTTTTGCCGGGATCCTCCTCCCCCTCCGAATCAGCCGTCTCCCCCCAATCTACCGAAGCCCCTGACCCTCTGAATTTTCAGACGCAAGGGCAAACGAGATATCCTTCAGCTTGCACAGTGGACGTCCTTAAGGACTGCTTCGTATGAGATATCGTTTATTTATGTACACAAGCTGATGTTTTAATCGCTTTATGCCTAAACATATTTATTACAAATAGTTTTATTTGGGAAACTAAGATGATATGGGGGATTACAATTCTTATAACTCTTATAACTATGAGTGCCAAATCCTTTACTATAATACGAGAAATGTCTTTTTGTTCTCAAAATTTTTCTAAATATCCAGCGGAACGTATTCAAACTTTAAAATTACGGACTTTTTCCTTAAAAAATGGATTGGTAAAATCTTTTACCTTAGGAAAATTCATAAGTTGTTTACAAATTTAAACATTAGGTTATATAGTTTTTAAATTTTATTTCAAGTATTAGTTTTATTTCTTGACGCAGCCAATCCTGAAATCCACTGGTTTCAATCGAAGGAAGAGGTAATAAGGTAATATGAGTTTCAAATCAAAAGAATTATAACAGCTGAGCAGCCAGTTCTCTGTAAAAGTAGCACTTACAAAATATTAAGTTTCAACGAATTATTTCTTAAAAACAGTGACTAGAACCATTGAATAAAGATTGCATATAGAGTAAACATCTTTTTCACCCACAGAACTACTAAAATATCATCAGTACGTATGGCTCGGTCTGCTTGGTAGTTAAAATAATATAACTAAGCCTACTTACGAATTATTATTAATAACAATAAACAATTATATCTTATTTATTATAACTACCCTAATTTCCAAGCAGAATTATAATATTTTCAGTTGATAAAGGTTTGTTTTTTTATTAATGACTCTCGATGATGTTGTTTGTATACATTAACGGCACCAACTCCAAATCAAAAGAATCTGTAATACAAGTAGGCCTACCTATGTACTGTCACTGACATAATACAATTATTATGTTTGTGTTGTTTATTTTTGTAACGCACTTAATGGTAATATTTTTTTAATATTTTTTATATATATATTTTTTTTATATTTTTTTATATTTTTTTATATTTTTTTAATATGATAATATTTTTTTAATTTTTTTTTATATTTTTTTTATTTTTTTAATATAGCTTATTTTAAACTTTTTAGCGGATTTTATAAATATTGAATTGGGTAATATTTTTTCAACTTTTTTATTAGCATATTACGTGTTGTTATTACTTACGGGATGTAATAAAAGACGTTTTACAACACTTATGATATATTTACACTTATACTGATTCACATACAGTCGGTAAACATACATAAAAAAGATGGGACTAGGCTATCGATTTCAACCAGTCATACCAGTCATCATCAGGCCAATGAGAGAACACTTTTTTTATATATGTTTACCATCTGTATGTGAGTCAATATAAGTGTAAACATATCATAAGAGTTGTAAGACGTCTTTTATTACATCCGGTAATATTTTTTATATTTGAATTTATGATAAGTATTTTCTTGTTTTTAAAAGAGAAAAAATATGAGGAAGTCTAACAAAAAACCCACTTATGATTTTTAAAACCAACGTACGATGAATGCAGCACATTACCGGTCTAATCACAGAATCACCAAGAACAGAAATAAAAGTAACATTTTATTTTTATTTCCGTAAATCCGTTGTTTTGTATTTTTTGTGAAAGACAAATATCATAAATTCCTTTTTTGAAAAACTGAGTTATCTGGGGAAATGATATAAGCTATCAATAATTGTATTACACTATAATCCGTAGGAAATAAAAATATTTTCAAAGTAAAGTAAAGAGGTCGTTATTTTGTTTATCTTCTACATCTACAAATTAAATAAATTGAAATGATTTTATCAAAGAAAATCTCGCAGATGGCGTAAAGAACAAAATGGCAACTTTGTCAGTGGGCGGAGCCCTGAGGTTGGAAGAGTCAATTATAAAGGCAATCCTTAGCGACTCTTCCTCCTTTAAAATGGCATATTTAGAACTCCTGTTGCGGTAATCCTCAAACGCTACAAGGTCAAGTCATTGTCTCTAACCTATCAAGGTGATACGTAGACCAATCAACAATACTAACATGTAATTCAATGTCACCGCTGGACGACCGCAAGCATACGGTAGTCGACGACCAAGTATGATTAGCAGTTCCAGGCGGGGGCGAAATGGCGGGATCTGTGGCGAAGCTGAGAGGGTCAGGGCCACGTGACGTCAGAGGAAAACGACGTCGTTCCTGATCGTTACAAATACATACAAGTATAATTCCAGAGAGAAGAGCCCCTGGTGTCAAAACATTAGAAAATAACTGGACTTTGAAATTATACCACTATATTTTTATTGAAATCACTTGTAATGATGAAAATAGATGCCAAGTGATATTCTTATAAATTTAAATGACGTGAGTCACTAGACACCATCAAGCTTGAAGTGATGTCAGTAATCATCAAACAGTCTATTATTATTTAAAGTATTTGTTTTGTCTATTGATTGTTTATTCATTTTTAGCGAATTTCCCCTATAGGGAAGAAGCTATTACCGTAGTCGGCATGGTAAGACCTAGGCCCGGGACCATGATAACTTTTCGTTTTGAGGTCCCCAGACCCCAAAAACACCATTCGTTCGATACTGTATATATATATATATATATATATATATGTGTGTCCGTGAGCACGATAACTCTCGTAAAAATTATCCGATTTTGATGAAATTTGGTATACACGTGTAAAGCAACATTTATGACTTTAAGTTCGAAAACCAGCCAAATCGCTCTATCCGAAGGGGTATTTTGGGGGGGTTTTGTACCCCAAAAATGGGTTTTTTGAATTTTTTATATATAATTTTGGAAATAGTCAAATTTTAGTTTTTACCATTGGATTTAGCTTAAAAAAATACACAATTTGGTATTTTGATCATTTCTCTACGTCAGTTGGTTACCGAGATATTGAAAGTGCTAAACACAGTACGTTGTCTAATGTTATTCTTATGGAGGAAAAGAAAAATTTTATATCTCGCTTATTTATGAACGTATACTGACGAAACTTGGTATACGGCTTCATCTGGTTGTGGACCATTGATATTTGCTCAAAAAAACATTTTTTTACCAAAGGCTCCCTTAGCAGCAAACCTGCGTACTCAGCCCCATGTTATTCTTATGGAGAATAAGTAACGTGTTATCTCCCTTAATTATGAAAATAAATTAATGAAATTTGGTATGTGGCTTTACCTAAATGAGTTATATTGATATTTGTATAAAACCCCATTTTTTGTGTTCCTTCTTTCAGCAAACCTGCATACTCAGCCGCCATGTTATTCTTATAGAGAATAATTAAAATGTCATAAATCGTTTATTTATGAATGTATAATGATAAAACTTGGTATGTGGCTTTATGTGGTGTTAAGATACATATATATGCATTGGAAATTCGCTGAGTACGCAGGTTTGCTGCTACGGGGGTATTTATTTTTTATTGAGAATTGAACTTGTTGATACAATATCTTAAGTATTTATTAAATTATTTGTTGATTACTTATAGATTCAAGATTCAAAGATTCAAAGAATGCTATTGCACTCTTAGAAAAATACATTTCAATCGAATAATATAGCTCAGTAATTAGTTAAATAAAAAATTTGCTAATGCAATTATAACCTTCAATTCGTAATACCAATACCCCCGTTTCAGCAAACCTGCGTACTAAGCGAAATTCCAATGTATAATATATGAATACCACATAAAGCCGCATACCAAGTTTCATAAAAATATATTCACGAATAAGCGAAATATAACATTTTAATTATTCTCCATAAGAATAACATTGGGGATGAGTACGCAGGTTTGCTACAACAAGGAACGAAAAATGGATATTTAGGCAAATATTAATATATCTAAACTAGGTGAAGCCATATAAGAGGTTTTATTAATTTATGTTCATAATTACGGGAGTCATAGAATTTTAATTTTTCTCCATAAGAATAACATGGGGCTGAGTACACAGGTTTGCTGCTACGGGAACCTTTAGCAAAAAATTATTTTTTTGCAAATATCAATAGACCACAACCAGATAAAGCCGTATACCAATTTTCGTCAGTATACTTTCATAAAGAAACGAGATATAATTTGTTTCTTATTCTCCATAAGAATAACATTAGACAACGTACTGTGTTTAGCACTTTCAATATCTCGGTAACCGGTTAATGTAGAGGAATGATCAAAACACCAAATTGTGTGTTTTTTAAAGCTAAATCCAATGGTAAAAACAAAAATTCGAAAATTTCAAAATATATGTAAAACGTCCAAAAAACCCATTTTTGGGGTACAAAACCACCCCAAAATACCCCTTAAGGTAGAGCGATATGACTGGTTTTCGAAATTAAAGTCATAAATTTTGTTTTACACGATTATACCAAATTTCGTCAAAATAGGACCTTTTTTACGAGAGTTATCGAACCCACGGACACACACACACACACACACACACACACACACACACACACACACACACACACACACACACACACACACACACACACACACTCACACACACACACACACACACATATATATATATACAGTTTCGAACGAATGGTGTTTTTGGGGTCTGGGGACCTCAAAACGAAAACTTATCATGGTCCTGGGCCTAGGTCTTACCATGCCGACTACGATAATAGCTTCTTCCCTATAGGGGAAATTCGCTAAAAACAGTTGGCTGAAACAACATCAATGTAGAACCCGATGGGAAACCTGAGACGGGTGGTAGCCCAAAACCAATAAAACGACAATTAGGTGTTCTGGAAGTACTTTTTCTCAGGAACGTGGGGATGCCTCTCCACTTTTTAGATGTCCTTGACGCACCTTTAAACTCTCACGACTGCAACTCCAACAAGGATATTGTCGTGGAATATTAGGTGTCTGGCGTCTGCAGCTAATAGAAGTAATGAACAAGGAAATAATTTGGAGGATTAATCAAGTAATTATCTAGAGTCTAGTGCTAGAGTGCTTACAAACCCCAGATATGTCTGAAAAACCGTCATATACGATTGTAAAAATGAAAACCGATTAGAAAGATCTACGATTTTGTACGAAGATGCATGAGGAAAATGGTACAAGCCAAAAAAAAATAAGCAAATAGTCTCCCTCTTCTGAGAACAAATCTAATACTTCAGAAAAACAACGGATCACAACCAAAAACTAAAAATCCTCCTTACAGTGAAGTCATTAATACTCTTTAAACACAGAAATCAAATCATTCTTGGAACTTGCGAGGGTACCGTAACAGTGGAAGCCTAAAAACTGCCAAACGCCACTTATGGATGCTTGTTTCTGGTATCGACAACTCAGTTAGCTGTGATGACATAACCTTCTTTTTAGTCGGTGACAGGCGATCATTATTTATGTGAGTAACTACATTCCGGTCATGCGAGCAATTATTCATTGGAAGTGGATGTTCTTTTTAATATGCGCGATAAATTTGGTAAACCTGAACTTTGGCCTGAGCTGTATATTTAGTAGGCATGGCGTTCCCAGATCCAGTGCTAACTACAATTATAGGCCAACTAAATCATGTTTAGCAAAAAATTCAGAGTCAGAGTGGGCCTATTTAAAGCTAGGCCTAGATCAATATCAATTTTCTCGTTAGCCTGCTTCTTCATCTAACCTAATTACTGGACCAGGTTTCAATACCTTTGTGATTAACGTTCTCTTATTAAGATCTGAACTCAACTAGAATTTATCTTGGAAGACATTCTTACAAACATCCCCTGCATCAATGAATATTGGTTTCTGTAATGATGAAGTGGTACTCCAGATATACTTCAGCTTTACACTGGCATCCAGATATTGCTGGAGGCTTACTTACTACTTACTACTTACTACTTACTACTTACTACTTACTTACTCACGGAGGCTTATTTGATTTTGTTAAAGACACTAGAGAACCTACAGCTCAGCAACATCAATCAATGTGAAACTAGAAAGGGATATAGTTCACGAGTATTATCGAATCAAGTTAAAATATTGCAGTTTATACATCTCTTGTCACTGATTATTTTTACATAATTGTTTTCTAGTCCACATCAGGTCAAGGGTTAAAATATCACATAATGTAAAAATAATAAAAAATGTGTTGGGGAAAAGTAAAAAGAATGCAACAAATATTTCATCAACCGACCTGTGTCTTCATACAGTGTGAACGGTCTGATGGTTATTTTGGTTCAGATGCCAAGAAGTCAAGGTGAGGAAGTCTGAGGTCTTTTGGAGGAAGTTTGCGTATTTACTGTCTAGACGGTGGGAGCAATTTTGTACAAGGCCATCTATTTTGAATGGGCCTGATGCTGATGAGGGTGACTGATCGCAATCGTTAGCCCTATACCATGTATACTATGTTTTTACCATCTATTATGTAAATACAGTATAACTGCAAGTGTGTAGCGTGTAAGACGTATTTTATTGCATTCTGTAATCCAGTTTCAACACTTATATACTCAAAATATAATTATTTATATATGTTTTATATATATATTTTTTATTTATTTACCAACGGCATACACCATTTTAAATTATCCAGAATACAGAGATGGCCAAGAAAATTTGGCAAGATAAATGCATAATCACAAAATGTTGAAAAAGAAACAAGCAATAACAACAATTAATATGTGAGCAACGACAAGAAATAAATATATAAACAAATATTAACAATATTGAACATTAAATACATCATAACAAAGTGTTGAAAAGTAACAAGCAATAACAACAATAATTAATATGTGAGCTAATAACAAGGAATAAATATGTAAACAAATATTAACAATATAATAACCAAGCAAGCAACAACAATGAATGAAAAACATACCTAGAGCTGGAAATTTTATAAACGATATCATCCTAAACAATTTGCATTGAGACTTACAGGGCCCGTAGGGTGGAGCCCTACGGTTGGATATAGACATTTTCAGGTCTGTATTTTAATGTGATATGTAAGCTATGTTCATGAAAAATTTTAGATTAATCGGTCCAGTTAATTTTGAGAGATTGAGCTCTAAACATCCGGCCTACAAACATACATTTAAACCACTTTTATAATATTAGTATAATTCTGGTCAAATTTTAAGAAATGTCTCATTCTCACAAAACCAGATATTCTCCTACAGTTAGAATTACAACTTTTAAAATAAGTTATGCCTTTTCTACAACTAATTAATTTTTTACATTTCACACGTATTTTATCGCAATATATAAAATATTTGTAGTTGTTTAAAATTTCTTGAATATTTAAGTTTATTGTCAAATACAAGCTTCTGAGACTAGGTTTAATTCTTCTTTTTTTGGGAGAGGAAGAGAAATGCGTTTATGCACACAGGTGGCCAGCCCGTAGTGTAGGACTCTTACCAGACATAGTTTACCTATTAAAAAACCTCCTCTATTATTTCTGACACTAACCTGTGGGAACGGTTTGTCAGAGGCTAGACCTACGCCTTCAGGGCTCACTCCTTTCCGACTGACCAAATTTTGCTTGCAAATCTTGCCTCATCCTGGTCTATGTTTCGTCCTTTCAGTCATATATCTAGACCCTCGCACCCATACGCGCAAACCCTCCCACGCACAGTTCGGCCTACCTCCTACCAAAGGTTCCTCGATGAGCCGCCTTTTAGACCTTTGTCTGGAAAACTGGAATTTTTAAACCTATTGACTTTAGATAATTCATATTGTAATATTATAATTTTACCTATTTGTGCATGTAAATATATTCCAAAAACGGTGTAATTATGACATTCCTAAGGGTTTATTAACCCTATATATTAAAATAAACTATTTTTTTCATCAAAAGATTCTGAGGTATCAACTCGATGCATTTTAACGATTATTTTTTTGAAGGAATTAAATTTTTAGTAAAACGATTTAGTGTTTCAATTATTTACAAATTTTATGTTAGTTATAAAAAGGTCTAGCAGCCGACGTAATCATTATAAGTTTGATTCAAATAATTTAAAACTAATATGGTGTAAGCCATCAGCTGCCAAGAATTTGATCCGTGTAATAGAACCAGTGGCTTGTGTATTATTTATTATTATTATTATTTATTATTATTATTTATTATTATTATTATTATTTATTATTATTATTATTTATTATTATTATTATTTATTATTTTTATTATTTATTATTATTATTATGTGTATTTTTATTATTTAATATAAGGATATAGAATAAAAATCTCGTATTTTACTAATCCGATGTTTTTGGTTTTTGCGGGCAAGGCCGCAACAAGCAGCTAGTTTAAGTTTTAAATTTAACATAGACGCTTAGAAGTTTCACGACGACATCGTGTTTTCACTAAATTTTCATGGAATTAAATGTAAAATTGGAATTATACAATACGAATTATCTTAAGTCAATATTTTTGTAAATTACAATTTTGCAAGTTAAGGTCTGGTAGATGACTCATCTAGGATAAAATGGTGGCAGGTACGCCGGGCTGCGCGTGTGAGCTGACATCCTCTGGAGCGCATGGCAGACAGGATACATTATTGGCCTGTCTTCTTCGGTGGAGAACCAACCTGGACTAGCACTAACCTGAATACGCAGCTGTACCAATCTGTGGCCTCCGGACATGGCCTTTTACATCGTGCATAGCGGAAGAAAGTGTGCTCCGCATCGTCGGGAATACCCGGGCAATAAATGCAGTCTGGTGAACCGATGTTGCGCATCGTGTACAAGTATAACAGAAAATAGTCGTGACACGACAATAACTGCGTGAGGTAGTAACCCACCTTGCCTTGCCGACGCGCCGTTCAATTGATGGCTGGATCTCTGAAATATGTCTCGCAGTCGAACGTCTTCGGGTATCTTGCTCCCGGCTCTCCTTTCATTGCTGGTAGGTGCAGATATGCTACACTGCCTTTCCCGTGTCCAAGCCGACCTCGTCTCATCTCTGATAAATCACCTTCCTTTCCGCTGCCAGACGTTTTCAGGCTAGGGAAAGACTAGGTACAGACGAGGCCGATGGTGCATTACGGCTGACTCCCGGCGTGTTTGACCCGACCCAAGCAGTCAGTGTCTCTGCAACCGGCCGCCCTTCGTTTTCATTCCAGGCCAATAAGAGTCATTCCTGAATATATTTTTAACCGCATTTCCTCTATAAATTACACTTATTAGATAGTAACTTTTGTCATTAAATAAACAATTTTTATTCATTCACACATATTTTCAAGTGATCACCAAGATGTATCGTGGGTAGGTTAGCACATTTAGCTAATCTCATAAATTTAGAGTGATACAGTCCATCGTTCAGCACATATTTGTTAAATCATCCATATAAAAAAAAAAACTAAAACAAAGGCAACTATTTCTATCTATATTATTAATAGGCAAGCATAATTTTTGTCGTACGTTTTTCTCAGTTCGTAAAAAATATACGTTTTTTGGCTGCTCGTGCGCTCGTAGGAAAAAACCAAGTATACCGTTAGAAATGTCTTTTTCTTTAGATGTGCACAATACTATCGTAATTTACATTAGTTTCTGAGAAATAGAGAAAATTTAATTTAAAATTTGAAAAAAATAACATTGGCCTTATGGGTTGCTACGTTGGTTACGGAATAACAACTTACAATAAATATGTAGCACAAAAACAGATGATTCATAAATAAAACATTTTACTGACTACTGGAATCGTAACACCATTCTATAATCAGTTTAAACTCCAGATTAAAACAAATTAAACCTGTTTGTGAGGGGATGGGAGAGGATGAGGAGGAGAGGTTTCAAACATAAATAAAAAGGCTACTTGAATGGTAACGCCCTTCTGTTACCGTTTTACCTACACATTAAACGAGGAGTGGATGAGGTGGAGAGGTTTCATGAATAAATAAAAAAGACAAAATATTACTGGATTATTATAGCCCTTATTTTAGCCTTTTTAACTTCACATTAAAATAAATTAAACCTGTTTGTAAGGGGAGGGGGATAAGGGATAGGGAGAGGTGTCTGACATAATTAAAAAGACCACAGATTACTGATTAATGAAATGAGAAGGAGTAACATCCTTCTCTTATTCGTTTTAACTCCACTTTCAAATAAATTAAACCTGTTTGTGAGGGGATGAGTATGAGGGACGAAGAGAGGATGAGGTGAAGAGGTTTCAGGCATAAATAAAAAGGCTACTGACTACTGGAATGGTAATGCTCTTCTGCTATCGTTATAACTCCACATTAAACGGGGAGCGGATGAGGTGGGGAGGTTTCAGTCATAAATAAAAATATTAAAAATATTAACTCCACTTTCAAATAAATTAAACCTGTTTGTGAGGGGGTGAGTATGAGGGACGGAGAGAGGAGGAGGTGAAGAGGTTTCAGGCATAAATAAAAAGGCTACTGTCTAATGGAATGGTAACACTTTTCCCTTATCCATTTTAACTCCACATTAAAATAAATTAAACCTGTTTGTGAGGGGCTGAGGATGAGGGATCGGGAGGGAATGAGGTGGCGAGGTTTCAGGCATAAATAAAACAACTAATGATTACTCTCCATGTTAACTCCACCTTAAAATAAATTAAACCTGTTTTTGAGGGGCTGAGGATGAGGGATCGGGAGGGAATGAGGTGGCGAGGTTTCAGGCATAAATAAAACAACTAATGATTACTATCCATGTTAACTCCACCTTAAAATAAATTAAACCTGTTTTTGAGAGAGTAGGTTGAGGGATGGAAAGAGGATTAGGGTTGGGGAGAGGATGAGGTACGTGAAGATGATGAAGTGGAGAGGTTTGAGGGATAAATAAAAAGGCTACTGAATACTGGAATAGTAATGCTCTTCTTCTATCCGTTTTAAATTCACATTAAAAATACCCCCGTCACAGCAAACCTGCATAGTCAGCGAATTTCCAATGCATAATATATGTCTTAGTACCAAATTTTATATAAATATATTAAACAACTTTTTTATTAGCATATTACGTGTTGTTATTACTTACAGGATGTAATAAAAGATGTCTTACAACACTTAAGATATATTTACACTTATACTGATTCACATACAGACGGTAAGCATATATAAAAGATGGTACTAGGCAATGATGCCTAGTACCATCTTTTATATATGTTTACCGTCTATATGTGAATCAGTATAAGTGTAAATATATCTTAAGTGTTGTAAGACGTCTTTTATTACATCCTATAAATATATTCACAAATAAGCTACATACACAATTTTAATTATTCTCTATAAGAATAACATTGTGGATGAGCACGTAGGTTTGCTGCAACAAGGAAGATAAAATGGGTTTGTTTTTTTGCAATTATCAATATAACTCAACCAGGTGAAGCTACATACCAAGTTTTAATTATTTATGTTCATAATTAAGGGGATATAAAACTTTACGTATTCTCCATAAGAATAACATTAGGGATAAGTATGCAGGGTTGCTGCTAAGGTGATAATCAACAAAATATCAATTTGTTGTGCAAATATCAATATACCAGTACTAGGTGAAGCCACAGACCAAGTTTCATAAATATACGTTCATAAATAATCGAGATATCAAATTTTAAATATTCTCCATAAGGATAACATTGGACAACGTACTGTGTTTAGCACTTTGAATATCTCGGCAACGGTTGAACGTAGAATCACAATTTAAACATCAAAATGATTTTTTGTAGAGCTAAACTGATTGGTAAAAGCAAATGTGAAGTTTACAGTAAAATTGATTGAGGAAAAGCTAAAAACCATTTTCCCATAAGATTAACATGGGAGATTTTAAGAACTCGGTTTTTGGATTTTATCCGCAACCACTTAACCTAGCTTAATGATTCAAAATACTTTATTATTAGTTGTTTTAAGCTCTATACAATGGTCAAAACAAAAATGGTGGGTTTAAAAAATTTCAGAGTCAAAAGTGCAAAAAACTGGTTTTTGACAAATGTTGAAACCCCATAAACCTCCTTTCCCCCTTTATAAATGTCACTTTACACATTTGAGTCAAATTTCATGGAAATCGGACGTTTTTTACTCAAGTTATTGCATTCACGGACACACACACACACACACACACACACACACACACACACACACACACACACACACCACACACACACACACACACATATATATATATATATATATATATATATATATACATAAATTTGAACGAATAGTGTTTTTGGCATCTGTGGACCTCAAAACAAAATGTTGTCATGGTCCCGATTCGGCCAAAAAGTTGCCTGTGGGTTCGGGTGGGGGGGAGGGAAAGAGAGTGGGAGAGAGATGAGCACCACAGAGCCCACTAGATATTAAACTATTTTTGTTTTTAAAATATTTGGTCAAATTTCAACCACTGGGCAGTATCTAGTATTAATGAAAACACAGAATAGATATATCTTAACAAAGGAACGAATTGTGGGTGTTATATTTACGATCTAACTGGTTAGTTATCAATTAGCAGCATCGCAGGAGCGGGTCCGGCGCGGCTGCAGGGTTTAACAGCAACATACTGGAGATACCATTGTCGGTCTTAGTTTGACCAAGACTGTAGCCTCCTGTGCCCTCGTTTGGGTCTGGTAAACTAAGACAATTTTACTTAAAATTTCTCGTCTGAAACAATTATATAATAAAGAGAGGTTGGTGACATGCTTAGGGGTTTTGATTATTTTTTACGTGTCGGTGTTTTTGAGGGCACGTGACAAAACTTTTAAAGAGCACATAAAAAACGAGAAAAATACCATCCTTAGATAACTTTAAGTCAATAGGAGATATGGTTCTTTATCGTACTCACAGATTACACTAACAAAAATAGTAGTTTTCATCACTAGGAGCAAAAGTGGCTCTTTTTGGTGCGCAATCGTGTTTTAAAAGCGAGCGGCGAGCGCAGCCGAGCTTTTAAAAACGATTAAGCACCAAAAAGACACTTTTTCTCCGAGTTATGAACAACAATTTTGATCATAATGCGGGATTAGACTTTTAATCTTTGAACATTTTACTACAAAGTTTTATCTTCGAGGTTATGTTTACAAAGTAAGTAATGTACAGTGTTTAAATTTCTGTTATTTACAAACAATACTTTTTATAACGTGTGGTAAGGAACGCTTCTACCATGTATAGATCATGAAACAATAACAATATTTAGCAAACATCTGACTTTTTACGTCCTAGGACTTAAAAAAGGTCACAGCTGATGTTTTAGGTCCTATAACAAGAAAGTGACGTTTTGCGTACTATTTAGAGAACAAAACACAGTTGGATTTCATGCAGAATGATAAAAACATAATTTGTACGAATCCTATTAATCTTGCAAGGCATGTAACACTTTTTTTGGTCAATACTAGTTACAATTGTTGGTCAAGTTTTTGGTCAATCGAAGTCACACCTGTGACATTTTGTATAGAGATTGTGGTTTTCCAGCTATGGTTTATATGTTAAAACACACTAATTTTTCTCTTCACGATTGAATAGTATTCTAAAAACTATTTTAAATTATATTTCAAGTTCTCTGTGCGTTATGTTACTGTTTGTAATACCTCATACACATCGTGCACTATCCTCATACCACATGCCTCATACACACTTCATACACTATTACGGCGATAAATAGTAATACAAATTTAATATCTGTTTTAGTCAACCAAAGTAAACAAAACGTAGAATTTATACACCCATATTTCACTTTTAAATCCGTTTTATGTGTTCGGGTCCCAGCACTAATGAGGGGTCGACCTCAGTTTTCACTCGCCTTTGCGATCGTCGTCAAGTTTGACGAAGGTTAACAAGGGTTATCAATAATACTTCTCTTACCCCGTCCTCTTTACTATGGAACATTGTCTTAAACATTGAAGTAGTGTAAATAAATTATCAGCTAATGACTGTAGTCCCAAGTATGTTTTCCAAGATGTATTGAAGCGAATGTAATTACATAAAGCAGAATCAAGAAGAATTATTATACAAATCAACAAAACGCAGTTACATTCCCATTATTTTGCTCTTATTTCATGAAATTATCAAATATTTGTCAGAAATCAGTAAGAAGTGAAGCTTGGATTTTAATTTGTTGTACTGCAATTTTTACAGCTGATTAATAATTTGATCACATTAATTTTAAAATTAATGTTTCAAATATATATTCTTATGTAAACAAGAATAATTAATTAGAGAAAGGGAAAGAGAGAGCAATATCACATTAATTAACAAAACACAGCCCAACATAAAGCATGTTTTAATGTGTGTTGTTGAAGGGACGGATTCAGAGATCGGTAGAGTCAAAGATCCTCACACGTCAAACGAAGTTTATTGTGTGTCCCTAGTACGTTTGTTTCGTAAACTAACACCTGTATCCTTTACGAGATCGAGGATTTTATTTCCAAATAATAACGTCACATTTATCGTCTGTTTTTTTTGCATTTCATTAGAGCATAGAGTAAGCATTCCAGCCCATCATAGGCTTAGCAGTTTCCTCATACTAGTTGCAAAATCTACATTCCTGACTTTCGTTTGTAATTCCAAAGAGTGTTGAGATGTTTTCTGAAGTGGCCGTGTCCAGTTATCAGAGGGATTACCTGCTTAACCCGACCTCTTCCCAACTTTAATAACCAGTTGGTAAAGTGAGCGCTGGTGACTGTTAGTAGGTTTTTGCCATGTGTTTATTTAGATAACCCAGCCATTTCCACGATATTGGTCTAGACCATCTAATGGTAGTATGAACAGTAATTGTTTTACTATGCCAAAACTTTGGTCTGGACCAAAGAATGACATGGCTGCACCTTGTTTTGCGTGTTCAACTGCACACTCATTGCCAAATAGGCCTGGTACCCAACCGAGATGTTCAGAGTTGCGTGATGCAAGTTCACTACTAGAGTTTAATTATCCCACACCAATTTCAAATTAATTGCATTAAAGGAAAGAGCCTTGAGATCGGCAATCTGTCAGTATTGCT
This sequence comes from Allygus modestus, assembly GCA_963675035.1. Classification (NCBI taxonomy): domain Eukaryota; kingdom Metazoa; phylum Arthropoda; class Insecta; order Hemiptera; family Cicadellidae; genus Allygus; species Allygus modestus. The sequence continues at coordinate 17,313,802 of OY776112.1, read as the reverse complement.
ATTTGCTTGTTGTAATAGCGTCTGGCAAGGCTAAAGAGGATGACACTAATTTCAGCTTGAAAAATAGTACATTGCTGCCCCAGACTAGCGCAGAGTTCTTTTCTGGGCTATTTACTGGATAGCCCCATAGCCAAATTTACCTTCAACAGCAAGCATGCTGTTATATGAATTATTATTTGCAAAGGGTTTTGTGAATTCAAAAGAAAAAAAAGGTTTGCTGGAGTCTGTGCAGCACCTTTTACAGTAAGGTAGATTGTAGATTGTAAATTTTAAATTATATTATTTATTTTCTATTACTAATTTAAAACTTCGTTCTTAAATACTCGGAGTCAAACGAGGCCTTCGCCAAGAATGAAGGTGAAGGTGTTATGTAGAGAAAACTTTAACATGTACTGTAGCTCTAGGCTAGTCGAAACTCATATACCTAACTTCAAAGTTTCAATAATATTTTTACCATTTAAATTTAGACAAAAGAATAATGATCAGCATATGCTCACTATGGAGGGGGGGGGGGGGTTATAAGCTCACCACAGAATACACCAAAACGGCTGCTTAACAGCTTAAGATCAAGGTGTATGGGCTCCTAATGAAATAAAATAAAACATATAATTCCAATTTATGTTATTTTAATTTAATTAAATATTCCCCTGCATTACGGGTGCTGTTTTTGGCGTTTAGTATGAGGCGGGAATGTATTATTTGGTGAGAAAACATATATTGGATGGTTGGTAGTACAATGGCAATTTAAAACAGTTTTATATCTTTATTGAATATGAAGTAAAATTATTAAATTATTACACACATTTTTTTCTTAAGTTCTAAATATGTCACTGGTATGTCACTGGTAAGTCATTGATATGTCACTGGTATGTCACTGGTAAGTCACTGATATGTCACTGGTATAGGTAAATTTAGGTGTTTTTACCAACAGCTGATCCGTGTTCCCAACGCATATACATAATGCTTTCGGGAAATAACAATTATATCACCTCTTGTTGTGCACTTTAACTAATCATTTAAAATTCTTAAAAGGTTTGAGAAAATAAAACACATTTTTGAAACTATAATATGAAATTACAGTTAAATAATACGTTCACTGAAAAGCAGGTTTGTTAAAAAATATTGTTCAGATATCGAGAATGATTTTTGCGGAATATATATATTTAGGAAAACAAATGTAAATTTGATTTTACTAAACAGGGCAATACGATAGAAGATCACATTTTTCGCTGTCCTGACCAGTTCTAACTTGGAGTGGTTGAGCTTACTTAATCACTGAAATGTAGCGTCGATCGCCCTATAAAAAATATGCTAGAGTTATAGGCCTAATCTAAAAAAATAAAATTATATTTTAGTTAAAATAAAAATGGTAGTTACTTATTTCTTAGTGTGTTTTAAAATGATACGTGTTCAATAATCTTCATAAATTTGTATTCAAAATATTTGTATGTCGCACAGTAAAACATAAAGTTTCAATCTAAGAATGAATGAATGAATGAATTTATTCCAGAAAAACAAGAAAATTAATAGTAACAAATACAAAATCGTACAGCACATATATATAATAAACAAAACACACACAACAAAAATATATATATATATAAATACAACATTATTAAGTTTTTTTTTGTTTTTTTTTTAATAAAAGAAAACTTTGAGCTATGAGAAATTATAAAATAACCTTTATTGTTATAAACAAATTTATTCACGGTCTGAGGAATAAGCTGACATAGGCGCTAAGGCCTGTGCGTCGGCTCTGAGTTGTGTCCAAAAAGTAAAAATTACCAAATGATAATTGAAATGAAGTAAGGAAAAACAAAATATAGCAAAACAAAAGAAAACGAAAAAGCTGGCAGAAACCTGGAAACAGAATTCCAACTTGAATTTTTGAGCAATTATAGTTATTTAAAACATTTTGATTTGCATTATGTCAAACATTTAGTAATGTAAAAGTTAGTAATACCGTAACTATTAAGATAGTAAACACGGAGTGATAAAACCTCCAGATTACCGAGGGATTCTCTAACCATGTCAGAGATTAACATTTATGTAAACAAACAATTGTGTTTCACAAACGTTTTATCCATCAAACATAGGACTGCGTAATCCACACCTTTCCCCGGTTATGTTGTAAAAACGTCTGGGAAATCACATTGTTTTGAATACAGTTTATAATTTTACAACAAAATAATTATTCCCCTCAATCAGAAATCAGAAATCAGAAATCAGATCTTTATTGCCATTCGACTTTTACAAGCATTGACAAACGTCATTTACAAAAATAATGTGGCATAGAAAATATAACTAATTTATAGCACAATGTTCAAAACATTCAAAGTTATATATGTCAACGGTAAAAAACAATAATTACTTCTTGTCAATAAAATACTCAGACACACTGCAGTATTCCTTAGCAACCAAAAAGGATCTCAGCCTCCTCCTAAACTTACCCACATCAGTTACTGCCATGAGATTGGATGGGAGGGAATTGTATAATTTAATGCCTGCATACAAAGTCTGGTTTTTGAAAAAGGTAGTGTTGTGACGGGGAATTGCCAGGGATCCAGCATTACGAAAATTAAACCTAGAAATGTGGCCCATCTGAAAAAAGTGTCTGTTTTTAACAAAAAATGAAAGAGTTTCAAAAATATAAATACAGGGGAAAGTCAGTAAGTTATTTTCAGAAAAAAACACCTCTGCACGACTCAAGCCTTGCCATTCCAAAAATTAGTCGTATTGTTTTCTTTTGTAACCGAAATAGTTTCTTTGTACGAGTTGATTCGGCACCCCAAACTGGAATGCCATACCTGATGTGTGGATACAAACAAGAAAAATAATCAGTTAGAAGAACCCTAGTATCAGTGAACTGAGCAAGTTGAGTTAATATAGTTAACCTGCTGGAGAACCCGTCTGCCCAAGGAACATAAAACACTCGACACAGACCTTGAGCGGGGAGCCGAGAGACGTCTAACCTTGACCGAGACCCGTATAAGATGCAGTAACCTTTATACTCTAGAAATTCTTTCAGGTTTAGTCATGGTTGGAGTAGTTCACTGACACTACATTCAAGACCAGCTCTAGTTGCGCAACTATTCTTCAAGCTTCCGCACGTTTGAGATGCGACATTTTTCCAGTTTATTATGACTCAGTAATGGGGTAATTCTGTTTCTAATTCCAGGGAATAGTGAGTACGCATAACTGAAATGAACAGTCTATGGTAGCTCTCTACTTTGTGGAGGATCAGAGAGAACAGTGTTGCAACAACATCTTAATCCTCGAATTTCATGTGCCGAGCATTTTTTTTAGTCATATTAGTTTTATTTAAGACATTTCTATGAAACATAATTCTAGTGATCAAGTCTTCCCTTAAAAAGATTTATCCGTTAGTACCTAGAACGAGGGCCATTCGTTTCAAGAATAATAACTTTCTAGGCCTACTGGGGCGGAGGCCTAAAGTCGGAAAAGCGTATCCGTACTAACCAGGAGCGGAGCGGGGATCCATGGTCCAGGAGCGGGTTTGAGGAGCCGTTTTCAAGCCTTTTAGATAACGAATTTTCTTTATAAGTATAACATGGAAACTTTTGAGGCCATTGGGACGGAGCCTGTGATTTGGGGGGTGGGAAGTGTACCTACGTGGTATGATGTTATAGTAGTTTTGAGAAGCCTTTTTCGGAATGAACTGGAGTATTACTCTATTAGTATAGAAGTTTCTCCAATATAATAACATGACAATGGTAAAGCCAGTGGAACGGAGCCCTTAGGTTGGGGTTATGTAGTAAAGATTTAAAATTGAATTTATCAATGAGAATTGAGTCCCCTAACGTTGAGGGGGGGGGAAGTACCAAACATGGGGATATCGTTCAAGAGATGCGGATTTGTAAAACAAGTCTAAAAATCATTACACGTCAAAATTGGACTTCGGCAAGTAATAGAACAAGCCAGTGGAGCGGAGACCTGAGGTCAGACAGAATACAAAATCCGAAGTATTATAGTCCCCCAAAAATAACGTGGTATGGTCCGGGAGCAGGTTTTTGGAGTGTTTTTTACCCATTTAGAAGAAAGTTTTTCTCTATAAGAATAATATGGTAGATTTTAATGTCAGTTGGGGGAGGAGCCCTGAGGTCTGAAAGAAAAACAAACAAAATTTATCTAAAATTGTGTGATCTCTTACAACTTAATAAGATGTGGGAATAGTTTTGACGAGCCTTTTTCACTGTCAGCTGCGGTACTACTTTAGTATAGATTTTTGTTTCCTTAAGGCTCCGGTCTTCCCTACGGAAAAATCTGCGCCTCCGCGTGTAAATACATTATTAAGATAGGGAAAATGAGTGGTGCAGGGGATCCGCAGGATCCCTGTTCGCGGCTATGATAATATTTTACCAACGTACTATAAACGGAATTTGACAGAAGAAAATTGATACTTCTAATACTCGTTTTTAAAATTCAAAAATAATGCTTCTCTCTTAAGTTGTTGTAGTTTGAAAAAGCTTATTTTGTACATTTAGTACATTATATTGCTTCTTAATGGAACTCAATTAAACAATTTGAAAATTGCACATTTGTAGAAAATATTTTCCTTTTTAATATTATACAAGTACTTTAACTTTAATTAGCAAATCCTTTAAAGAGGGGTTTGTAAAGAGGGATCCTGCAAACCCTTTCCAAGCGCTGGGCGGAAGGAGAAGACCATAGACTTAAGTCTTATTGATTTTCTAATTGTTCCTACTTAATTATACTTCTAAATTGCTTACTCTTTAACTAATTATCTGCTCGGATGTTTTCAGGGGAAGTGGATATAAAAAGTGACGCTATCGGGATCTGAGGGCAATGGCTGCCATGTGCTAAGCCTAGCTTCTCTTTACAAAAATCAGTGTTATTACTTACAAAATTCCCTAGGCTATTTAAATATGGCTCACAAATGATCTTCTTTGACTTGATAATAAATATACTTATACTTGTGGTCTCCTTTACTTTATTGTAGTGAGTAGAATGTGTTTTGTATTTACTCTGGATGTCAACAAAAGGTAGGTGTACAATTTCTAAGATTTCTTTACTATTTGAATAAAATACAAAGTTACAGAGGAACGATACAATATTTATTTATCTATTAATACAATTATGTTTCAAAAAGGTTCTCAATTAAAGGGATTTACAATAATATACAACTCAGGGGGAACAGTTACAATGTGTGGCCTAGCCTAGAAGGTAAATGACAAACAAACTTGTAGGCCTAAAACTAAATGTTCATATTTTGGGTTCTAAATGGGGTTTCTTTACAAATGAGGGCTCTTTTTCTCAGGGGGAAAGTATCGTGCTGACTTGAATAACGTTGGGATGATATTTGAAAGAATATTAAGTCCAATTAAGCTGATGTGTTGAAAAATTACAACAATGGAAATTTTGGTGTTGTCCAAAAGGAGAGTCCAATGGTTTCACTGACTTTATGAATGGTTAAAATACTCAAAATTAAATTTGGAAAGATAGTTCAATATAAAAATACTCTCTTGAGGTTACTTTAACTTTCAGAACATTAGGGTTGTTCTATTTAAATGTCTGTATTCTTTCCAGTCCCTAAATAGAATACAATGGAAGGAGTTTACCAATCTGCTTACAAATGTTCTTCGCTCAAATACCAGTTTTTGGGGAAAATCAAATAAAAAGGAGTGAATTTAAAGATGGTATTAATTGAGCAGTAAGTCCCTAATAAAATGAGCACTAAGCAATGCAAAACTTAGGCCATACAGGGAAATTTAAAATAGGAACTGTGTCCTTCACAGATTCTAGGTCTTAACACTATGGCATCTGGAGCAAGAAGAAAGATCTAGTAGAGATGAGGTCTGGAAGCATGGTCCATTGTTGAGAAGCACATGTTCACACAATTGTTATCACTGGTCACTGTAATTTAGATTCCTTAAGGACTATTTTTGAAAAGTATATTATATTAAATTTTAATTTTATTGCAATCCTCTCACATAATTTATATCTAAAATATTATTATTAACAAACATATTAAATTAAGTGAGTAGGCTATTAGAGGGGGATTGGCTATGAATAATTATTGGTGATTAAATTAATGAAATACATATTATTATACAATTGCATGGATAAATAAACATTAAATACATAGAGGGGAATGTTTTCTGAGGAGTGATGATAAATGATGATTATTATTAGGCACAAACATGGGACAATTAATACAAATAACACATTTAGGGGAAATTAATTAATTAGTACATTTATAGGGAAACTTTAATATAAAATAACACATAATAAGAAAATTATCACTAAATGATGAATGAATGAACATGTAATACTATATAAGGATGATTTTGCACTAAGCCAGTGGGGCGTAGGTAGTGCAAAGGTCGGGGCTATAAATAAAACGTATTCAAGTTTTAATGAGAATTGGCTAAAATCTTGCAAAAACTCTGAAAGAATAACATGGAAAACTGTTTAACGTGGGGGCATTTTCAACAGATGCGGCTTTGTGAAATAAACCCAAAGAACCATCACACGTCAAAATTAAATTCGGGAAGTGATCAAAGAAAACAGTGCCCTGCAGTGGAGCCCTCAGGTCGTTAAAAAAGTGCTAAAAGTCTGAAGTAATGATATACGAAGCCGAGAACTAAAGTAAGGGATAATGGCGTAGCCCTGATAGTTGCCTCGTTTCATGTTTATTAACTATCCATAAACCCTGTCATTAACATACTAGACATATGGCACTTCTTCGAATAAAACAACGGCAGTATCAGTGTCTTGAAGGCAACATACAGTTCGAGCAAAGGTAAGAAAAAACCTTTGCTCTTGCAGAGTTGCAGGTGTTTAAAAGGCTAACAACCTACATTAACAATGTCAAACTAATTAGCCTATATCATGCAAGTTCTGAATGCTCAGATTAAAACTAGCAGAAGTAGAAAAAATACAGTGAATAGGTTCGTTAATTTAGAACATTTAATGTGACGCGCGACGCCTGCATTTGTTCCTCTAGTGAAGTGATGCTAGTGGAGTTGGCAGGTAGTAGCCTAAGTTTAGAAGGCACACTGGCACAAAATTATAATTTATTCTATTGACATTAAATAACAATATCATTGAATCTTTATCATAGAAAATGACACAGAAAAGTTGTAACCATTATGGAAATAACAAATCTACTAGTATTGCAATCCAAACTCTTTTTTTCGAATCCGAAGTTAGCTCTATATAAAAAGAGGCGATTGAGTGTAGCGAACAAGCTCATCCTGGAGGCGAGAGATCGAAGCGAACGAGCTCGTCTTGAAAATGAATGAGCATTTGACATAAAACAAATTCAATGCCATTAGGACAGAACAACGTCTGTGGGGTCAGCTAGTATACATCTATTTAATATCCTGCTACTAAACCTAGGCTCTAACTAAAAATTGTACCTACCTTGAGTATGTTTTCCTTTCATTATTTTATACAGTATCACATTTAACGTATGTTTATTTTAATATTAATTCGTATTTTAAAATTAAAGTCAATTATTATTTAACGTCATTATAACAGCTACAAAATGGTTTATATCTAGTATAACAAGTATAAAAGAGGTGATAGCAGTAAACAGTATCAATAGTGCAGTGGTTATTCTTGTGTGAAAGGAAGTGAAATTAGTTTAACACAGGAAAATTGTTGGATTGGAGGCCGAAGAAGAGATAGGCCTACACATATTTGAGCCCAATAATCATAAAAGTTTAATTCATTTCAATCTTTTACATTTCTTACAGCTACATTTCCTTAATCAAACCACAAAAGAACATTTGAATCAAGGATAAAATCATCAAAAGGACTTAAAAAATTAAGTAACCCCATGGAACATGTTTGGTTAGACATTTATTTATTGAAGTTTTAAGAAAACTCATGCCTAGAAGAAGAATACTATCAAGAATTTTAAATCTTACTGGCAAGAGTATTATAATGAATAATTACAAACTAAGTTAAAGATAATATGTACTTTCAGTTACCAACATTACACCCATTACACCCATGGGTTGTACTAAACCCATTTCAGTATAGCCCTTCGTTAGATAGCTGCTGTTGGTGAAGAGATAAGTATTTTTTGTATTTAATTGGATAATTTTAATTTGAAATTTGGTAATAATTTTTGTATTTGCCATGGCAAAGAACCGCCCTTGAGATAAGGGGTCATCACGGCCTACATTTGAGAGTCGGAGCATATCTGTAAATAATACCTCCGTCGCAGCAAACCTGCGTAATCAGCGAATTTCCAATGCATGTATATTTGTCTCACTACTAAGAGCCACTTACTAAGTTTCACAAAGATACATTCATAAATAAGTGATAGATAGCATTTTATTTATTCTCCATCAGAATAACATTAGGGCTGAGTACGCAAGTTTGCTGCAACGAGCTACATACCAAGTTTTATTAATTTAGGTTCATAACTAAGGGAGATATACAAATTTTCTTATCATCCATATGAATAACATGGGGGCCGAGTATGCAGGTTTGCTGCTACAGGGAAAATCAACAAAAAACCTGTTTTGTACAAATATAAATATATCACAACTAGTTCAAGCCACATACCAAGTTTCATCAATATACATTCATAAATAATCGAGATATCAAATTTTATTCATCCTCCATAAGGATAACATTGGACAATGTACTGTGTTTAGCACTTTGAATATCTCTGCAACAATTAAAACACCAAAATGATTGTTTTGTAGAGCTAAACTGATTGGTAAAGCAAAATGTGAAGTTTTTAGTAAAATTTGCTGAGGAAAAACCAAAAACCTTTTTCCCATAAGATTAACATTGGAAATTTTATGGACGCGTTTTTTGACTTTTCTCTACAACCACTTAACCTAGGTTAATGAGTCAAAATACTAAATTTTTTTGTAAGCTCTATAAGATGGCTTTAACCAAAATTAAGTGTTTTAAAATTTTAGGGGAAAAATTCAAAAAACTAATTTTTGTAAAATGTAAACCCCCCATAAAATCCCCTTCCCATAGTCCGATCAATCTGGTTTTCAAACAAAGTCATAAATGTCACTCTCCACATTTATGCTAAATTTAATCAAAATCGGGCGTTTCTTCCAAAAGTTATCGCGGTAACGGACACACACAGAAACACACACACACACACACACACACACACACACACACACACACACACACACACACATATATATATATATTTAAATTTGAACGAATAGTGTTTTTGGCATCTGGGGACCTCAAAACAAAAAGTTATCATGGTCTCGGGCTTAAGTCTTACCATGCCACCTACGGTAGTAGCTTCTTCCCTATAGGGGAAATTTGGGAAAAGGACTTTGTAACTATAGTTCAATATCTGTAATTTTGTTTACTAATTTTGATTGTTTTTTTTAAATAAATTTAACAGCGATATAATTGTTTTTCTGACTAATCATTGAGTTTCTAGGCTACGCACACAAGTAGGAGAGGTTAGGTAATATCGAAAGATTTTGTAAACCAAAGTTAATTCCATTCCTAGTTCCTGGATATTTATTCTCTTGTCCTCTTGATAGATTCCAACATGCTTACGAAAGTGGATTATTCACTATGATCAGAACTGGTTTTATTACATTTCTTAGGAACTCCTGCTTTAATTTGAACACTACTTGGTAGACAGTGCTGTGCTGCGTGTAGTCTAGTGTCTGTTGTAGGCGAGCTTTATTATGTGGCTGACTTATGTGGAGATACATAAATTTGGTTGCCATCAGTGATCCTTCGTTAAAATATTAAAAACTAGCTGTTACCTGTCGTGGCTTCTCCCACGATCACAGTGCTACGATAGTAAGTTTGAGGGTAGTTAATGTTAATTTAATTTATTTTAAACTTTTTGGTTTATAAAGTACCGTGAGTTACTGAAGTTATTTATTCTGGAGTAATCCTTATTATAGTATGATATATTATGTAGATAAGTTTATTAAATATCAATAAGATATCTTCTATATATTAATAGGGCGAGGGAATTTTTGTAGTTCTGATTTCTGAAATATGCGGCACTACAGAATTATGAAAATTGCCACACTTATTTAGTACTATTATGAGATGTATCGAATTTTATTTTATTTTTTTGGGTGTGTAGGGCTATGCCCTTTTGGATTTCAAAGTTTACATGTTATCCTTGTTTACATGCGTTCTACTTTACGTATTTGTTTATGCTTTTCATTTCATTTTATTGTAAACAGCTGCGTTATTCAAATAGTACAACAGGTAGAACATTTAATTCGTAACTACAAAAGTATTAATGACTACTGGAATGGTAACACACTTATATTATCCGTTTAAACTCCACATTAAAAAGTTACCAGGGGTTATGGAGGGTGGGGGAGGGGAGGGAAAGAGAGATGAGCGTAACATAATCCACTAGATATTAATTAAACTTTTTTCAAATATTTGTCAAATAACATTTGGTTGAATTTCAGTCCCTACTGTCTCTAATGTCTCTACTGTCTCTACTGTCTCTACTGTCTCTACTGTCTCAACTGTCTCTACTGTCTCAACTGTCTCCACTGTCTCTACTGTCTCTACTGTCTCTACTGTCTCTACTGTCTCTAATGTCTCAACTGTCTCTACTGTCTCAACTGTCTCCACTGTTTCTACTGTCTCTACTGTCCCTACTGTCTCTACTGTCTCTACTGTCTCTACTGTCTCAACTGTCTCTACTGTCTCAAATGTCTCTACTGTCCCTACTGTCTCTACTGTCTATACTGTCTCTACTGTCTCTACTGTCTCTACTGTCTCTACTGTCTCTACTGTCTCTACTGTCCCTACTGTCTCTACTGCCTCTACTGTCTCTACTGTCTCTACTGTCTCTACTGTCCCTACTGTCTCTACTGTCTCTACTGTCTCTACTGTCTCAACTGTCTCTACTGTCTCTACTGTCTCTACTGCCTCTACTGCCTCTACTGTCTCTACTGTCTCTACTGTCTCTACTGTCCCTACTGTCTCTACTGTCTCTACTGTCTCAACTGTCTCTAATGTCTCTACTGTCTCTACTGCCTCTACTGCCTCTACTGTCTCTACTGTCTCTACTGTCTCTACTGTCTCTACTGTCCCTACTGTCTCTACTGTCTCTACTGTCTCTACTGTCTCTACTGTCTCTACTGTCCCTACTGTCTCTACTGCCTCTACTGTCTCTACTGTCTCTACTGTCTCTACTGTCCCTACTGTCTCTACTGTCTCTACTGTCTCTACTGTCTCAACTGTCTCTACTGTCTCTACTGTCTCTACTGCCTCTACTGCCTCTACTGTCTCTACTGTCTCTACTGTCTCTACTGTCCCTACTGTCTCTACTGTCTCTACTGTCTCAACTGTCTCTACTGTCTCTACTGTCTCTACTGCCTCTACTGCCTCTACTGTCTCTACTGTCTCTACTGTCTCTACTGTCTCTACTGTCCCCACTGTCTCTACTGTCTCTACTGTCTCTACTGTATCAACTGTCTCTACTGTCTCTACTGTCTCTACTGTCTCTACTGTCTCTACTGTCTCTACTGTCTCTACTGTCTCTACTGTCTCAACTGTCTCTACTGTCTCTACTGTCTCTACTGTCTCTACTGTCTCTACTGTCTCTACTGTCACTACTGTCTCTACTGTCTCTACTGTCTCTACTGTCTCTACTGTCTCTACTGTCTCTACTGTCTCTACTGTCTCTACTGTCTCTACTGTCTCTACTGTCCCTACTGTCTCTACTGTCTCTACTGTCTCTACTGTCTCTACTGTCTCTACTGTCTCAACTGTCTCTACTGTCTCTACTGTCTCTACTGCCTCTACTGTATCTACTGTCTCTACTGTCTCTACTGTCTCTACTGTCTCTACTGTCTCTACTGTCTCTACTGTCTCTACTGTCTCTACTGTCTCAACTGTCTCTACTGTCTCTACTTTCTCTACTGCCTCTACTGTCTCTACTGTCTCTACTGTCTCTACTGTCTCTACTGTCTCTACTGTCTCAACTGTCTCTACTGTCTCTACTGTCTCTACTGTCTCTACTGTCTCTACTGTCTCTACTGTCTCTACTGTCTCTACTGTCTCTACTGTCTCTACAGTCTCTACTGTCTCAACTGTCTCTACTGTCTCTACTGTCTCTACTGCCTCTACTGTCTCTACTGTCTCTACTGTCTCTACTGTCTCTACTGTCTCTACTGTCTCTACTGTCTCTACTGTCTCAACTGTCTCTACTGTCTCTACTGTCTCTACTGCCTCTACTGTCTCTACTGTCTCTACTGTCTCTACTGTCTCTACTGTCTCTACTGTCCCTACTGTCCCTACTGTCTCTACTGTCTCTACTGTCTCTACTGTCCCTACTGTCTCTACTGTCTCTACTGTCTCTACTGTCTCTACTGTCTCTACTGTCTCTACTGTCTCTAGTAACTATAATTGTCCATGTGAAGCTTGCTCATTGAACTGAAACACCTGTTTTGAGTCAGTTGAGCTTTCCACTGTAAGATAAGGGTTTGGGAAATCAGTTTTTATAGCTGCTACATAAGCCCTTTAATCAAAGTTAATAATAAAGAGTAAAACATTACCAGCTAATATATCCTTTCACTTCTTTTTAATTGAGTTGCACTTGCGAAAGTCAAGAAATTGATTTGACTTGCAATTAATTACAAGCCCTTTTAAATGTAAAAAATTGTCAAGTATATTGACTAGTATAAGTAGGATTAGGTTTTTTCTATCAAATTTCGTTTAGAGTGTGTAAAAATGTTGATTAAACATTTATCGTAGCCAAAAACCGAAAACCTACAAATCTCTGCAACGCTTATAACAATGTATTTTCACACGGCCGCGGCGACTCAGATTATTCCGTAGGGTGGACCGGACCTTAAAGGTCAGTAGGGCAGAGACACGAGAGCACTGCAAACGGGAGAATGCCTACGTAAGGTATTGTGAAGAATGACAAACCTTCTTCCCAAATTATGTCTCAAGCAGTGTATATTATATTATAATATTATAAAGAAGAGGTGGTTTCTGTCCGTCTGTCTGTCTGTCTGATGTTCCGGGTGAACGCAAAAACTACTCTACCAGATTTAAGCTTAACTTCTTAGACAATTTGTAAAACAAATGTAAAACTTTGAATGACAGTGGCGCGAAGCCCTTTTGTGTTTTTGAATCGGAAGTAGCCTGTTCCTTGTGTATTAACTTCGTTTTTCAGCTTTATTATTCCAATACATATATTATTAAGGTCCACAAGTTTGATATGGCATAATAGCTACGTGCCTGCAAACATTAGATCTTTTGAATGCCAGTGGGGAGAGCCCTGAAGGGTTGCGCGATGTAAGTAAGCTTAGGACTGATTATGGTTTTATTTCATATCTTCCTTCAAAATGCCAATATAAAGAAGCTCCGAGTTGGGTTGATTTTTGAAGGATTTATAGATTTGAGTAGGTTTGTATCTACCTTAAGTACAATAGCTATTTTCTACAAAATATCTGCTAAATCAGTTCAGTCCCTCAAACAAAATTTCAACCTTAAATATCAATGCTTCATAAAATTAACATGGGAATTTTGAACGCCAATGGGATGGAGTCCTAAAGGATATTTAAAAACGGGAATACCTACGTATTTATTGAGGATATCACGTTTCTTTCTGCACAGAATAAGCTCAATTGGTTCGGCAGTTGAAACGTGATCGTGATGGTGCCACAAAAAATATCAAACCCATAAAATTAAAGTTTGTTTGTTATTATGATTAATATTTGGTATTGCCTTAATCAGGTGGCAAATTAAATGTAATTTCCGTTCACTATTAATGAAATCATAAAGCTTTGCAGAAGCTTCCGTTTTTTGAAACACTTGTACCATACATTTGTTTGATCTATTCCAACAAAGTACACCAGAATTTTGATCTCCTAAGATAAAAGTCAGTAGCTTTCCCCTCACTCCTTTCTTTACTAGCAGTCAGCGTGCAGTACGTTATATTCAATTATACCTATGTTCTCTGCATTTTCAAACAACAGAAAAATAGCTTGAAAGGTCCCTACTGAGTTCTCAGGACTGAATAACGATAAGATATTATATCACTATTCTATAGTTGTTCCAACGAAACGTTTTACAAGAAACTAAAACCTGTTACGAACACAGTCAAAAGAAACGAATCTCATTCCTTGGACTCTTAATCAGAACACCTAAGAGAACATAAGCAAAATAAAGGTTTATATCAAAAGTTTGATACATAAAGCGAACATAAAATGGGCTGCAGAACTTAAAAAAATATGAGAGAGTTGAAACATATTAATGAAATATGAATATGATTTGAAAATTAAGACAAACGAAATCAAGATACTAAACGACAAACAGAGAAACAGACTACTAACCAAGATGGTTAGGAAGAGTTATTTCACGCGAAGATAGTAAATTAAGATCAAATCGAATGAAGAAATACTGGGCTGAGAGAGGAACTGGAAACTCCCCAGAAGAAGATGACCTTAAATGGCTCATTAAAGGCTATAAAATAACCACGTTATTGAAAAACTAAGGTGATTTTTTTAAGCAGGCAACCGACAAAACTATATGTTACTGTGTCTTAATTCATGGTTTACGTGTTATTCGAAAGCCCTTAACATCTAGTAGTGCCTTTTGGGCGGTTTGAAAACATGTACCTTTAGTGCTCTGCCCCCTGGGCTTTCAAAGTTCCAAGGTTATAATTGAAAATGATTGACAGCAGCTGTTGATAATCACAAAACACAGTACAGAAGCAAGAATAGCTGATTCAAGCTAACTTCTGGAATGGTATCACTTCTGGAATAGTAATCGCGTCGGAAAAAGGTTTGCTGTAATTGGAACAACTGGATTCGCTCTTAAAAATAATAATAGTTGTTCAAGGGAAAACAAAAGCAAAAATAACACTTATCAACACCAGCAAAAATCACACACTAGCTATATTGGTTTGACAATAGTGGCACTGTGTTTAGCTTGCTCATTTGCAGACTGTGAAGCTCAGCTATACAACTGAGCGGCTTAAAATGTAGATACTAATAAGCTTATATTAATATTTTAAAACCTATTTGAATTTTCCATCATCCACTCCAAGTGCCTTCAAGAACCGTGTATTCAGCACGGTAAAGTGCGGGTGATCAATACACACAAAACAAACTGCTATCGGGCGACTGAGAGAAAGTGGTGACTCAGATCGGACGGAAGTAAAGTTCGCTGTCAAGTTCATGACCGCACGGCGCGGCGGCGGCGCCCCGGGCCGAGGTTATGTAAGTGACAAATTACTCAATTACTGTCAGACTCGCCCGGGACCACGACTGTTGTAGAGCAGGCCGGTATCGAACGAATCTGAGCTATAGAGTGACGTAAGAAAGATTTTACATATTTTTAACCGATTTTTTTATTGATTATTTCTTGTTGTATGTCTTTGGAATTAGAAGATTTTGATCAACTATTTTCTTTAGATATTGCGTGATTAGATGTTTTGAAGCATTGAATGTTGTTAGGTAGTAAATACATTTTGATGGATGTTTTCTTATTGACCCAAGATCTTGTCAAATTAAACATTAGAAAAGTCATTAACATAGAAAATTTAAAAAGGGTTAACAATTTAAACACATTTTTCAAGTTTATCTTTCGATGATGAAGACGACAACAGATAATATCGATTTTATTTAAAATTTGATTGACTAGTTCTTATACCATAGTTTATTGTTTGATCACTACCAAACATAAACAACGAAAGAGAATGCGTATTTTTATTTTTTTTTTAAGAACTTAAAATAAACAAGAAAAGATAATTTTTATGAATTTACTTTCACAACTTTTCCCCAAATCCATAGGATTTATAAAAAGTATCGTTTTCATCAACATTTTAGAATTTGAGTTGTCGGTGTAAATTTTCATTTTGGTGAGTGAATCGCCAGAGTTTTCGAATTAGAGGCTGTCACAGTTGTCCCCAATCACTTTTTGACTGTACAACAATTACCTCCACAACCTTTATCAGCGTTCAGGAAAAAATACCATGGAATACAAAGTTCTCAATGTTACCTCTAAAATCTAAAAACATCATCCACTTTACCCCCAACTTAACGTTAAGATGTCTGGGAAACAAAAAATAACAACTGTGTTTATAAAAAGACTCGTGTCAATAAAGAATGCATTCCAGATTCGTCGAGTCACCTTGACGGAACCACTGATTAGGTAATTGCCAGAAATGCCAAGGTCTGAGACGCTACAGTAATTATCGGGCTAAGGGCCGTCATCGGATGAGCTTGCAGGACATCTCCTGTTAGCACCTCTTTTATCACCAACGTCAATGTTTTAGAAGTCTGCATCACAATTTGACATTGAGGAAAAACTCTGACAGTTAACGTTTCTTCAGTAATGAAAAAGTAAAGAAACGACGAAGAAAATGTTGACTACTTTTTGTCTGTCAGACCTATTCAAATCTGCTAGTACTGATTTCAAATTATTTAAAAATCATCTTCAGGCCTACAGAGGAATGTAATTACTCTAGTTGACTTCGTTTTAAGTTGAAGGGTTTATAATAGATACAGAAACGCAAAACACTTAGAAAAAACATTTAGATTGACCAAAAACTATTTTTGAATAAACGCACGTCGCGGTATGTGTGAGATGCTAGTCTAGACTCTTCTAATTTATTTTTCGTGTGTGACATCAACCAATTAAGTTCCTGTGGTAGTTCCAATGAAGATGAAGATTGTAAAGTTACCATTGCCAGCGAGTAAGGCTGCCATTTGAATTGCTTTGAGAGAACAAAAGGTAATTTATCCTTTTTTAATTGTTTATTTCGTTATTAAGCCATTTGGATGATAAACAAAAAATATATTTGGGAATAATATTTGGGCACAATATTTTCGAAATGTTTAGATTTTCAGGAAGAAAACTATTTAATTCTTGATATTTTCTCCTGACATTATTAAAGTATCAATCCTTACAAATATATTTAAACATTCTTTTCAAATCTCTAAACCAACTTCCTTAAATTGTAGCATCACCAAATTGAAGAGGAGAATGTTTACTATTTTGCATGAAGAATGATAACAAGAGAATGGACTAATATTGTAATGCCTTTTTATTGAATAACCACTGACGAGAATTTGAGTAGTATTGAGTATTAAAAGAATCCTCATCATAGAGTGTTTTTCTTCTTAAATATCACCTTACTAAATATAACTTACCTTCACTAAACTAAACTTACTGTGGTTATGATTTATCACGAAAAATATCGCTAAGGCCTTGCATATCGATTTATCTTATATACGATATACCTTTATATACGCTGATGATGCCCAGCTGGCTCTTCAGTACGACAGTCATCAAGTTGGCCGGGCTGTTTCCAATCTCAATTCTGATCTAGATGTAATTTATGGTTGGTCTTTGAGCCATGGTATCCGATTGAACAAGAAGAAGTGCTCTTTTTTGACATTCCCGGCTGGCAAGGTTCTGCAATCCCCGTCTTGTCTGGCGTGTACCTCGGTGGTGTTTTACTGAACGAGTGTAACTCTCCCAAACTTCTTGGACTTCAGTTTGATGCCAGACTTTCCTTCTCTGAACATGTTAGCATTGTATGTCAGAGAGCTATGACCCGTTTGAGAATGTTGTACAGGCATCGGCACTTGTTCCCCGCACCTGCTAAGCTTCGGCTTGTGCAGGCTTTGGTGCTCTCTATACTTGAGTATTGTCTTCCGGTATAGGGCAATGTTGTATCTCTAGGTGACATGGACCGGTTGCAGAGAGTGCAGAACATGTGTGTCAGGTACGCTTGTGGACTGAGGAAATTTGACCACATTTCACTTGAGCGGAAAACCCTTGGCTTATTGCCGATGGCTGACTTATTCTTTCTCCGCACTTCTTGTCTCGTTCGTAAAGTCCTGACTGAGGAGAGACCGAAATATTTGAGAGAGAGGCTCAGGACCCGTTCCGAAATGCGTTCCCGGTGTACCAGGCAGGACAACATGCTTGAGATACCTCGTGTGCGCTGTGAGTCCGCTCGTAAGGGGTTTTCTTATTTTCCCCCAAAGCTCCATAACTCTCTGTCGTCCAGTTTCAGCTATGAATTGGTCAGTCAAAAGACTTTTAAAAATATATTGCAAAACACGTTATTAAGTGGACAGGTTTAAAAGATTTAGTTTTTGATCCGGTCAATTTTGTTAGTTTTAAGTCATATAACATTGTATAATATTATTAGATAATTTTTGTTGTAAATAGCTTTGTGTTAACAGTTTTATGTGACTCGAGTTGTTTCGAAAACCATGTAATGTTCATGAAAAACGCTCTAAATAAAATACCATTTTATTTATTTATTTATTTATTATTTATCTTCGTCAACTTACAGCAATAGTGCGAGAACGTACCTGACAAACTCAGAGCATCGTCCCGTGGTGTAAAGCAACACCAGATGGTAGACGAAGATTCGCAAATCATGATGCTGTGCTAATCTGCTGATATAAGATACTGGATGCTGGTGACTCAGCTTATAACCCTCTATGCTTATAACACTTAACACAGAGTATAAACTAGTGGTTATTTTACTTACGTCGTCAATTCAAGTTGGTTTATGATGAACGCGTTTTGGCACTAGGCCATCATCAGCATCCACACACTATAAACTAGATTACTCATGAAATCTGCGTTGCGTAGGTCTAGTACCAAACTGCGTCATGTTGATAAAAAACGAATATTTACACACATTAAGAACATATACACGACTAACAAGAATACTATTATAAAACCTCGTGCACACGGGTAAGGAATCCGGCTCGGAACTGCGGTGTCACTATCTCGGCGGACCTCTTGAACCTATTGGACTCCGTCCTGTGACGTTGTAATCTGCCATCCTTGTCTCTCTGTTTGTCCTTTTAATGATATTCTCATATATCGGATTGGCGTCAGAGTGGATCCTTTCATTCAAAATGTTACACCCATATTTTTAAAACTTTGATAAATAACTACCTCGACAGACTGGAAGACATATATAAATTTGAACGAATAGTGTTTTTTGGCATTTGGGGACCTCAAAACAAAAAGTTACCATGGTCTCGGGCTTAAGTCTTACCATGCCACCTACGGTAATAGCTTCTTCCCTATAGGGGAAATTCGCTAAAGGTGTGTAGATACATCAATACTTGAAAGCTGTGTTAAAACTACCTGCTCAAAAGTATAACAGTTTTAAAATGTGCATCGTTTAAGCAATACAAGAGGTTAAAACTAAAATAAGTACAATAAATAACAAAAATACAGTCATATAGTTGTATGACTAAATAAACATAATCCTATATACCATAAGGCCTCTTGATCTGACAGACTGACAGACTGACTGACTGACAGACTGACAGACTGACTGACTGACAGACTGACAGACTGACAGACTGACTGACTGACAGACTGACAGACTGACTGACTGACAGACTGACAGACTGACTGACTGACAGACTGACAGACTGACTGACTGACAGACTGACAGACTGACTGACTGACAGACTGACAGACTGACTGACTGACTGACTGACAGACTGACTGATTTCAGACCGAATCGTTCTCCACGCTCCAATTTGCCTATGGCAACTACTCTTGTTTGTTTGTTTTTGTGGGGATTAGGAGGTCTCCCTTTGGATATTGTCCAGCCATCGGAAAGAGGGAAAAAAGAGATGGGAAAGATGGTAGGACGGGTTCAGTCTGCCTCGCTCAAGAAAGGGAGAGAGAACCTTACCTAGCTCCCGGGCTCTGTGGGTGACAACACCCCAGGACAATTCGCCCTCTAACTCTACGTCTCCCTAAGTCCACCAGACAAGGACTTTGATCGAACAGAGCCTCCAACCTCTCAGGAGTCGGGTGGCCCCAAGACGATTCGTCCCCCAGCCCGGCAGACCGGAGACCGTCGGGTAAAGGCCCTTCCTCCCTGGCACCTGCTCCAGGCTGCAAGGAAGATCCACTACTCCCTCCAAGGACTTGGACTAGACTGGGTATCCAGGCTCAACTGGGAGTCAGGTCCCCAGAAGAGACAAGGAGGAACCAAGGAAGGGAAGTTGGTCACACTGGATAGCCAACAGATTTACCAATACTGTGACAGCTTCATTTTGCTGTACCCAGTGTCGACCTCTGTTCTAGTATAGACCAGTCAGAGAGCCGTCGAGGGCCACAACTACTCTTACCAACTCTTACAACTATATACAAAATATTATTAACATCGGGTCATTTGTGTTTTTCTAGGTTTGTAATCACAGATAACTGAAATTCGTACTTTTTAACAAAAACAATACTTTCCCATGTACTATTTCTAGGGGGAGAGAGTAAATTAACTAAGACGTGGAGAATATTATGTTTTATCCTAATTTGAGTAGGTCCACGGGGAAGTTGAAAATAGGTAATATTCTTATACATAATAAATTTAGGAGCTCAACTGAACTCAATCCAAAATGTTGCAAAGGAAAGTCTCAAAGAACAAAAAAAAAAGAGTTATAATATTTGTCTTCTAATATAGCCTATAACCGATATAGTGTATAATGGTTGATATTAAAAGGTTTTATTATACAAATCCCCCCCCACACACACACACCCTTCAAGATTAACCAAACGCTTAGAAAACGCTTTGAATAATACGCTTAGAAAACTCATCGGTTCATAAGTGACGCTATGCAAATTAACTAATTAGCAATATAGATAACAATAAATAATTTCAACCCAAGAATCACAATAGATCGTAGACTCAGTCAAATTTGATGGAGAAAACAATAACATAAAAAAGTATGACAACAAGATTCAAAATCTATAAGTAACACAATCAAAATCTGGTTGAGAAATTAAAGGGTCATAAGTTGATTGTAATAATAAACCCACTTAGAAACATTTTAAATCGGAAACATAGTTTAAAGGACTAGGAATAGCATAGAGGAAACAATTTATAACCAAACGTAATATTATTAGGTAGATTTGTCAAAACAGCAATAAACAAATAATACCACCGTTGCATCAAACCTGCGTACTCATCAAATTTCCAAAGCAAACAATATGTCTTAATACCACATAAATCCGCGTACCAGGTTTCATTAAAATATATTGTCAAATAAGTGATATATCAAATTTGAATTATTCTCCATAAGAATAACATTGGGGATGAGTACGCAGGTTTGCTGCAACAAGGAACAAAAAATATGGGGTTTCATGTAACTATCAATATTGCTCAACTAGGTGAAGCCACATACCAAGTTGCATCAATATAAATTCATAAATAAGCGATATATACCATTTTGATTATTCTCCATAAGAATAACATGGGGGATGAGTACGCAGGTTTGCTGCAACAAGGAACACAAAAATGGGGTTTTATGCAAATATCAATAGAACTCAACTAGGTGAACCAACATACCAAGTTTTATTAATTTATGTTCATAATTAAGGGATACATTACATTTTACTCATTCTCCTTAAGAATAACATGGGGGCTGAGGACGCAGGTTTGCTGCTACGGTAATTATCGGTAAAAATTACGTGTTTTGTGCAAATAACAATAGACCACAACCAGACAAAGCCGTATACCAAGTTTCGTTAGCATACGTTCCTAAATAAGCTAGCTATAATTTTTTTTCTTATTCTCCACAAGAATAACATTGGACAACGTACTGAGTTTAGCACTTTCAATATCTCTGTAACCAATTGACGTAGAGAAATGATCAAAACACCAAATTGTGTGTTCTTTTAAGACGAATCCAATGGTGAAAACTAAAATTTGACTTTTTAAAATATTACATGTAAAAACTTCAAAAAACACATTTTTGGGGTACAAACCCCCCCAAAATACCACTTCGGATGGGTCGATCTGTCTGGTTTTCGAACATAAAGTCATAAATAATGCTTTACACGTTTGTACCAAATTTGATCAAAATAGGACCATTTTTACGAGAGATATCGCACCTACGGACACAGGTTTCTGAACAGGCCGCGTGTTTCGTAAACATGTTAAATAACAAAGTAATTATGAAAGAGTAACAGAATATTAATAGATGAGGGTGTTGCGTGGGCCGGGGCAGTCGCAGCGGCGTCGGAGACGTCTTTCACCACCCACCTAATCGCTTTCCTGGTTCTGACTTAATGTGGGAACTCAGAAACTAGTTATTTATGTGATTAGTGTAATGATGTTATATTTAAAACAATACCTAAACAATTGTTTCGAATGATGGCAAATAAATGTGTGCAGGTTGGGGTTAAAATAGTAATTAAATACCCCCGAAGCTGCAAAACCTGCATACTCAGCGAATTTCCAATTCGTATATATGTATATATATATGCCACATAAAGCCACATACCAAGTGTCATCAATATACATTCATAAATAAACTATGTATGACATTTTAATTTTTGCCATAAGAATAACATGACGGCTGAGTATGCAGGTTTGCTGAATCAAGGAACTAAAAAATAGGTTTTTATACAAATATCAGTATAACTCAACTAAGTAAAGCCACATACCAAGTTTTATTAATATATGTTCATAATTAAGGGAGATAACATTTTTCTTAGCCTCCATAAGAATAACATGGGGCTGAGCACGCAGGTTTGCTGCTACGAGAACGATCGGGGAAAACATATTTTTTGTGCAAACATCGATAGACAACAACGATATAAAGCAATGTAACAAGTTTTGTCAGGATAAGTTGATAAATAAGTGAGATATACAATTTTTCTTATTCTCCATAAGAATAACATTGGACAACGTACTGTGTTTAGCAGTTTCAATATCTCTGTAACCAATAGACGTAGAGAAATGATAAAACACCAAATTATTCGTCTTTTTAAGCCAAATCCAATGGTGAAAAGTAAAATTTTACTTATTATTATATTATATGTAAAAAACTCAAAAAAATCATTTTTGGGATACAAACCCCCCGCCCCAAAATACCCCTTTGGATACAGCGATCTGTCTGGTTTTCGAACTTAAAGTCATAAATAATGCTTTACACGTTTGTACCAAATTTGATCAAAATCGGACCATTTTTACGAGAGTTATCGCACCCACGGACACACACACACACATACACACACACACACACATACAGTTTTGAACGAATGGTGTTTTTGGTGTCTGGAGACCTCAAAACGAAAAGTTATCATGGTCCTGGGCCTAGGTCTTACCATGCCGACTACGGTAATAGCTTTTTCCCTAGAGAGGAAATTCGCTAAAATGAAATCAAAAATACCATAATAACTTAACACGTTAAACTGTTACTTAAAATAACAAGTGCAAGACGAACACACTTCCCTAAGGCTGCGAAACTTTGCACGAGGTATTAACAGATTTTGCTAATCATTATTATTACTAACTAGCTACTTAGTAACGCCTTGTTTACAGACCCTGTGATAAATACCTCCCCACTGTTCCAAAACAGTCCGCGTGTTTCGTAAACATGTTGAATAACAAAGTATTTATGAATGAGTAACAGAATATTAATAGATGAGGGTGTTGCGTGGGCCGGGGCAGTCACAACGGCGGCGGAGACGTCTTTCACCACCCGCCTAATCGCTTTCCTGGTTCTGACTTATTGTGGGAACTCAGAAACTAGCTATTTATGTGATTAGTGTAATGATGTTATATTTTTAAAAAAGTACCTAAACAATTGTTTCGAATGATGGCAAATAAATGTGTGCAGGTTGGGGTTAAAATAGTAATTAAATACCCCCGAAGCTGCAAAACCTGCATACTCAGCGAATTTCCAATTCGTATATATGTATATATATATGCCACATAAAGCCACATACCAAGTGTCATCAATATACATTCATAAATAAACTATTTATGACATTTTAATTTTTGCCATAAGAATAACATGACGGCTGAGTATGCAGGTTTGCTGAATCAAGGAACTAGAAAATAGGTTTTTATACAAATATCAGTATAATTCAACTAAGTAAAGCCACATACGAAGTTTTATTAATATATGTTCATAATTAAGGGAGATAACATTTTTCTTATCCTCCATAAGAATAACATGGAGCTGAGCACGCAGGTTTGATGCTACGGGAACGATCGGGGAAAAAATAGTTTTTTGTGCAAACATCAATAGACAACAACAATATAAAGCAATGTACCAAGTTTTGTCAGGATAAGTTGATAAATAAGCGAGATATACAATTTTTCTTATTCTCCATAAGAATAACATTGAACAACGTACTGTATTTAGCACTTTCAATATCTCTGTAACCAATAGACCTAGAGAAATGATAAAACACCAAATTATTCGTCTTTTTAAGCCAAATTCAATGGTGAAAAGTAAAATTTTACTTATTATTATATTATATGTAAAAAACTCAAACAAATCATTTTTGGGATACAAACCCCCTGCCCCAAAATACCCTTTTGGATACAGCGATCTGTCTGGTTTTCGAACTTAAAGTCATAAAAAATGCTTTACACGTTTGTCCCAAATTTGATCAAAATAGGACCATATTTACGAGAGTTATTGCACCCACGGACACACACCCACACACACACACACATATATATACACACTTTTGAACGAATGGTGTTTTTGGAGTCTGGGGACCTCAAAACGAAAAGTTATTATGATCCCGGGCCTAGGTCTTACGATGCCGACTACGGTAATAGCTTTTTCCCTATAGGGGAAATTCGTTAAAATGAAATCAAAAATACCATAATAACTTAACACGTTAAACTGTTACTTAAAATGACAAGTGAAAGACTTCCCTAAGGCTGCGAAACTTTGCACGAGGTATTAACAGATTTTGCTAATCATTATTATTACTAACTAGCTACTTAGTAACGCCTTGTTTACAAACCCTGTGATAAATACCTCCCCACTGTTCCAAAACAGTCCGCGTGTTTCGTAAACATGTTGAATAACAAAGTATTTATGAAAGAGTAACAGAATATTAATAGATGAGTGTGTTGCGTGGGCCGGGGCAGTCACAACGGCGGCGGAGACGTCTTTCACCACCCGCCTAATCGCTTTCCTGGTTCTGACTTAATGTGGGAACTCAGAAACTAGTTATTTATGTGATTAGTGCAATGATGTTATATTTAAAACAATACTTAAACAATTGTTTCGAATGATGGCAAATAAATGTGTGCAAGTTGGGGTTAAAATATAGTAATTAAAAATTCATATTTAGAATTTATTTGTTAAAATTATACTAACCGCGATTAATTATCTTCGAGTTAAAAATGTTACTAATTTTTCAATAAATAGTGACTTTTAGAGGCTAGAAACTTGAGCTCTCTCTTTTATTGGGTATTGTTTACCGGGAAATAAATCAATACTCGTGTTTACATGTTGCACCGTAAATTACAGAAATATTATAAAACGGTGACTCTCTATCCCTTTATTTAATTGGATGTACTGTTTACTGAAAAATAAAAATTGGTTTACATTGCATAGCTGATTACATTACTGAAATATTAAAAACAAAATTACCGATGATAATTAGTTAAATTTATTGTTTTGACTTATTTTCTATTGACAGGTATTTTCAAGGTGAAAGAGCAAAAAACGAATATCAGGTTTCTATGTGTTCTTCCCCGTCTAGTTTTCTATGAAACTTATTTTATTATATAACATTTTTCCCGTAAGCAACTGTATATTACGATTTACCATTAAATAACTAGAAATGAGAAAAACTATAATACAATCATTATAATCTAAATAGTTGTAGGCATTTTACTCAGGTGTGAATCATGTGAGCAGTTTGTTCAAATAATGTTTATTCTCCGTTATAGTCTTGAAGTGTAACAGTATTATAAAATATTGATAACTCATGACATGCTTAGAGGAAAATTCTTAAAAAATATATGATAAATTAATTCAAAATTATACTTTAGTTTTTAGTTACTTGAAGATAATTTTTTCGAATGTAAGCAAGGGAGACAAAAAGGAAAAAGAAACATAAAATTCAAAATTATTTAAAACTTAGGTAATAAAACGTTATTATTTAGGAACTTTTTTAAATCATCGTTGGCCATTATTGATGAAATAACCCATTCAGGTCTTTGTAAGTTAAAGTTTGAAATATCCCCATAGCTTTACAAAATCCGGTATTAGACAACGTCAAGGATTAGGGTATTATGGGGATTACATTTAAATGTAAATTCATATAGATGTGGATGAAATGAAAACAAGAGATTATGGAATAAATTATTTAAACCAACTGAACAATGTCGTCACCCTAACAAAATATTGTTTTATAACTTACCATTTATTAGGAGCGGCAGACAATAGGTCTCAAAATTGTATTATATATGTTAAAACGTTTCCGGATCATTTACAATTCTTATTCATTCAAAATCCTCTCAACCTACCAAATGCTATAGACAAAAGAAGATGGATTGTAAATAATCAAAAATATTACTCTCTTTCTAGATCTACGAAATTAAGACTATCTATTTCCTTAATCTACGGTATCCTTAGGAGTTATTTTTATTATTTCTTAGAACTGGTGATGTTTACAGTAACTTACCCTTAAAACCGCTAAAATGTTCTCTTAAAACGGCTCTAATGATTATGAATTTATTTTGATTTTGATTAAGAAATTATAGGCTTAAAAGTTGTAAAACATTTTTCTTTGAAAAACATTGTAAATTCTTAAGTACAATGTACTTGCCACCATGAAAATCTCAAAAACAAAATAAATTACCATTTTAAATTAATATTTAATGTATAGAATTCTACGGCCAATAGTTGCGGGGAAAACTTAGAAATTCCTATCCAGCGGTTAACGTTCTGAGTTGTCCAATGTTATCCTTGCTTACTATCCGATGTGTATAAACAGTGGGAGGAGTAACACGTATCTACACGCCTCTCGTCACTTGAAGAAGACGTGATGGGAGGTTGATTTTTCCTCCTACATCCACAAAATATTTTCACGCAGGACTCCGTTTAAATCATTTACCAACAGATCGAATTATGAGGTCAACAATGATTTATTCAGATAAGGATTTTATGTTTTTATTATTTTTATCTAAGAAAGTATATTTTAGATAATTATTTATCTAAATTCTATTATTGATTGATATCTAAATTCTATAATGAATTTTCTGAATTATTCAAGATATTTATTTGATTATACTTTGTAAAAGAAGAATAAAATATTTGTTTTTAAATATTGTTGATGCTCTGTAGTTTTTAATATTTCATTTTATTAGCAATAATTAAAGTTTTTCTAGCATTAAACCCGTCATATTTAATGGGCTCTCAGCTTCTAAATATAAATTACTACTGAATCCCGTGCTTCGCACAGCTGATTAAGCTGCCTGCTGCAACTACATATTTTTAAGTAATTTATCTGATCCATTAAACCTATTGCCCATGAGAATAACATTGTAACTGTAAGGGAAAACGGGGCGGAGCCCTAAAGGATTGCCAAGTTGGGAATAAGCCTACATGTAGCCCAGATTTAACTTAAAATCAAATTATCCACCTATATGCAAATCTTCAGTTCGATTGGTTCAGTAGTTTTTAAGTTAAAACGGAACATAAAAGTCAACAGACAGACAGACACCACCTTTCTTTTATAAATGTGTAGGATTAATATATACAACATTTGCATGATGACTCGTAAACTAAAAATCGAATAGAAGTTTCAATGCAAAAAGTCAGTTTAGGAAGTAAGTAGATATGTTTATCTATGAGGATAGAACTATAAGCATGTGTCACAGTTGTTTCCTTCCCACCACTCAAGTGGAAGTTATTTGACCGTTACAATTTGGATGGATGATTAGAAGCAGGACTTTTTCTCTAGTTTAAAATCTACAGTGTTCTTAACTAATAATCACAGTCGACTTTGAAATACACATTTATAACATGTATTATTAATAATAAAATAATAGTAAGGTTTCGTGATGTTTAAACGAAAAATTTAATCAAACTGTATTTAACGTAAATATTTTATTTAGCAGGTTTATAGCATTAGTTGCACTAATTTAAACTCAACTAAATTTCTTTTTGCACTCTGATCAAACTATCCAACAACAATACTATAAGTACTTCTCTCCTGATTAAAACGTCCTTGGTTACCCGCCAACAAAGTCAAGTACAAGGTTTTGAATATTTGATATTCACGTTTGAATAGCTGATATTCACGTTCGAGTAACTGCTCTTTGTATTTTGTCTTTAATAATCTGCCAAGTAGAATTTTGTTACGTAGCATTTAAGGCAGTAAGATGGCATCACTCGCGATGCATAGTTTAAGTTAACTCCATTAGTAAAACATATTTGACTTTTTTCTATGTGTATAGTGTCAATTTAAATGTTGTATTTGTTGATTAACATTCTACAAAGGATACCTGCTCTTCTACAAACTTCTACCGAGTAATTAATTACTGTAATAAAATTGTAGTGGTAATTTAATCTATAAAATATGGCCAGTAGACAGTCGAACAGAGCCCCAAAGTATCTTCATAGTAGGATAAGGCCCAAATAGATTACTAAAATGTTCAAAACATTTTAGCTCCATTCGTCCGTTCCTTGGTGCATGCTAGCTATTTACTATGCTAGTTATATTTGGTTCCCTTGGGCCCTAAAGGATGTTCTAAAAATAACTAGGTATATTTTTGATTCTGACGTATAAACACCAACGACAGGGTATTAACACATTTATATTCAATCGGTTAGTAGTTTCTTCATGATAGTTAATATGAGACATTTTAGGCCAGTGGCCTTTGGTAAATCTAAAGGATTTACAAACCAGGGGTAAGCCTAAATTTTGGTGAATTCCTAAGCTTCCTGCCTAATTTAAAACCAGTCAGTTCACTTCATATTACATTTTAGGATTTTAGGATAAATAATGTTGAGGCCAAAGGAACGTGAATAGGCCTATGACTGATCAGTAAATATCTTCGTACCATATACCTGTTCAATCGCTCCTGAAGTTCATGCACTCACGAAATTTAACTTTAAATATTTCACAATATTTACCTAAACAATTTAAGCTTCAAATATTTTTCCCCAAGGAAACCCCAAGGATTCCCCAAGGAATCGTGTCCAATGCTTCACTTCCATGTTAATACTGTATGGGTTTATTTAGAGTTTGGAATACTATAACATACAAGTCTCTTTAATTCTGTGGCATTCACAGGTGGAAGATTGAAAGACTGATAAATATTAACGTTAGAGGATTGGCGGACTTTGGACAGAGCCCTACTAACTTATACTGATTTGAAAGGGCCTAATTTAAATAAAATTACCTAAACGGCTTCGCTTGCAATTACAGCATAATCTTATATTCTTCAACCAAATTTCAGCTCAGTTAGTCCAGTAAATACTTAGTAACATTGCTAGCATTGAATCGTGGCATGGGAATTATTATGGCCAGTAGTATCAAAGCCTAAATGTATTCTCCATTAGTAGGTATTATCTCCTGTGTATCATTGTAGCGTACCAGTATTCTGTGATCTTCTCATCAAATTTCAGCTTTGTTGATCAATTGCGTAGTGGTTAACAAAGGCATTTTGAGGGCCAGAGCCCTAAAGCGTTTTCAGAATAGGAGTAGGTATGTTCGATTATGCTGTATAACCTATCTTCCCAACAATGAATTATTAATTGGTCCAGTAGTTGGTACGTAATGGTCAACATTGGAACTTTGAAGCCCAATAAAACAGAACCCCAAAGGACATTTTGATTGGAAACATGCATATCTGTGCATTTCATAATCTCCTTAAAGCTCAGTAGGCGCAGTAGGTCAATTGGTTAATGATGGTAAATATAATAAATTTGAAGTCCAATATGGCGGAATCTCAATGGGTTTACAAAACATTAGTAGCCCTAGAATAAAGGTGTATTACTAAAATGCCTGCATAATTCTAGCAAACTCGGTCCAGTAATAAGGTTAACAATAAGATACAACATGGACAATTTTTTATCAATATTGTTAAAACAATATTGATAAAACAATATATCAATGTTAACAATAATAACACAGACATATTGGAAGGCCGGAAGGAAGAGATAAATACCCGCGTCGCAGCAAACCTGCATACTCAGCGAATTTCCAATGAATTATAACACATTAAGCCACTTAACAGGGATTCATAAGAAATATATTCTCAAACAAGCGATATTTAAAATATTAATTATTCTACATAAGAATAACATTGGGGATGAGTACGCAGGCTTGCTGCAACAAGGAACACAAAATCATGGGTTTTATGCAAATATCAATAGAACTCGGCTAAGTGAAGTCACATACCAAGTTTCGTCCATATACATTTATAAATAAGCGATATATAACATTTTAATTATTCTCCATAAGAGTAACATGGGGACCGAGTACCTAGGTTTGCTGATACGGTACCCATAGGAGAAAAATTGTTTTTTGTGCAAACAACAATAAACCACAACCAGATGAAGCCATGTACCAAATTTCGTCAGTTTATGTTCATAAATAAGCGAGATATACAATTTTTCTTTTCCTCCATAAGAATAACATTAGACAACGTACTGTGTTTAGCACTTTCAATATCTCAGTAACCAATTGACGTAGAGCAATGATCAAGATACCAAATTTTTTTTAAGTTGAATTCAATGGTGAAAATTAAAACTTGATTTTAATAAAAATTACATGTGAAAACCCCAAAAAACCATTTTTGGGGTACAAAACCCCCCCAAAAACCCCCTTCGGATGGTGCAATTTGTCTGGTTTTCAAACTCGTTCAAATAAATGGTACTTTACACGTTTGTACCAAATTTCATTAAGATCGGACCTCTTTTACGAGAGTTATCGTGCTTACGGACACACACACACACACACACACACACACACACACACACACACACACACATACATACATATATATATATATCAATTTGAACGAATGGTGTTTTTGGCATCTGGGGTCCTCAAAATGAAAAGTTATCATGGTCTCGGGCTTAAGTCTTACCATGAGACCTACGATAATAGCTTATTATTATTATTATTTAAGGGGAAATTCGCTAAAAGGAACAGTATCAAGCTTATGTCTGATTTGAATGCATTACTTAATGACATTCTACCAAATACTCCATTACTCCGGCAGTTTGTGCATGGTGGACTGACGAACACACAAAAATCATCTATATTATTATTATATTACAATAATTAACTGAACATGTTTGTTTTCAAATGACATTATCCATAAATATATATTTCGCTTAGCCAAGGTTTCACTACCACACCATTACCGTATGGTTTACTATACCGTCGTAGAGTAATACAACATATGAAAGTCCACCCTGCTGTGTTTAAAGCAAATCAGCTAACTAAATACTCGATAGAAAATCAAAATCATGGTACACTCTGCAGTGAAATTTTATCATTAATGAAGGCTTAAGCCCATAAGGGTGCACCGTACCTCCCTTCCGCACGCTCAAGTAAGGGGTTTGCATCTCCCTCATTGTAGGCTAAATTGTTAACCAATTAAAAATAATTTGATGTTATTTAATTCAATAAATGTTCATCTAGAGATCATACGATTTAAAAATCGTGATTTTAATTCAAAATAAGTGGTAGGCCATTAGTAATGTTCTCAAATTAAGCGTTTTTCTAAAGATTCCTAACGTATGGAGAAAAATTATTTTGGAGAAAAGGAACCGTATGATCCCTACATTGGAATCTGAAAAGTGTGAAACTGCAAATAGTTTGGTAGAAATCTGTAAAATAACAGTGCGATCGAGGAGAACAAAATGGTCTTCAAGCGTAAATATGCATGGCCCTGCTTGTTGGCGGCGCCGGCGCGGCGCTAAACAACAATGAATTCAATCTGGGTAGGGCGCACCCATAATATTAACGTTGTAGCCCTGAAGGAATTTTGCGGTAGAGCTCTGATGGTGCTCAATGAGGTAAAAAATAACCTGAATGTTTCTCACAGCTCCGTTGGGAACAAGTATTTTCAAAATTCAGCACGATCATTCTCTTTGAGAAGAGCGACAAAGTCAGGGCCATGAAAGTTATAGATTCACAGTCAAGAATTATTTTCAGTTTAACACCAATTTCAGTTTCTCCAATGCATAAAACAACTAGATAACTATAAATGTCAAAAATATTAGTAATATTCATATTTAACTATAGTTTTATTCTTATTTATAGATTATGAACCTATTCCTTGCTTGTAGTATTTGTTTTACCGATAACCTATCCTTACTGTAGTAACCGAAGCAGTTATTCGAAATGTTGTTATGTATCTTTATTTGAATACAAAAGATTGACTTAAAGCTACGTACAAATATGATTGAAACAATAACCACCATAGGTTACCTGTTCTGTTGGATTTATCATACCATTTTAAAACACAATCCTGGCAGATTCGAAGAGGCGGTTGACTGGGCACTGTTTTACACAACTTCATTATTGCAGTACATAGTTACTCACTTCGCTCTTCCTTGCTATATGTTACATCTACACATCACAGCTTCATACAAAATACTAACTTAATATAGTTTTATGAATACATTCATCCTATGATCTACTTTAAACAAAAATATTTATAGACTAAGGTTTTTAAATAATTAAAAAATAAATCCACATTTTCTACATCTAATAAGTACAGCCATAATCTGTTTACAAATTCTGTTTTAACTGTCAACATTTTTAGTTGTGCTGGTAGGTAGTTGTAAAATTTATGTGCTAGAAATAAGTACAATTTTTTTATATTTTACGTTTGGTTTGGGAATACTGGCTTCATTATTATTTCTTAAGGTTTATTTCCTATTGCAAATAAATTTATCATCATTTCCACTTCTGTCAAAAAATTCACACAATACCTTAAAAATATATAAATTTCTCAAAGGTAGTATTTCATGATTTTTAAAAGGAGGCGCTGCGTGTTCAATTTTAGTCTTATTTAAGGTTATCCTAACAAAGGCTTTTTGTAAATTTATTAGTAGTATGCTTGTTAGTAGATATGCTCAACCATAAATTGTTATTCCGTATTCTACTTTTGAATTTATCAAGGCATAATTCACAGTTTTTAGAAGATGTCGATTACATACATGTTTTAACATATAAAATATCCTCACATAGTTTACTAGTTTACTTTTAACATAATTACAATTACAATTGAGAGAATTACATTTCACCTCATGATATTTTATTGGTGTTATAAAGTTAATATTCCTGGACAAGTTAAAGAATATATATATATATATATATATATATATATATATATATATATATATATGGTTTTTGGGCTCTTTACCATGAAATTTATTGTAAAATACCATCTTAGAGTGATTACATCATATAGCATATTTAATTTTCAATTTTCAATAGAGTCACCTTTATAAAACAAGACTGTGTAATCGGCAAAAGCCACCAAATTTCCCTCAAATTGTCCATTACACAGGGTGTTTACATGTAACAAAAACAATGGTCCGGAGAGGACAGATCCCTAAGAAGATGGATCCCTAGTTGGACCTAGTTGGACAATTCCTAGGTCACTGGTCACTCCCGCCACTCTCGTTTTCTGGGTCCTGTCTGTAAGACAAGAGGAAAACCACTGATGAGGCACTCCTCTGATACCAGCTTCGTGTAATCTCTACGGTAGAGTACTGTGATCAACAGTGTCAATCGCTTTCATTACGTCCACGAAGACGCCTGCACAATATTTACTATAGTTTAAACCAGTATAAACTTGACTCATGAAATGAATTAATGCTGTGGATATACTAAGTTTTCCTGAATCCAAATTATTGATTGCTAAAAAAGTTGCGTTTTTCTAAACAAATTTACAAGTATCTCTTTAAAAATTTTCCAAATATTTTAGAAAATATCGATAACAGTGCTATTGGTCTATAATTACCTGGAACGGTTTGGTAATTTTTTTAACAGAGGCTTGACTATTGCGGTTTTTAAATCTAAGGGAAACTCTTCAGAACTCATACTAATATTATTTAAATAAACCAAAACATCCATAATACTATCTATTATTGATTTTATAATTATCGGGGTAATACTATCATAACCTGGGGCTTTTCAGTTATTAAGAGTTTTGATTACCTCTCTTACTTCATTTATAAAAGTCGGATAAAAAATATAGAACTTTCACATGATTCAGATATAAGCATACTCTCATATTCATTATCTAAAGGTGAAAAATTCCTGATCCTCTTTAACCTTTTTCCTCAATTCAGATGCAACAGAACAAAATAAATCATTTAGTTAATTTGATACTACTACTAGATCTTTGTTTAAAACATTATTTTCATCTTTTAGTATAATATTGTCCTCAGCTACTTTCCGATCGCCTATCAAAGTTTTAATAGTATCCCATTGTGTCTTATGTTTTTTAATTTCATGTAATAAATTACTAAAATACTAATTTTTATCTCGCTTTATTTCATTTTTATATTATTCCTAAAGATATCGTAATCACGCTTTAACTACAGATCCAATAGTTGTTTTTGCATTTAGCAAACATTTTATTTTTCTCATTAATCAATCTCAGTAGTCTATTATTCATCAACGGTTTGAGTTTTTATCCCTTTTTCTCTTTACATTTGTGTTGCTACTTGAATTCTTAATACATAACTTTAAAATATTTATGAATACACCAAAAGCTAAAGAAACGTTACCAGCTGAGTAGACTGACATCCAAGATAAGTATTTTATGTTCTCTGCTAATCTCAAAAAATCTATTAACTCTTTGATTTTTCAGAAATTTTATTTTTAACAGGTAATTCTACTCTGATACACCCTACAGTCATCCTGTGGTTTGTTATCCCCGCGTTCACCACCCAACTATCACATTCTATAATTATTTTCGGGTTACTTCTAACTGAGCTGTGACATGAACGAGAATTTCCTATTACTCTGGTCAGGTCCGTTATTAGAGTAGATTACCCATATTTTGCAGTTAATAACGTATAGTTGTCAACAATCGGGCTTTGGTATAACGTGTTAATATTAATATCTCCACAAATAAATAAATAATTTGATTTATCCTTTGATAAAAAAATCTGTAAGTCATTGACCAAGTTTATAGCATTGAATTTTTGCAATCTATAAATTGCTATCATATTTATTGTAATATTACTTGAGATATCAATCGTAATATGTAGACAATCACCTGTTTCCATATCAATGTCAGGGACCACGTGGCATGACAGACGGTCAGACAAAAATACCGCTACTCCTCCCGCTCGATATTGAATGTTGCATTTTGCGTGGAGATTAAAATGTGGTATGTTATACTGATTAATTGCATTATCTGCAATCCATATCACAGTCAAAACAACTATGTCGGGCATTTTTGTTAGAGTTTTGAGCATTAAGATAAACAAATCAAAGTTTTTCCTCGTGCTCCTAATATTTTGTGGGTTATTATTAAATGATTAATGTAACCAGAAAACATGTTATCGTAAAATATATAACAAATATTTTAAAGCTATAAACTGGCATAATTTTTGAATATACAAACATAGATACTGAAATAAAATGTAAATACAAATCCTCTGAAATTATTATAAAATCTAAGAAAGTAACTTTGAAATTATATTTGATTTAACATCTTAAAAAACGAGTTTATCTTACAATCGTATCCAAGAGCAATTTAGTATGCCCCTCCTAATCCAGTCCCTGCTGAGTCTCGTAATGCTGCTATTTCTTCCATTGGAGTAAGCGAGATGACCTTGGCCCCTTCATTCATACGAAGCAGAATTTTCCCGTTTCGTACCCAGATAAAAGTATATCCTCTCTGCTTCTTTAGGTCTCTAACTGCGTTGAAGATCTTCGGTTGGTGTGAAGTTAAGCTTTCATTCATGTAGATTGGTTCAGCTGGACCATTTGTGATACCAATGTCACTGGTATTTAGATTGCGTTTTATTCTCCGCTGCTTTAATATTTCATCTTTGACTAAGCGGCTAGTAAACTTTAATATGATCCCCTAGTTCTATCCGATGCTTTCTGACCCAAGTGGTGACACGTATCCACAATTTCTGCATTTAGTGTTAGGTTTAAGCTTCATCCCAGCTTCTTTACAATTCCCAGGATGTCTTCATTATTTTCTTCCGGTATACCATTTATTTCCACACAGTTTGTTCGACTATATTGTTCCATGTCAAACTAATAACTAAAGCTTGCTAATATTCCAATTATGCTTGATAATAATAGAAATAATAATGTGACACATACACACAAACCTTATAGTACCTTATAGTATGTGTTTAATTTGATATAATGGACACAAATTTAACTTTAGAATGACAATATCAACGAAATAAAACCTTTTATACTCGACCACAAATCTTAGCAAATATTTTGATCCCTAGAAAGTTACAATCGGTTCAGAAATAACGGACGAGTTATATTTAAAAAAAATCGCCTTAACATATTAATATACATGGTACAATTTTATTTCAATATAAGATTAGCAGGATACAGTACTTTGATTAATGACAATAATTATGCCTTATAAAAGTTGAAAGAGTATTAATAAAACCATAATGACAAAAAGTATTTATAGTTACATAACTTCTTAAACCAAGTATGGTTCTAAACCAAATTGTGTAGTTTACTAACTTTTTAGCTCTTTTTTATCTTAATATATATATATATATATATATTATAATCTCTCTAAGACGCCGATGCAAACCAATAGTTTCTATGTCAGCCACTAAAGATTATTTATCCATTGAAACATTCTGCTGCGAGTGGATGGATACGAACAACATTTTACACATCGACGGAGAAGGGTCAGAGTTCGACTCGCCTTCTATAACTACTAAAGTCCCTGACACAACATTAACATACGTATTCACAGGAATAGTTCATAAGCTATTCAACCGTTAAATTTGAGTGAATCTGCAACTTTTCTATTTCATTTTATTATCACATGCTTGTTACTTGTTTGCGTATTTAATATACATTTGCTATTATATTTAATTCACCTATTTTTAGTCTGTAATATTTTCAGAAGTCTTTATAGGTTGCAATAAATTGTTTTTTCTTAATTTGATGCAATTTTGTGGTAAAGTTGCAGTTGTCTTTAGATGATTGATTCGAACACCCTTCTATGATTTTGGGTGGAACCGAGTACCATGATGACAACAGCCGAGTGGCATTTAGATCACCATAAATATTTATTTCATATC
The DNA here is from genome assembly GCA_963675035.1 of Allygus modestus. Lineage (NCBI taxonomy): Eukaryota > Metazoa > Arthropoda > Insecta > Hemiptera > Cicadellidae > Allygus > Allygus modestus. The sequence goes on along the minus strand of OY776112.1, from coordinate 17,276,774 downwards.
AAACTACAAATTAAGATACGCTTTCAAGGCTATTTAATTATTAGGTCTATTATCTTACAGTTTCGGGTACATTGCAATGTTTATAAAAATTGTATTTAAAACTCTTGGGTTTTAACTCATTTTAGATCACTTGAAAAACTATATAATCACGAAGCTACAGATTTGTTATACGATTTCCGTTATTTTGATAACTATTCCTCAATGTTTACTTTCTGGGTAACTGTTTGATAGAAGTAAGATTTAAAAGTATGATTATTTGTTTTTCCTACGGTTAAGTAGTGTAACCAAAGACTAAAAGGGACCACATATTTAATAATTCATTCAACACTAGGAGAAAAGTGAGAGTTTCCGGTACTCCATCAAAATGTTTTGTGAGAAATACGTTTGATTACCTAAGGGCGTTTGCAACGAGTGGTTTAAAACGTTTTGTTATAATTGTGTAATGGTCTATGTTTTTAAATAAAAAATAAAAATCACCACTTTTGTTCAATGAAACCATAATAAGTTTAGAGGTTAGTAAAAAAAAAGAAAAAACTACGCCCGCTGAATTTTTAGTGCTAGGAGTAAAAACAGTAATTTTGTAGACTATACTAATGTATTGGAAACAGACAATTTTGTAGAACATAATAAAGGGTATAAAAAAGTTCTATTGTTGATAAAAATTAACAAAAGCAGGAAATCAAATGTCTTTAGGTTTCAATTTATAAAATGTATAAAATACCAATATATAATAGGCGGAATAAATAGACAATAGGACACGGGTATGGGATAATGAGCAATAGTTCTACAGGTAAACAACAAAAACACTGGTGGTATGCTTGACAAATTATTTTATTGCAAAAATATTACACAGTTAAGATCACAAACTTATTTTACTCCCTCTGTCCTCCACGGGTGCTCTAACTTTCTTAACCACAGTTGCTAGACTCACTAAATAAATAATACAAAACGTAGTCCTTGTAGATGGCAAGACCGGAAAAGCACTAGTGGCGTGAGGGACCTACAGTAGCTATGATACAGTATAGTCGTACAAAATATTATCTAAGACACTTAAACGTAGGTACAAAAAGGCGCTCTAGTATAAATAACACGATATACACATCGCCCTCCTCGGTGAGGGCAGGTTTAGTGTGGCCGGCGGCTGTTGGAGAGTCCGTGATTCACCGGTATGTATGGCAGTTCGAAGACGAGGAACTGTACTAGGTAATGGAACTCGAGGAGTTCATTCGCTGAAAATATGGATCAAATGGTAACTAATCGTTTAGCTATTGTTTGGGAACCTTCGTTAATACTCGGGAATGCTCGGTAACCCCTAATATTCGGTCAAGTTCGGAAGGCGCCGGCCACTTCGAGGATTATCGGTAACGAACGTTCAGGCAGTCTAGTATCCTCCTCCTGTTACACCACCCTCGGGGGCGCCGGCCGCCGGGTAGCCCTGGAAGTCTCCGGGTGAGGATGGTCCTGGGGCACTCGGGTAGCCGCCGGGGGCTGGGCCGGGGGCGCTCGGGTAGCCGCCGGGGGCTGGACCGGGCGCGCTCGGGTAGCCGCCGGGGGCACTGGGGAAGCTACCGGGGGCTGGGCCTGGTGCGGGTGCCGGGTACGTCGCCTCGCCCTCGTACTTCACATCGGCGTGGAAGCCTGTCGCCCAGTCGGCAACGTAAGACACGATCTGCGTCCGGCCGTCGGGAAGCTGAACTCGGTATTCTCCTTTCACCTGGAACAATTTCAATTTACCTTTGAACAATGATGTCTTCAATATATTGTACTTACTATCTCGTTACACAGAGGATAGATTTACACAACAAATTGATGTGCTTGACTTGCGTATCCTTCTGCAAAGTATGAAAGAATTTCAATAGATACTTTTTGGAAGTAAACAAAGTTAATCAATATCAAAAAAAGGATTTTAGCATGACCTTGTATCTTAAAACTAAAAAGGCTTTTGATATTGTGAACCGATATTGAGTCAATATTAATTTTAAAAGTTAAAGGGAATGTACCAAGGACAAGGCCATACTTATTTTAGAAGGGATATAACATGCGTATTAATAAACCATTATACTTTCACCATCTAGAGATGCCCTTGAACCCTTATTTCATAATTAACATGGACTATATAGCGTTAATATGACATTTACGTCACCACCAGTTTCACCAGTTAGGTCGGGTGATTACATCGGTTAGGAGGTATAGATTTGTAGATCTCTGAACTAATAGTTATCGGGCTAATAATAAATAAGTTTACATTTGGCTAGACTGGGGAAGGGAACTTTTGGATAAAGAGGAAGTCTAAAGGCTATCAATTTAGAGAGAGGATCTTCAGGCTTAGAAGGTAATCATGAGGCTATAAAGGGGTTCTACAGTCAATTAAATTGGAGAGGATCTTCAGGCTAGTGAGAAGATCTTCAGGCAAAGGAGGCAATCATCAAGCAAGATAAGGGTCTAGATGCTATCATTATATAGAGAGAATCTTCAGGCTGAGGAGGGAATCGTCAACCTTTAGGGGTTCTACATGCAATCAAGTTAGAAAGAGGATCTTTAGGCCAAGAATGAAGTCATCAAGCAAGAGTAGGGTTTTGAGGCTAGAATCTAGAGAGAGGATCTTCAGGCTAATAATAGCATCATCAGGCCATAAAGGGGTTATACAGGTAATTAAGCTCGAGAGACATTATTTAGACTAAAGAGAATATCTTCAGGCTAAGAAGGGAGTCGTCAGGATAGAAAGGAGATAATTAGGAGAGAGGGGAGTCTTCAGGCAAAAGAGATGTCCTTTTTGCAAGAAAGAGGACCTTGATGCTAGATGAGTGATCTTTATACTATCGGGAGCTTTAGGTCAGAGTAGTGAGAGAGGAGTTCCGGTCTCCAGGCTTTAGAGGGGACTTTCAGGCTAAAGAATAAACTATTTTGGTTTCTAAAAGGTTTCACAAGGTACGTACCTGATCACCGTCGCTGGCAGCATTGTGTGAGTAGTAAGCCATGTGGACAGGGTCGTTGACGGCGTAGTCAAACTCGAACGGCATGCCGGGAACATGAGGTTGGCTCAGATGCGATTCCTGAAATAAACAGAAACAATCAGCCACATAATTACCATGTTTTTCAAAATATTGACACAAATTTCGCATACATGTGTCACCAGCAAAACCAAGTTTTAAAAAACATACAAAAACGTAATTTTCTTAAAGGAAACAATATTTAAACGATGTAAACAACGATGCAGGGCAGATTTCGTGTATATAATATATAAATAGTAATAGCAAAAAAGAGTCGTAATAGTTTTAAGTTGAAGTAAATAAAATCATTGAAGAAAATGTATACACATTTCTAAACATTGACATAAAAAATAAAATCCACAAAAGGTAAGACCAAAAACAAGTCTTATAACGTTTTATTAGCCAAACAAACGTTTATAGCTTTGGGTAATTGGGATGTTAGACAGTTTCCCTCAAGCAATATTTACACATGTAGTTACGCAATATGTTAGCCTGCGTTGCCATCAGTGGTCATTAGCAGTGCACTCTTCTGGCTAATTGCCTCCTGACTGGGCTCTCTTCCGACCCCTTTCTCCACTTAAAATGCATTATACCTATAATAGGAGCTTGTTGTGCAAACGTCACACAAGTATTCAAGCATGTGTTCATTACTAAGGTTACTTCTTGCGGGTTACATCTATTTTAGGCTTTGTGGCCTTGTAAGCAAAATCAGGAAGGATTAGTGTCCATGGTCTTGGATTTTGAAATAGGGAAATCTAAATGAGATTATTATATTTAATTGAATATAGTGACATCGAATTAAAGTCAAATAGAGTTTAGTTTAATTTATAAACAAGATGTTTGTGAGGCGACTATTTTGCAGTATCGCACTGATGACGAGGACAGATATTGAGTGTTTTTTTCTTTGTTTGATAGTAAACTTTAAAACTAACCATTTTTATGGTCAAGAATATTGATTGCTTTACTATAATATAACTGGTTCATTTGGCGGAAATCAGATACTATACAATGTGTGTGACTATTGTACTGCTTCTGTTAATCATTCTAGCTTAAATCATCTTTACTTAAAGCAATATATTACTATTTTGTTATGGTAGTAATAAATTCTACTTTTTGGTTTGCAAAAGGTTCCATATTAGAAAGCACTTAAACATATGAAAGTGATTTTGGGACGATCAATCTAAAATGTAACATTGATTAGGTAACCAAAGTAGTAGGTAACTTAGAGAAAAACCGAATAAATAAAAACAAAAACACTAAAGTGATTAATTGTCGATCTTTCCCATTCCCGAGTAGACCCTGATCTCCAATATACGATGGCTGCTTCAGCAGTCAGTCAGGTATGGGCTTATACAACATCCATTAACCATTGCATGAATAAGACATTCGCAGGAGCGATAGTTCGTGGCCGAGACCAGATTCGCCACTTAAGGAAAGTGCAGATGCATAGTTATCAAATTCCAATCCCATACCGCTTGGCGGTTGGATATAGCCGGGGGTGTTTGGCGATGCCAATGATGTAGAATGATCTGGTCAGAGATCGTGTTACTTTCACTGTGGCTACTGTGGATTACCATCGCCTCTGTGGGATGCTGAATGCTGAGATTCTGTTGGCATTTGCGTCCATGCTACAAGGCCAGCTACTGTGCTGCTTCTGGAGAAACGGTTTTGGTTTCAGAGATTCATTAGAAGAAACAGGTAAAGACATAGAGATCTTACTGTGAAAACTATATTACTTTCCAATAACGTCTATGGAATACAGCATTAGTTAATAAACTAGATTGCACGATGTATATAAACATAACAGACAATATCGGCCACGGTTATTCCCAGTCAATTTATAAACATCGATAGCATAATTGTATATGTTTGGAAGCTCTAATTTAATTGAAGATTAGGAATTTCTGAAATATTCTCCATGAGAATTTTCTAAATTTCCATTTACTAAAGGGATTTAAATAATTGCTTCAAAATAAGTGTGATACCAGGTGAGGATTTAAAGTGATAGTAACTTTAGTTAACGTTTTTTTCACAATTTTATATGAAGTTATGTTTAAACAGTTTTATTGATTTTATAAGATAGCTTCCAAAATAAAATTACACAACAATTTAACACAAATCAATAACAAATTTTTATAACATGAATTATAAAGTACTTGAAATGTCATAACAAAATCAAACAACTCTTTATTTCTTTAACCTTTAACGGCAATCACCCTAAATATAAATAAGCTTCACCCCTAACTACGACAGATGTGCTTTCCAGGAAACAAAGATAATTGCCAAATTATCCACCTTGAGGGACAATGATTACCCGGAAACCCCCCGCATGTGGGTTGCACAAACAGAAAAGTCCCAAGTGACGAAAGCTAGTGACACTTTGCAAGTTGGTCCCACATGCATCACTTGTCATGTCGGTTACATTAGCTGGTGAGAAAGGCATAGCCCGCTTCTCAGCTGGAGTCTGTCTTTATAATATTCATCACGCCAACAAATACCTGATGTAACGCAGTGTGAACGCGCAGTCCGTGGCAATTAGTGGTGCACGCTGGGTAGTGGTAGATGCCAGCAATGTAATACGCCTTGTACCTATTGCTTATCTTGCCATCTACTGGTACAAATTACCTTTTAACAGTAAATACCCACCAGCTATTGGTCGGTAACACCAATTACAGATTGGTTGTAACAGTAAACCCATCTACTAGTAAAGATCAGTTATAACAGTAAATGCCCTCTATACTCTAGTAACAGTAAATACCTGCTATTACTGGTACAGATTACTTGTAGCAGTACATTAAGTTCGATGTATACTTTAAAGTTTAAATTTTTATTTACAAAGTTTGTATTTGATGTTTGTTTGCTTTGTGTTTTGTTTGTTTGCTTTTTTGTTTGATGTTTGTTGATTTGAAGTTTGTACGGTTTGGTTGAATACTTTGATTATTCTGGAAAGTTTAAATGATCAGTAGGTTGTGAAAGACTTTCCTCACTGCTACATAAGTTATATTATATTTCAAAACTCGACCCGGAAATATTTTATATTCATTTTTATCACTATTGTGGTCCGTTGTTTTTGTTTACCTTTCACATTTGTAGGTCTAAATATGTTACAATATGTACAAACCGTGTGTATTCATATTATACGTATATATTTTATCTTATTTATAGTTGAGTTAAATTTATTCCTGAGTTTTTTAAATTAAATTATGCGCTCGTTTAGTCTAAAAAACTAATATTATACATAAATAACGTTACAAGTTAGACTTAGTTTCTTTAAGTAACAACATTTTTTAGTTGTTTTCCATTGCAGGCCAAATTATTCTTTTTAAATCCCAAACGAATGCAAATCATAATACTGTTAACAATTCAACGTTATATCAGCGTATCCTTTTGACAATGCAGTTTTGTCTTATAAAATATGGATGATCTGAAAAAAGGTCAGTTAAGTCTTCTTAACCTCAACATTGTATCCTTTAATTGCCTTTGATCAATGGGATGTTAATTATCCTAACCAACAAACAATAGTTGATGTAAGTGAGCAGTTTTGGTTACGACAAGTGTTCATGTACTGAAATGGGTCTTTGACACAATAAAGAATCTGAATATGAAGTAAACAACAAAATTAATCTAATTCATCTCTCTCTCACAATCTATATAAATAAATCACAATCCCTTTTTTTGACGTGACTCCATAACTCGAGAACGAGTGCACCAAATTGGACGATTCTTTTTTTGTTGTGTTCCTTAATGCCAGGGGAAGGTTTGTATGAAAGAAAATTTTTAATCCACCCAACCATTATTTATTAATTTGACTTTAAAAATTGTAAAAAATGCCTTTAAATTAACATTGGTGGAAAATGCTTTTATTAAACTGTGAGATACAAAAGATATAATTTCCAATTACAAAGAAACTATCATGATTAAATATCAATCAAATACATTTCATGAAACATAACGTACTTAGTATATAGTGAAAGGTTTTCCCCAAATGAGAAAAAGGGTTTATATTTATAATTCGTGAACAAATAAATCATTAATATAAGAATTTGAGGGACAACGTTCTCCTGTAGACTTATCCCAAACCATTAACAATTTATCCCCTAGATGGCAGCACCTGATATTTGAAAATTTCCAATGCCATTTGGTTTGATCATATGTAATCAATACTAAGATTTGAATGAGTTAAAAAACATGTGTTTATTTGTTTACTTTTTGGTTTTTATTTTGTCAAGGATTTAGAAATTGTACTTTGTTCAAAGCTTTTTTAATAACCAAGGTAAAAGTGTTATTATTTGAGCTGGAATCTTTTCATTTAACTGTGCTATAATGTGAACCAGAAGACTAATAATGTTGTATACCAAAAAGCATTACAATAAACGAGTTTGTTTTTTTATATATTTATTGTTATTTATTCCATTTCACATTTAATATTCACATTAAAGACAGGACAACGTTTGTCGGGTCATCTAGTTCATAATATTTTCCACAAATACAAACCGTTTTAAACTGAAATCTTACAGCGATCCACGTACCGGAACTTTATTATCTTCTCCCATCAAAATACTCTCGATATTCTTCGCTTCCTCGGAAAAGACTATTAGACCTTCTTCATTTAGTTGGCTTTGACACTGACAATAGTAGTTTCCTCCCGACCTAGATGTCATTTGGGTCCATTCTTCAGCAGTGAGTGATGCTAGCGGCGCGCCTGTTGCGCAACCGCGTCGTCTAGTCACTGTTCAGTACTACTCGTCCATACGTCTCCGTGAGATATGCGCAGGCCTTGGACTTTCAGTGGATAAAGATGGCCGCGAGAGTGGCACACATTGCCTCTCCCCGTGTCGCTAAGTTGTGTATGGTCTAGTGTTGCATTTTATGGCAGTTTGAGAAAACAAGTTATATAATATCAGAGCTAAATCCTATCTTTGAAATCAAGAAATAAGTTTTGGGATACCCTTAGTATGAAAGAGAGAAGTGGTGAGGTTTCGATGTTGTGCAAGGCTGTGTATGAGTGAGGTATGGTCAGGCACGTTTGGGTTACAAACAGGGACTTTTACCATGCGGTTGTTTTTATTTTTTACGGCAGTAAAGAGAGATTTGATTTGATTTCATTTATTTCATGAGCTACGGAAAGTATAATGTTGCATTATGGTTTGAGGTAATGCTCATCACGAGCAGTGTAATTTAGATTTAAATGCTTCGAATTTAGATCTCCTAAATAAAAAAAACAGATCCGAATGTGATTTTGGGTCCGTATGGAACAATCCGGAATGATATGACATGGTTGAATTTTCTACAGCTTATAATAATGAATTTTAATGTACGTACTTTGATAAAAGTTTCTAATGATAAACTTTTCAATATAATTGCTAAATAATGTCCTCATGTAATAATGTATCGATAATTTACCCAATTTTTCGTTTGTAAACAAAGTTGTAGGAGTTTTCAAAATGCTTAATTAAGTTGAAAAAATATTATTGTGATGGACATAAACATAAAATAAGAAACAATTTAAAAAAAATTACATTAGGATTTGAAAACCAATGTAAAATAATTGTGCTATGATTTTATATACTATATTTTATTTTTGAATTTATTACTTGTACTTTTTTGAAAAAGTAAAAAATAAAATAAAACTGTTACTCAAACATTTTTATAAAAGATTATAATAGTATATTTCGTCACTAGGATCAAAAGTGGATCTTTTTAATACGAGCTCCAGTTTAACTGCCGAGACGAAGCCGAGGCTGGGAAATGAGCGAGTATTAAAAAGACACTTTTGATCCGAGTGACGAACTATATTTTTCGTCATACTGCCAAAAAACTTAAGGTTTAAACAAAAACAAAAGTAAAATTTACGTACTGTGTCTTCATAACCTCAAATTTTTCTTTCAGCTTGTCTCTTGAAACAATCAGCTGTTGCGCATGCATAACTTCGGTTCATTCATATCTATCGGTTGTTGAGTCGATCATTCAAACCAATCATTGTGGTTCGAATCAATCGGTTGTTCTTCAAATAACAATACAACAATGAATGTTTCGATAATAACAATGAATGTTTCGATTATTTATAATCGAATGAATTTTAATCGATTTATGACGACCTCGAATCAAAAGTATCATCAACAATGATCTTTTTAGTCCTAGTACGATAATGATCATCAAAACATATGTTATTATCCAAAGACTAAAAAGAAGAACTTTTGAATCTCAACGCATCTGTCAAAAACAGATGTTTTTGAAGCAGTATGACGAAAAATGGTTTATTGATAATATTACAAAAATAATTTTAGAATTACAAAAAATTGTGCAGGTAATAGATCGATTGTTTAAAAAATCAGCTGGTACGTATAAACCCTATTATATAAAATATATTATGTTTTAAATTAATGTTGGTTTAATAGTTTAAAATAAATTATAATTTACGTTTAAAATGATGCACTATAAGTCTAGAATAAGAGAGGAATCGATCTATTGTTAGAAATATTGAGAACGTTCCCTATCTGCAAAGTATTAAGATATTAAAGCTCTAACAATGGTTGTAAAACATTCTCATTTGCGGAGAATATTGAGCTATTGTTATAACTCATGAGAATACACGTGTCATGAGAATGTTCCTGAGGACGTTTTGACATCGTACTACGGGGATCAACTAATAATACTGCAAAATTTCGGTTGGATAACAATTGTTATTTTTTAACAGAGTTTAAGATAAAAGTATTATCATTTGCATTTATATTATTAGAGTTGTTTATTAAATTGGTGCACTGAATTGCATGAGTGATGCTGAAACCGGATGAGCTTATTAATTCGAATTATTAATTTACTGTCATATTTTTTGATAACGGTTTTCGTGTCACCATCAGAATAACTTGCTACAAAATGCACGTATTAAAGTTAAATTGAAACAAATTTGAAAATGTTAAACTGTTTATTGCTTTACTATAAAAGTAGGTCGTACTTTTTTCTAAAAGATTAGTGATGACTATAACAATTTTGAAAAGAAAAGGACAAGTTCGAAGAAAATAACGGCAGACTACTTAAAAACCCAAGTGTAACTTTGAACCGCAGTATATAGATACTTTATTGCGAGTCTCGTGGCAAAGAATGATGTCAAAGACTATAAGTAAATGTCAAGAATCGAGTTAATCGTGTGTGGAGAGCGTTGATCGTGTTAACACCCCCCACCCACGGGATCACGTGACCAGGAGGGTAGAATGTCCAGGGGCGCCTGACCGTGAGGCGGTGTCGAAAGTGTGGAAGTGAAGAGTGAAAGGTCGCTTCCCCACCGTCACGATCGTACTTGACATTAACTCCGCAACTTTATGTACATGTGGCAAACGCGACGGCTAATGCGATGCATCCTGTCGCGGTGACCTGCCTTACCTCCCCCTCCAAAGATACTTGTCTAGTATCTCGTTGGATGTGGGCCCTACATTCCAGTGGGTCTTTAGGGCTTCCAAAGGCTCAAGATCATTTCATCTTTGGCCCCACTTAATGAACTCTATACTTTCTTCTCTATATGCAGAATCATTAAATAGTGGACCTTAGACTCCAATGGGACATTAAAGATGTCCAAAATAGGCATGGGCTTAAATTGTATTTAATGTTTCGCATTACCAGAAACTTGCTAGTTACATTATCTCTGAATATGACCATATTACGTAGATTGTGAAAATGATTTCTGATAATAAAATGTTATTCTTTACTGTTGAATGTTTAAATATTTTTGTTTTAATTCCAATTCAGGCACTAGGGTCATCAGTCTATCCGAAGAGTTTTACCCTACTGTAGAGATTTGCCTTTCTCCCCTTTCTGAGTAAGAACCATTTTTAAAAATTTATTCACCAGGGGAATTTTGTATTTAACGTTGTTGGAGGACAACGTCCAAAGCTCTCAAATTAAAATTAAGAGGACACTAATTTCAAATAAGGGGTTGTGTTCAAAAAGGCCCGAGAACGTTCATTAAAAATTAGGTTAGCGCAATCACTAACTTCCAAACCAGGTTCACTAATCATCGAACAAAATCGTTGGCTGGATAGATTCCCGTGTGAAATAATATGGCGGTGTTTATAGTACGAAGTTATGGGGTGTAAGACAATGGGCTAATCGTCGCATTGTGTCGCGACCTTGTACCTATAAGGTCTGGGATGTTCGAAGATGCGTCTGAAACAGTAGTGGGTTTCTCAAGGTTTAAAAACTGTTTAAATACAAGGGAGTGTTGGTAGCATTAGGTAGGGTCAGGGAATATTGATAAATTGCTGATGTTAATCGCTACTTGAAGTAATGAGGTTCAGTGCTGAGAGTTGCAGACTGTGTCGCAAGCAGGTCGTGCTGAGCATTCGTGTCCTGCTCTTTGTGATGCTGAATATTTCAGTTTTGATATTTCGTCGGCCTTCACACTCACGTGGACGACTTTCCTACACCAAGGTTCACGATTCGATTGTGGCGTAAAGACGAGTTGGTATTTGATAGATACCGTTCGCTCGGATTTGGATTCAACTAACGTCAATATAACACGCGATGTGTAGGTTTTTGCTGATTTAGCCAATAGGTTTTGCATTTTAGTAACAACAAGATAATGAACAGAGGAGTTTTGTTATGTCTAAGATAAAGTGATTACGTATGCGTTTTTAATTAATGATGCATTTTTAAATTTAGTTCATGGATTTTACCCTGGTGCATTTTTAAGATTTTTGTTGCTGATTAGGTAGTTGTAAAATTGCCCTTTTTACTACTCACCTAGTACTCTAGGCCATAGTTATTACAGATAAGTGGAAACCTTGTTGTAAGAAGCCTAAAACTAAACATTTATATGGATTATTACAAATTCCAATCAAAAAATACTGACGTATTCAACATATAAAATAAAAAAATTAAAAACAATTTAAGTAATATATTTTAATATTTTTTTGGGGAAATTATAAAAGTTATAAATACTTAACCAAATAAAAGATCTCGATAGATCACGATATACTGCAATATCGTGTTGCAAAGGTTATTTTCCCCATGCATTGAATATATTTCTTTGACCACACTTTCTGCGGCACTGGTAACCATATTTTTTAGGACAGGTTAGTGATCAAAGTTTCTTGGATAATCAAGCGAAAGAAGTTTCTGACATTGTTTTCATAGGTCAGCAGTCAAATATTGCTTCCGTTGGATTTATCAGAATAAAAAACAGGAAAAATCTAAATCTTAATGGAAAATATTTAACTTGTGCTACGATACTGACCGGGCCGTATTGACTGCCAGAGCCGGACGGCGCTCCTGCAGGGGGGTAGGGACCGCCAGGAGTCGGTGTGGGTCGGGGTGGTGCAGGAGGGCCCTGGGGGGTGGAGATTGGGGGACCGTAAGAGCTGGGGGGTTGAGATGGCGGGGGCCCCGATGGCGGTCTCGCTGTCTGAATCCCAGGGCCTGTGGGGGTGAAGGGGATGTTTGGCGCGGGGTAGCTGTAGCCCTTGTCAGGTGGCAGGTACTGGTTGGAGGGCCCCTGTCCCAGGCAGACCGCTGACAGGCATAACAACAGGGAAACACTCTGGAACAAAGAAGCATCGGTGAGGCGAGAACATTTTATGAACAAAATAGGCTTATCTGGCATTCCACAGTTAACACAGTTTATGATACTCAACTATTGCAGTTTATTAATCAAAGAAAAACTAAAAGAATGAGCTTTATATAAATCTGCTGTTACAAACATGTGGTATTAGCCAATGTTAGTTTGCTTTCTTAAAACATCCAAGAGTTTGTACACAATTAAATGTACCAAAACACTCAAAAATACTTCTTATCGGATAAATAGCGGCTAAACGAATGATCGGATCTTTAATACGACGAAAAATCATCAGTTTGGAATCAAAATGTTCTACAAATATTTTATTTTTATTTTTTTCCAACTCTTACCGTTTTCTTAAAAAACACGATCAAAGTGAAAAAAATAATGTTTCCCACCCAAAAAGTGCTTTCAAAACTCAAAAATGTTAAATTATGGTGTTTAAGGGGGGGGGTCTGATTACGGGAAGTGTCTCATAATTTATGTCAGTTAATCAGTGATTCCGTATATATTTATATAAGAAGATTTTAAGATAGTTAGTTACAAACTATTTGCCACCATGGAACAAATTAAGCGATATAGTTCATACTCCTCATTCTGAGCGCTGCTTAAACTGCCCGAATAACAGTACACGAAAGATTTTTCTCCCCACGTCAATCAGACTGGAATTCTCACAACACAACCCAAAACCTCATGGTAAATAGAGGAAACGACAATAAAATGCAAACATATATTTTAATATCCGCACATAACGTTAGAGTACTTTTCAGCACAAAGAGATAATTGTGTTAAACAAAATATACTGTAAAATACACTTTAATTTTATAAAACATTCATTGTATAATTTAGTAATATTTATAACCAAGAAACGAACGCATTTTAAGAATTAATATCTTTTATGTGATAATTTGCAAACACCTAAGTTCCAAAACGAGTCTTTGGAATATGAATGAAAGGTGGAAGATACTTTAACTAATGGAGAAGAAAATATAGTTACTGTAATTGTAAATGAGGAAAAAACTACAGAACACAAAATATAACGGTTGACACCTGGGACTAGGTTAGAAAAAGAAAGGTGAGTATTAATTTAGCTTCGTTACAATCAAATTCCTGCAAAAACACGTGTCTGAAATACCATTTCCATTTAAAATTTAACCTCTAAGAATGTTACTTATTCGGTCACTGAAATATTCACTGGGCACCTCTTGAACTTAGTAACTCTGCGGTGCAATGTTTAATGTCGTTCTTAAACAGGGAATTGTTCTGCGAGCGATCGAGTTTGAATCACCGAATCAGAGTTATTGTTCATTGTATGCACGCCGAAACGTGGAATACTTAATCGAAGTTTATGTAACGGTTTTTATTCGGTCATAAGCTTGGGCCCCACTCGAAAATCATGAACGGCCAAACTGTTATGGAACGATAAATGTATCTCGAGCCGGGGTTCTTCCGTTCTACTTCGAATGTAACACTCAGAAATTCAAATTTCCTTCCTTCATTTTAATTGAGAAATGGAAAAAGAATAAATGCATTTCAATCGGATTTAAAAACATTAAAATGCATAAAGTATATTTAAATTAGTATTTGATATTTTGTACCGGTAGTAGAGATTAAAACATTAGTGAATCTTGAGATCAATGGGTATGTTTATATTACCTTTGCAACATATAAAATCTGTTCTAGAATACAATAATGAATACTCTTAATTTCAATCTTGTGTTTTCATTTATAGTATGTTTTCCTTTAATTTGGAATGCTCTTCAGATTACTATTAATTTTTGGGAGATTAATTGAGCACAAATAGTTAGTAAAAATAATCTCTTTATTTACTTTAAAGTTTTGAACATGGTCTTCAAAAATTTAATTTGTTTTACATTTAACTATTTAAAAATACTTTGTTAATCAGAAAGTTTTTCAGTATAGTCTTATTAAGTTATTGCTTAACGTGGTTTTTGAAATAAGCGTAGTAGACCAGGAATACTCTGACATTCCCTCACAAAGACGAAATCACTGTTTATCGTTTACTGCGGCCATAGGAAAATAATAATAATAATTTAAATATTTTTTTATAGTACAAAATACCAATCACCAATAAACATTTTAAGACGCTGACATTTATTTCTTTGAATTTATGGCGAATACAAATCAACTTTACTGGAGGTGTAAGGTGCATAATGAAGCCTTGTTAATGACTAAGACTGTTTATTTAGACATTATCATTATATACCAGTCTAATGACCTCTATAAGGGTATACCTAAAACAATTAATTTTTGTACAGTTAACACAATCTACTGATTCTGTTATTAGTTATTTTACAGTTTATTACAGTACTGTGCGTTTTTAAAGTTTTTTGGCCACATGTACTTTTGCAACCGATTTTGCAAAGATCCGACATTTGTCCATCGAGATAGAATAACAACAGGAGGACCAATCACAACACACGTCATGCTGACAGCAGTCCGTCTAAACTACTTGCCGTAATAGAACATGGCGCATTGCACGTACATCAACAAATGATGATACCGTGTAGTTGCGAAACTATGATGATTCCGAGTCTCATTAATGCTGGTGCTTCTGCAACCGTTCATACTAACGGTGGTCATTCCCTTGGAATGTAGAAACAAGCGGGTGATTTTGCATAGTGAGTTTCCTCGTTAACTATGACTATCGGCATATAGTATCTAACTCAGTAACTAATTTGTGATTGGTTACTTTCTTGAAATCCATTTATATAATATTTATTTGTATTCATGTTTATGTACAAATGCACTCAGTGATTTATCATAACATTCGTTTTTCAATTAGCATAGTAAGGTGTGTATAGGAATTACTTATTTTGTTATATAACAAGTATTTTATTCAAGACTGTAGTGAAGAAAGAAATCAGTACGTATTGAGACCAAGTTCGCAGGGAAAGTTTAAATACCCCCGTCGCAGCAAACCTGCGTACTCAGCGAATTTCCAATGAATGTATATGTTTCTCACTACCACATAAAGGCACTTACCAAGTTTTATAAAAATAAATTAATAAATAAGTGATCAATAGCATTTTATTTATTCTCCATAAGAATAACATAGGACTGAGTATGCAGGTTTGCTGCAGCAAGGAACACAAAATATGTGTTTTTATGCAATTATCAATTTAACTCAACCAGGTGAAGCTACATACTAAGTTTTATTAATTTATGTTAATAATTAAGGGAGATATAAAACTTTACTTATTCTCCATAAGAATAACATTAGGGCTGAGTATGCAGGTTAGCTGCTACGGGGACAACCAACAAAACATTTGTTTTTTGTTCAAATATCAATATACCAGTACAACATGAAGCCACATACCAAGTTTCATCAATATACATTCATAAATAATCGAGATATCAAATTTTATTTATTCTCCATAAGGATAACATTGGACAACGTACTGTGTTTAGTACTTTGAATATCTCTGCAACGGTTGGACGTAGAATCACAATTTAAACACCAAAATGATTGTTTTGTGGAGCTGAAGTGATTGGTAAAAGCAAATGTGAAGTTTAAAGTAAAATTAACTGAGGAAAAGCCAAAAACCTTTTTCCCATAAGATTAACATGGGAGATTTTATGAGCATGTTTTTTTGGATTTTTTCCGCAACCACTTAACCTAGGTTAATAATTCAAAATACCATATTATTTGTTTTTTTAAGCTCTATAACATGGTCAAAATCAAAATTAAGTGTTTTAAAAATTTTAGGGTGAAAAATGCAAAAAACTGATTTTTGGAAAATTTAAAACCCCCATAAACCCCCCTGCCCATAGTCCGATTTTTCTGGTTTTCGAACTTAAAGTCATAAATGTCACTTTACACATTTGAGCCAAATTTCATCAAAATCGGACGTTTTTTACTCAAGTTATCGCATTCACGGACACATATATATATATATATATATATAGATATATATATATATATATAGATATATATATATATATAGATATATATATACATATATATAAATTTGAACAAATAGTGTTTTAGTCATCTTGGGACCTTAAAAAAAAAATTTGTCACGGTCTCGGGCTTAAGTCTTACCATGAGACCTACGGTAATAGGGGAAATTCGCTAAAACATTTTTGGTATTACGAAGATAAATACACAATAATAGTAATATAATTTGAACTACACCATTTAAAAGAATTAACTTATTGAGTATTTATTCTATAAAAATATACAGGAATGAGAGAATCCTTTGGAAATAGCAACTCAAAATGTAATGTTTTACGTATGACAGCAAGAACTGCAAGAATTGAATCAGGGTTAATATTTGTTAAGTCTAATTTGCATGCCTTACTTGAGCCTCTTTTATAAACTTCTTAAATATACAATTTTTACTCTTCTAATTTAGTCAAGGAATAAAACTTTTAAAAAGCGAAGCTTATTAAGTATTAATTGAACTCTTTGTTTGAAGCACTGCATTTTATACAAAATGGTTACAAATAAAAATCTTGTAAATTGAATGTTTTCCCAAGTTATCCCTTGTGAAAACGTTATCAATATTAACCAAGGTGGTTCATCCGGTGGACCAAAACAGCAGCGATTGAGTCACTAAAACCTGACCTGCAACATTATTGCAACATTTCGCACCGATTCACGGCCGGTAACGAAGACGAGACTGCCTGCGAATGAAGACCAGAAGACCTTTAACAGTCACGAGTCGGTCTAAAGGTAGCTTCAATTTGCCCTAATGAAGACGCATTATACCAATTGGTGGTCCGAGGGTGGGAGGGGGGGTAAGGCCGCGCAGAGGTCGCTAGCTCGGTATTAATTGAGGGGAAACTGCGTTATCTTAAGGTTATCAGAACCCGCAACAGAGTGGCGCCGCGCCGATGGCGGGAATAGCTTGAATGTTCACGCGTTTGTAAAGAAAATAAGAACTTTGGTGTTGTTTTTTTGTTTTTTGTTTTTTCATTAAATATGAGGTCAGAGTCATTTGATAGATTTGAATAGTAGTGAACAGATATATTAAATAACTTCATAAACAGGATAACAAACCTTGACGTCCAAAATTCCTTATATCTTACAGAGAGCCATTATCAAAGAAGAACCTTAATTCATTCAACGTAATTTAGTCAACTTTAGAAATCACAAAAAATTTAAAACAGCCCATTCTACATAGTTGGTACATATTAATTTTGGATTTTTTAGTTTTTAAATATCAATCACTTTTCGTAATTGTAAATCAATATCACTTTTATTAAACTTGTATGTGAAGTATGGACGTAAATGTGGCAATACTAAGTTTTTGCAGTCAAATTAATCAAATAATTTAGTTTTATTTTAATGATACAGTTTACACTGCATAGCAAACGTTATGTTTGAAAAGCAATCAGTACGACCCTAACATGAATAATGAATTTATAGTGCCTATGAAAAAATCTATACATTATTAGTATTAGCAATACAAATCATAGAAATATATTCGGTGGATCACGTTCATAAATGAGATTTCACTCATATTTTACTACCAATTTAAATATGTTTAATGAAATCACTCAACTTATTTAATGCTAACCCCATTATATTTAGATTTTAGGCAATACTGTTTAGCTTTAAAATACCAATCACATGGTATAGGAATTAACTTGTGTTTCTGTGCATACCGTAAGGATTATTATACTAGGAAAAACGTTATTCTCTACTCTTTGACAGCTGATAAGTTGTAATCAGCTGACAGCGCCATAAAACCGGATATACCCACTATTCGCAGGAAGGTCGGAGTTAAAGGGCCAAGGTACTAGGCCGCACCCATTGACACAGCGTTTATCCTAGAATCCACATGATGCATAGTTGTTTGCTTAATTTACTGTTTTATGTGTAATATTTAATTGGTTTTGAGATTTATGCAAGGTTTTACTGACTAATTTTTGAGCTTGTCATGGAAATTAAAGGTTTTCAATGATTAGTATCTTCAGACATTTAATTGTTATTATAATTTTATACTCCTTTTTTTACAAATTTATCAAGTTTTCTGGTTAAAAAATGTTAAATTGCATAACAAATGACAATAGGAAGTAATATAAAACAAATAAATCACCTTTATAACTATTATAATAAAGCATTTAAAGTAAAAAAATCTAAGTATTGAGTTCATTTAGGTATTTGTTGTAGTTTTTCCACCTCTTAGTAACATATAATTGCCTCCTACTTTAAAGTAGTACTAGAATAGATTTTTGGCGCAAAATACCTCTTAATACCTCTTATTATTAATCTGAAGACCTTTTTACCTATGTTTCTTCTCGAAAGTTAAATAAAACTATTTCAGATTAGGTTCCCATGTTATAAAAATTCCACAGACTTGACTAAAACACTTAAAAGATTCATAGGGTGACTGACCAAAGTAGGTTGTTAGTGAATTTCCTTTGGAAAGTGAACTATTAGCATGACCCGCACGGTGAAACTTAAGCCCGGGACCACCATAGAAGTTCCTAACGTGACCCCCTGAACACGTTTTGGGGGGTCGTTGAAAATTTTATATATATATATATATATATATATATAGACATATATATATATATATATATATATATATATATATATATGTGTATGCACTCTAGCGGTCACATTTTTTGTCCGATTTACTTCAAATTTGGTAGGTACGTTCCTTTCTATAATCTGTTGGACAAATTCGTTGGTCAAAACAATCGGAACACTCTAAACCCATTTTTTTGGGGATTAATCTTTCAAATTTCGAGTTTTTGGGCCCAAAAAGGGTCAAAAAAGCCCCGGATGCAAAATTAATGCGTGGAAAAAGATGGGAATTAGTTAGGCGAAAGTTTTAAGCCCTCTCTCGTCATTCTAGCATAAATATTTACCGAGTTATTAAAGAAAATGTGTATTGACCAAACGCAGTACGTTGTCTTGTGGGGGTTTTACATTAGAAAAGCCTGTTATTCATTTGTTGGTGTACTCTTAACATCTCCAGCAACCTCACGCCTACTTTAAAGCCTGACTGGACCTTCTCCTAACCTTATAATGCACAAAATTGTATTCCCAGCATTGCAGGTAAATAGAACCAGGAGCATCAAGACAGCCAAAAAATCAATATTTTCAGATTTGAATAAAAATTGGAATAATTGTATGTTTTTAACTGATTTTGAGTTTTTATAGTTTTTTATGTGGAAATTCACTTCCCTCACGTCAGCGTGCTGCGTGCGAACTCGTTTAGGTTTTAATTTTACCCGCCCGCCAAACAAACCGAACACCCGGTGCCGCCGGATCGTGAAGACGATTCCTCGTTAAGTGACGGATGACGTTGACTAATTCGTATTCTGTGAGTAATAAGTTGTTAGATAATGTGTTTTATTACACAATGACCGGCTAGAGCCTAGAGCAAGAGGAGTCGACCTTGCCCCCTCCACCCTCCGACACCTCGGCCACCTCAGACCACAGGTGGTTCATGTCCTCGTATTTCATTCATCAGTACCGAAACCGGGTACCGTGGTACCCTGGTATGCTGTGAAAACTCGAATTCGACTTACGTGTTTATATAAGTAGGTGATCTTGTAACAAGTATAATTAAGTGTGTCACCTATTATAAGTTTGTCTACAACTTATGGAAGAGTTTATTGCTATTATTGAATAAAAAAACTTAGATATTAGACAGAAATAAATCAATTTTTCCTCAGAAAAAAGTTATTTTTAAATATTTATGTTTTAGGGAATTTTGGCTTATATAAACGAATCTGGTGTATATTAAAATATAATTGATATTTAATAAGACTCAAATGTTCTAAAAATATTAATAATTGATAATAAATATTAATAATTGATTGTTATTAATAATTGTCCTTAAACTTGAGACTCGTCAAACTACTTAAACGAAATTCAGTTTGGGAAAAGCTTTGTTGTTAGGTACTAATGTAATTTCACAAATGGAAATACTAATTTAAAAACGTATTTCACAAAATATTGTGCACGTTTAAGACCTACAATTTTGTAATTTAAAAATGAGGCTAAACTGCTTCGAAAATTCTTCCAGTTAGGTAATCCACTGGGTTCAAACTGGGCGACTCTGGTTAACAAACTGAGCTGTAAATACACGTTGGTGCTATAGCACTGTCTTTCATAATGTAGTAAGACAAATACAAAATGGTTATATGAAAATTGTTACTTGCCGAAAGAGGCGAGGAAAACAAAACAAAATTTTAATATCATAAAATAAAAATCCATAAACAATACGAATCGATGAAACCCTTAACCCTGAATTAGATCTCAACGCCGCGCCGTAGCGCAGTTTTGACTACCAATACAGTGTGCCCAGTGTGCGTCGGAAACCTACGTTGTAGTCAGCTTCCACCCCAGTTACGCAACCTTAGTTGTAGCCCCGCATGCTGATCTCCAGGCCACAGCGCAGTTTTGACTACCAATACAGTGTGCCCAGTGTGCGTCGGAAACCTACGTTGTAGTCAGCTTCCACCCCAGTTACGCAACCTTATTTGTAGCCCCGCATGCTGATCTCCACGCCACAGCGCAGTTTTGACTACCAATACAGTGTGCCCAGTGTGCGTCGGAAACCTACGTTGTAGTCAGCTTCCACCCCAGTTACGCAACCTTAGTTGTAGCCCCGCATGCTGATCTCCAGGCCACAGCGCAGTTTTGACTACCAATACAGTGTGCCCAGTGTGCGTCGGAAACCTACGTTGTAGTCAGCTTCCACCCCAGTTACGCAACCTTAGTTGTAGCCCCGCATGCTGATCTCCAGGCCACAGCACAGTTTTGACTACCAATACAGTGTGCCCAGTGTGCGTCGGAAACCTACGTTGTAGTCAGCTTCCACCCCAGTTACGCAACCTTATTTGTAGCCCCGCATGCTGATCTCCACGCCGCAGCGCAGTTTTGACTACCAATACAGTGTGCCCAGTGTGCGTTGGAGAGGCCTACGTTGTAGTCAGCTTCCACCCCAGTTACGCAACCTTAGTTGTAGCCCCGCATGCTGATCTCCACGCCGCAGCGCAGTTTTGACTACCAATACAGTGTGCTCAGTGTGCGTCGGAAACCTACGTTGTAGTCAGCTTCCACCCCAGTTACGCAACCTTATTTGTAGCCCCGCATGCTGATCTCCAGGCGAACGGTTTCACTTGCGCTTATGTTTTGGCAATCGATGGCCCAGAGAAAGTTTAGTGAAAACCTACAAGGCTACCGCTTCAATCGTTATGCAACACTAAATAATAGTCTAATTCTAATCTCTTAACACTGAACACTAACGGCCAGCCTCTGATACAACCAATGGAGCATTCAAACCTGAATGAAAGGGTTTGAAGAAGCTAAATGTCATGTCTTTTGTTTTGATAGTAAAGAATTCACTTGCGTAACACAGCAGTATTATGTTAAATTTAGTACTCAGTTGGTAATCTTGGTACCCGAACTCACATTTCCGTGAGAAAAGCTAAATTATGTAAATTTATAATGTGTAGTAATAGTAATCCTAGTCAAATGAATAAACTTTAAAAAACATGGATCTTTGTCTTTACATAATGTTTGAACGAAATATTTTGTATTAATAGACTTTAATGTTTGTACAGTGATGTTTTATTCATGGAAATAGCAAATAATATTAATGTTTACACCTAATTGTTGTCATTTTAACTATTTAAATTAATTATTGTCCATAAATTTAAAATAAATTAGAATATCACGTTCCCAAAGATAGCTAACTTTGTACCCAAATCTTCTCAATTTGTTTAGAAGTTGTGTGTTTGAATCCGGGACAACAATATATACACTAACGGCCACGATCTTTAATTTGTAATAGTAGTATGTATTATATCTATTTAAATTACTATATTGATAAAGACCTGATTTGATTGATAAAGATCTTAAAATTTAAAAACCAAAACCCACTAAAATTATACCACCCAAACAACTTAGTCCTGAAGAACAAAGCACAAAGTATTAAAGAAAGAGGAAAACACTGTTTGCATGATAAAGCTATGTCCGATTTATTAAAAATGCTGTATAGCATTAGTACAAAGAGGATTTGTAAATTTAAATCAAAGATCAGATTATATCATCAAATTGAATCCCATTAATTAAGCTATAACCAGGAGCGGTAATCGGTACTAGATTTAATTGACCAACTCTGCAGCACTAAACCTTACAAATGGGGACTTCCGTTTCCTGAAGCAAACCTCCGTGGGTTTGTGAGGTAATTAGTAAACGTTCCCATCCTTACCCCTGACACGGTTAGGTGGCCTCTGGGATACAAGCAACAAGCTACAAGCTAAAAGCCACTAGCTACAAGCGCAGTGCAGCATCACACAGGTAGAGTCCGTGTTAGTATTTCAAATACAAGACGACTAACTTAAATCGTCAAACCATATTAAAACCATCGTCAAACCATGATTGAAAAAAATATATTATTGTAAAGCCTGATCATCAAAATGGGGTTTGAAGAATAAGATCA
This sequence comes from Allygus modestus, assembly GCA_963675035.1. Taxonomy (NCBI): domain Eukaryota; kingdom Metazoa; phylum Arthropoda; class Insecta; order Hemiptera; family Cicadellidae; genus Allygus; species Allygus modestus. The sequence goes on along the minus strand of OY776112.1, from coordinate 17,253,801 downwards.
ATTAATTGTTCTAAAATAGTTACATGTAAAATTATAATTGGAAATGTTTGGTAAAATTGAATTAGAGAAATGTTTGTTGTGGTCTATGAAGACGGCTTTGACACACTCTGGTTGATCTTCGGTTTATTAGTTTTATTGAAACTCCTGCAACTATTTTTGTTGCAACTTAAAGTGACCTGAATACTTAAGAAATGGGCCGAATAATATACATTATTTTTCAAGGTAAATTTAAAAAATATTTACTTCATGTATTAAGATTTATTAAAATAGTGATCTGAAGTAAGAAAGAGGGTATCGAGGAAGTTGCTATAACGAGTACGTCATAATCGCTTCCTAACAAATTTATGTAACACGTTTATTAAACGTTTAGTTACAGATATAATTATTTATAATAACAAGTCAGAACTACGCCACTTGTCCAGAAGAGGACAAGATTTATGTATAAATAAAAATATACAATTAACTTGTATAAGCTTGTTAAGCTATCTTTGATGGAAAACAAAAATAAAAAGTTACCGAACCTGTTATTGCCATTCTACTTGATCAGTTACATTTTTAAAATCCTTCTACTTTTCAGCTCATTTTGAGAACTAAAATCTTAATTAGTTTACAACTGTATGAAACACCTCTAACCACAGTGCATCAGTCCCAGAGAAGAGAAAGTTTTACAACATTATAGTTTTCACCAAACCCATATCTTGCACACCGATGCGGGCGCGGACGTCCTGATGCAATCATGATCTGGGTTACTTCACGCGGAAAAACGACAATAAGAAGATACGAAAAGAGGAAAGAGAGAGAGGGTAGATGGATGTGGGAGACAACGGAGATAACACCACAATGGCGTTACGTTTGGACGCCCAGTTATATAATTTATGTGCTAATTTTGCCGGATGGGGATGACTTTCGTCACGCCCTGTGTAAGACCTGTCAGCGAGTCTGCATTGAAAGGGACTGGTTTGTGTCTCGCGAAATTCATGTTGTATATCCTAAGTTGCCTCATTGACATGGTTATCCCAGGCTGGGAAGATTTGTAAACAATTTTACTGTCTATAAAACTATCTTTAGTTAAAGGTTAAATTAACATTGTTGGCAAATCATCGTGAATAGTTGAAATATTTAGTGAACATAATATCAAGCTTTACACGTTAATGTGATGATTTCGCGTATGGAAATACGAGAAGTCTTGACTTCTCTGACTCACATGGTAATAGGGCAACAGTTATTATGTTACACTCAGTGAGGGCTTTGGACTTACTCCATGCTATAGAATGCAAATTACTTGGTAAGATGAGATAGCAGTAAAATATTTTTAAAACGATCTTAAACATTACGAATGACAATTACTGACTTCCTGGTTTCACACATTAATAATAACTTACATACATTTTTAAAATTTTACAATATTTAAGCAAGCATCCATACTAAAATTAAGTATGATAACAATTCAATAGTGCAGTGATTTACTATTAAACTATTGTCAAGACTATGCTTATCAGAAGGATTTCTTAGTTTTTATGGTAATTATTTTTCCGGAAATATTATTTTACACACACTCATAGTACCTACACAAATCTTCCCTAGTATGCCATTTTGGAGTTTTTAAAACGTCAACGAATTATCAACCACTGGTGCTTTTTCCTAGTTAGGCTTTCCAATTTATAATGTAAATCTTATTCAAGTCCCTAGTTTTGAGGCCGAAGTATCTCCTACTTAAACAGTTGTTCCCTAGGCACTGGGGATAAATTTCCCCACGAAATTTATCACGCAGATTAATATGTATTTGTTTATATCATTACATTGTGACATATCAATTAGGATCGTTTTTTTCGAGTTAAAACTCCATTAAACATCATTGAAGTGGAAACTGCTCGATTTTTGTATTTCCTGATCTATTTAGTATGAAAATAATTTTGCATAACTATCTCTAGAATATGCTTTTATGACAGACACAATGTTTATTTAAATCAAGCGCATTAGCTTTCCCCAAGTCAATTTTAGAGGTATATGCAACGACTTTACCCACGACCCCAAGTAAAATAGTAATCTATGTTTTACAACTCTATACATCGTCACTCTGACTCAAAATTAAAATGATGATCCATGTAAGAATGCAATAATTCAAGATGAGTCAAGTGACGTAGTAATCTATGTTTTACAACTCTATACATCGTCACTCTGACTCAAAATTAAAATGATGATCCATGTAAGAATGCAATAATTCAAGATGAGTCAAGGGACGTTTTTACACTCCAGTAGGTTAGCTCACTGTTGGGCTTTGCGGTGAAGAAATGACAAGTATTTCCAGGACGGTAATGAGCACCTAAGAACGCGGAAGAGCTGTGGACCCGCCTCCTTTAATTTCAGAGCTGATTGAAGTCCCAAAGAGCCGCTGGTACCGCATAAACCATGCTCATCGTCGGTAACCGATGTCAAGCCACCTGTTGGCTATGGGCGTGAGGAGGGCCCGGTGAAGGGACTCCAGCCAACTTTTAATTACCAAAAATTAATGAGTCGACGATGAAGAAATTCTTACTATAGTTAGGAAGATGGAAAAATTTATGTTATTAATTTTCGTAAGAGGTTACAAGTTAATTGGTATGTAGGCGTTCTGTTTTAAAATAGCCATAATTTATCGAGTGTAAAAATAACCTACAATCCTAAAAGAAATTAAAAGTTGTTTATTTTTATGAACAAAATATTAGTTCGTAGCATTGTGTTTAATACAGCAGTGATTTGCAAGAGATTTAAAATTGTTTAACAGCTTTCCGATTTTTAGGTTATTTTATCAAAACATAGCCCAAACTTTCAGAGTTTGTCAGATCGGGATGTGAGATAAAGGTTAGTCAAACGTATGGATAAAAAAGTAAATTAACAATGAAATAGCAATATGATTTGTTACTAAGCACAAAACCTTTTTAAATAAGTGTATGAAAAAACTAATGTGTTTGTTTTCATTTCATTTTACAAATCACTGCTATCTCTTTTCAACTGTCAGCCTTTTATTGCGGATAGAGATGTAACTATGGATATCTTATCAGTGATACAAAATTATATTTGTATTATAAATTATTTTTAGTAAATCTTATTCTTTTGTTCATACTATATACATTTTCTTCCATATTTTGATTCTAGTGTTTACATCCACCAGTAAAAATTCGCTTTGTAAATTATTTATCGCTGGAACGTTCTCATTTATAGAAAATATATATTTAATTTACAAAAGGATTACACACTTTATGATGCTGAGCCGTTACATAGTTGTACCGTTATAAAACGTAAACTAAATTTCCCCTTAACATCCGCCTAACTGTGCTAAACAAATATTGTTTCGTATGTAAATATAAATAAATTGTTTATAAATTTATCTTTGTAAACGCACTTTTAAACTTTATAATTTTATTTGAAATATTATTTATTAAGATTTTAAACTGTTCAGCCATCACGTAAATTGTATCTTAGATAAGGATACTAGGCGACGTTAGATTCAATACAAAGGCAATAAAAAATGTAATTGCTGTGTGGATTACTCACTAGAAAGTTTGTAATCTATGTAATATCAAAGGTAATAAAGCCGAATTACTGAGCTTACTTTTGAATTGAATTTATGATTATTTATGGTCAACGGAACGGGTAAAAAATATGTTTTGGTAGAATGTAAACATTTCTAAACAAGCGTGTGAAAGGTAACAAGAATCAGTAAATCGATCATTTGAGCATGTAAAGTAAACAACATTCCATCGGAAGTAAACAAACTTTGGCGGCCGGGCAGGAAGTGTGCGGCGGGCGGTCGGATGGCCCGGTAGCCCAGATACTCGACCTTGGGGGACATTGGACCCGCCGTCCGCCACTTTCGCCGCCATGTGCTACAGTTACATCACGAGCCTGGGGCGGTCAATGACGCCACAGGGCTGAGTATGCCACAGCCTGGTCACCGGCTCAAACGTGAATTGTTCATTTTAACTTATATTTTTGGGGGAAATGTATCTTAGCCGCCATTCACCGTGGGCTGAGAAGCCACCTAAATGCAATCCCAGAGAAAAACTGCTTAAACAACAAAAAGAGGATTCAATTGTTGACCTAGCGACGTTCCACGTGGTATGTGAAGATGTGATTTATTTGTGTCAATCAAATTTAAATTTAAATAATAGGCATTCAGAGACATTTAATTTTTGTCAAAAGTATTTTTTAAGATATATTGTCCAAGGGTGGTTATTTTTATCGAAATCATGGGATATACCAAGTTTTGAAGACATGCATGCAGATCATAATGAATAATGAATATAAAGTTATGGATTAATTTGGTTATTACAAAAACAGTTTAAATAATCTATATACAATCTATCTCTTTATGGGTCTGAACCTACCATAAACTGAATAATTCTCGTAGATTTTTAGTTACATAAGGTGATAGTTACAGATAAATCAGCTGTCCTGAATAAAAAGCTCAAATTTTTGAATATTCATGTTGAATCACATCCTAGTTAAGTACTTAATTGTATAGACAATATAAAAAATAGTAGTTGGTAATCAAAATTTATAGCTAATTAAGACAGCTTTTAACCGTATTAATAACTGATGTTGATATTTTTGCAACAAATATTTAATGGTAGAAAAATAGTAAGTTTAAAAGCGTATATATCACAAAGCTCAGAATAAAACTTTGCAGGCATTTAAAATCTATATAAATAAAGCAGAGTTATTGTCTGAGTGTGGATCGCCGTACGGCTAAACTACAAAGAGTTAAGGCATGACATTTTCAAGATAGGTTCCTTAAAGTTAAAGCTGTTGTACCTGACTCAGTTTCCTCTAAATCCTCTAGGGCTATTTCCCGTGGAATATCCAAAATTCCAGTGTTAATCAAATGAGACCATACGGTTACAGTTTTATGCTATTTATTTAATGTTAATCAAATAATCGGCTGACATTAGTCATTTCGTTTTTAACTACATTTCATACGCGGGTAAAACTGGTATAATCAGCTATTCCGTATTTACAGACTCTTTTACTGGTTATATTTGTAATTGCGAGAGGTTGTTTGAATAAATCCAATGATTTTTCTCTTTTTCCTGGTTTTAAGCCCATTACTACTAACTAAACTAACTAAATAAAAAATAAAATTTCGGACGTCGTAATAGATTTTGGTTGATTGGTATCAAAGAAAGCCATAGTTGTCAGTGGTATCATTGGCCAAGAGACATCAGTACTACCGGTCGTTGTAGTCTCTTTTGCTGGGCTGCGTTATTGTTACATTGTAAACCACAATGATTTCTATATTGGGATTTGATGAATATTTATCTATTTGGGTCCCATACCAATATATTTAAACAGGGAATTATTTCAAGAATGTGTTCCTAGCCAGATTATATCATCGGCTTTAAATTAAGTAGTTTACATGATTTTTATATATAATTTTAGTAGCTACAAAACAAATATATTTGTTACGCATATGAATTAAAATCAAGTTAAACAGATATAAAAATTAAATATAAATCAAACTGTGTGCATGCGGTTGGCATTTTATCTTTGTAAGGATAAGACTATTAAAGTTAAATAATAAAGATTTATTATTTTTAAATTACTATATGTATTTTTTATAATTAATGAAATAACATTGTTAGCCTACCGGTTGGTGTTTTAGACTTCGGGTCTAGGGGCCACGGAAATAAATCGCGAAAGGATTTGGACCGCTTTCCCTAAAAGCGTTTGTGTTCTCATAACAAAAATGCCGTTGGGGTTGAAATACAAAATACAAGTACAAAATTTATTCAACACAAAATCGACTAGTCATACTCTATAGACAGTTTCAAACATAAACATTTGTTTATAGTCATGGTTAGTAAACCTTTAATAACCAAAACGTAAATTCAAACGCAATTTGCTTTTCTCATAAAGTTTTAGATTACGATACACCTACTTTCACTTTTCAACATCGTATGGTTATCTATATTGTTTACGTTCAAATCAACGGCAAGTCATGTCTGTAAGGGGCTACAAAACAACCACAATCCATACATGATACTAAATGTCAACAAGATAGTTGAAAGTAATTTTAGTGCTACATTTACTTTTTTAATTTATTAATTAAAATTGTAATCCATGTGAAAGTTATAATTAAATTTATTGGCATACCGTGGACTCTATCTCGGTATTGTCGTTATCAACTGAAATGTCGTGTCTGCTGACACTCAGGTCTCGTGATTATAATTACGTTGTGATGTTGGTAATCCTGAGACTCGAACAGCTGATCGCTTCATTCATCACCTGACATTTCATCCACAGTGGTTCTCATTAACATTTTCCTGCTGAGTGTTTATAGTTGAATCACCTTTTCGGACAATATTATGATTCGCTTGACCAAATATGATTCATCCTAGCTTTTCACTAGCCAAATGTGTTTTACAGTTGCTAATACCTTTTATCATTTCAGTTGCTGATACTTTTTACCATTACAAATGTTTATATATTTGTATTTATACTTATTTTTTAGAACTAAATTATAAATGAATTACAGTTATGACTGTTTTAGAATATGATTTTACAGTTTGGAATCACCGTTAAAATATATTTATTCTATTTTGCTTAAAAAACTCACATACAACAATACTAAAATTGCCAAGAAAGATTACATACTATTTTACAACTTTATATATTTATTTCTTAAACTTTAACAATGCACTTTTGTGATATATTTTAAATACCTAACCATCGTCGTTTATTTGTCAATGAAACAACAAATTTGCATATACCACTTTTGATAAGCACATTTCAAAGTCTGTCAATATAATTTTGGAATAATCAGCCCTAAAAACTTTTTTTATTATTTGGAAATTTTAAAACTAGTAACTATTATTATATTTTTTAGTTTAAAAAAATACCACTTGGAAGCTAACCCTAAAGAATTAGTAAAATTAAAATTTTACAAAATTTAGACCTTTTTTAATTGTTTAGTGGTATGAATATAGTAACACAAACAAAGTATTGAATAATGAAAAAAGTAAAATAGTGCAATATGTCTTACCCTTACAAATGTGAAAAATATATAAAACAATATGAACAAAATATTAAAACAAACTAGAACACAATTTTACTATAATTTGTTCACCCAAATAACCATTACAATGCCAAATTGCATTAAGATATAATATTAATATAATTAAAAGATCGCGCACTCCACCCTACCTGAGTCAACATGGCTATACTCCTTTCCCCACGATGTTGCACACAACACTACTGCAGTGTCGCGAGCGTCTGCCGGTTATATACCGTACCAGATCCGCACACCCCCGCCCACCCCCCACCACTCGGCCCTCCCCTGAGGCCCAAGTACCAAGTACCATTTGTGTGACAGCGGCGATGATGGTGATGTCGCCCAGTGATCTCCAGTGACGTTTTAGGAAGATGGAGAGATAGAGCACTTTGAATGTTTTGGAGTGGATCATTTTAGTTTTTTTAATCGTTTTGATGTATTAAAATTTTTAAATTCCTTTTTATGAACGCTATACGTATATAAGGATACAAATATTAATTTTTTAATTACCATAGAATCCTACTGCAAGTTATAGTCAGCCCGGCATCAATTAATGATACAAAAACAAACATTGCATTTAGTTTCAGTAAAAAAATTTTTAAAAAAATTGCAGATATCATTAAAAATAGTTATTTGATTGGTTTGGCTTACAATAATTAAAACCTGATAAAATAAATTTTTGTTTGTCAAGTATTAAATGTATTTACGTTTTTCTGTTTTAAATCCATTTTCAATGTAATAAGTTTTGTTGAATATATTTTGTTTTTAAATTAGGAGAATATACTCCAATTCCTAAGAATAAATTTAGTAGATTTTAAACAAGAATGGCAATTATTTATCATAAACTTATAATTAAATTATGTAAATATAAATAGTAATATATTAATTCAAAAACTAACCCACATTAATTATAAAACATCCTTTACAATTGTAATAACAACTTTATTTTATTAATGCTGAAAAAAACAGAACAGTGAGTTATGAGTACGTATAATACGGCTATTGCTTCTATGAATTAATGTTCATGGTTTGTTGAAAATTGCCCTTTTAAGTGATAATGGTGAAATCAAACTCTTAAAAGCTATTTGCTACAGCAACGTGTTTAGAACATTGATTTGTTTAATGTTGCTATGTATTAATCAACAATTATGGACAAAATCTCTAAAAGAAGAAAGAGTTCTTATTAATTGTGTGTGAAGTGATGGTAATAAGGTGTGTGGACACTTACAAGTGTGTGTTAGTGCATTTTTTGAAGTTTTCAGCAATTATTCAGAAACAGATGGGAGAAAAAAGAATACGAAGGAACTAACTTTCTAAAATAAGAAGAAAGAAACGGAGTTACAAGAGCCAGATATTATTTTCAAGTATTGACCCCAGAAAGAGTGTTAGGGATGTTATACACTTTTATGTGTCAAGTGTTAAATAGATTAAATGCTGTAAAAATTGTGTGGTTGAACGAGTTTAATTTTTAACTATCATGAATTAAACTGAGGGGTGGATTTAATTTTTTGCGGAATCGTTCATTTATTTTTGTGAAGAAGAAGTGATCATATTAATTAAGAAGAAAAGAGAGGTTCTAAGAATATTACAAATTTATGAGGTTATCGAATAAAAACAGGCAAAACAAAAATTGAGAGTTTAACATTGTAAATCAATTTTGTTCTAAATAGGAACTTTGAAATGTTGCTAAGTGAAACCATGTCTTGTATTTGGGGTAACCAAATCTCAGAAACGCTAGCGCTTCAGTATACTATAGCTTTAATTTTAAATTAAAAAATGAGTTTTATTTTGAAGACTAAATATTTATCTGGTTATGCTATTAAGTTTCGTTATAACTTAAATAACGACAGTTTTAAATTATACTCCATGTTTAAAATGTAATTAATCATCTAAGTTTATACCTCAACAATAAATAAACTAATATAGTATGATTAAATACAAATCCACTAAGTTAGCATTCTACATAATATAATCAACAATTTACATGGGAAAGCCCATACAAATACTCTACTCGTACATAAACTGATATGGGACATAATTAGTTTGGGAAAAACGAAATGTAATTAATTAATTCATTCACTCTTTATACTCCATACATGGGTGTAAATAGCTCTTGAAAGCTCATAGGAATATGCATAACTAATACATAAACTATAATAGAATCCGTAAACTGAGCAAAATTTAAGCAAAATGTTTTAAAACAATATACTTAATCCTCGTACTTTACGATAAAATTATAATATGGACGTAGTTAAAAAGTTCAGACAATCATAAGCGAACTACTGACTCTTCTTGTATGTAAGCTGAGTCACTAAAAATTAAAAGATTCATATTATATCACCAACTTTTCGCTCATCATTAATTCATATTCTCCTTAAAATACGCCCTTGTTGCGTCGGCGTCTTACATAGTGATTAAGTGATAAACATAAACATTCTTTTTCCATTTCGCTTTCTTTGAAATAAAGCCAGTGTGTTTAATTCGTGCATTCTATGGTTGCATAAAAAACATCATTAATAGCATAATCATGACTCGTACTCATTACAGGTTTTAAAAGACTAGGTTTAAAATATTTACTTACAGATTTTAAAATTTAAAGAAATAAACAGTATATTTATGTCAGTAGGAATATTAATACTGTCTCTAAATTGAACGTTAGATGAAGAAGTTTTGAGTTGTAGTAACTGACGCAGCTAATCAGGTGATAGAGAGTGATAAATTACGCCCACCAAAGAAAGTGAATAAGCCAAGCGAGCATGGCAGGAAAATGAAAAGGGAGCTCACCTGTCAGAGAGAGGATAACTAATTCGTAAAGTGAATTAAGTTAAAAGAGCGCGAAAAGCGAATATTAACCCGATTGGCCGGAAGTGAGACAAAAACAAATGGGTAATTGTGGAACAAATTCTAAGCATTTCAAACGAACTGATAGACATTTTAACAGCAATGCTCAGCCACCTAGAATTTTAATAAGTTATAGTAGCAATAATTGTCTCTGTGTACATTGATTTAGAAAAGACTAAAATGATGTAAAACATGTTTTATTTATTTAATTTTTCTTGCAGATTCCATTTTAAGTTTAAAAATAAAAAGATTTTTTTTCATTGGGCATTGAAATTTTAAATAAAAAAAAAATAGACAATAAAAGATAAAACACAAACAACTCTATACTTATTTATTCAAATAGTATATCACACATAGTTTAACATTGCTACTTTTGAATGTATCTGTCATAAAAAATCCTGAAAACAAAACAAACAAAAATAGAAACCAAAACTAACTTTATAATTACAATCATATATTTCCTGGTGCTGTAGTTTTAATTGCTAATTATAAGTAGGTTCACAGATTAATATTATAAAAATAAAGTTTATCGTTTTTGGGAATAAACAAGTTTGGGCAGTAAGTACACCTTCTCTGGTCTCCCTAATAGCATTCGCTAAAATATAAACCTCCAAATAAGTTTAGGCTGTAGAGTATATTTTAAATGTGACAAGCACTTAGTATAGACCCAAAACAACCAAGCAAAACAATGTTAAGACCACAATATGATTGAGCATTTAAGACAGGAATTCCGTGCTATAAAAGTTTAATAATTTCATAAATTATAACCTCAAAGTCGTAACATTTATCACCAATCGTAAACTTTCACTTGAGACTTATGAACTTGAATGACTATTAATGTCGAGTTTATACCTTTCTTAAGCGTTGTACTTACAGTAATCACTGATTTTAGTTGCTACTGAGATTATAATAATTTAAATTTTACTACCTGATATTTGAAAATGTTGAATACTTTAAACAAATATCGTAAATAATATTAATAAGACAACGTTTATTTTAAACAGCAAATTAAATCAAACTCTTAAAAACGAATCATATTCCTCAGTTAGTTTTGATTTCATCTTAAAACATAGACACAGGAACATTCACTTTTCATCAAAAGACATTAGTGCACAAATAATTACCAACAGGTTAGACATTCGGTTAGATAGAACACGAAAATGTTAATTAGACATTTAAACTATAATGAACAAATAAAACTGAGATACTTATAAACAACAAAAGCAGGACATTTATTCGAAGCGTTTTTAATCTCGTATTATAAAGTCTCCCCCTCGTTTATCTAAATTATTCATGCCCAAGGTTCTTATGGCCGGGAGGGTAAACTATAGAATGTAAAATTCAAGAAATATAATTTTTCCAGGTTGTATGAAGGTTTTTGATCAAAGTATTGTGTGTAAAAACCAACCTTTTATTTTAAATAAATGATTATTCCTTTGTGCATTCTTACGTACTCTATCATAAGGTAATGATGTGACCTAATGATGTGACCTAATGATGTGACCTGGTTTGTGATCAAGTCACGTAATCATTTAATGCTACTAAACTCTAAAACGGGATTAAAACATTCCATTTCACAAGACAAGTTAAGGAACATGATTTAATCTAAATGATGCAATGTATTTGTAGGAGGGAGTTGTGAAACTAGACGATTCCGAATTAATTCTATCTATCGAATTCCGAGGGATATAGTTCTTCATTATTCTTACTTACATTTGTAGAATTCTATTTCAAAATCCCTTATCCATCCAATTTTTAATCCTGGATTTACAGCAAAGATCGATTTTCCAAGACTGCATATCAGTCTTGTACATCGAGTTTCTGATATCGTAAAAGGATTTAGTGACGGAGACAGAAGACACAGCTCCTGATAACAAGACGGCCTTGTCTATTACTTATCATTTCGAAACTATTCGTTTCCAAACATTTTGGTTTCAAATACTGTCATCGTTCCTTTCCCTTATTTTTACACAATACACAAATGACGAATCTTAATTTGTGTTATAATTACATTTTATAAACAAATAATATATTTCATATAAGAATATGCAAAAACTAGCGAAAAAACTACTTCGTCTTTAATTAACATCTATTTGTTATTCTGAAGCCGTTAATGACGATTTTGTGCCTTTAGAGGTTCTATAAAACATAAGATTTCCCCCCCTCGTATTCCAAGATTTCAGTATTAATCTTATGGAAAGATTTCCATCCTTGAATGAAATATTTACAGTTGCTGGTACTCAGATCAGCAGCTGAAAAAGCCGTTTCAAGCTTACTTCTACAATGTAAATCTGTAATGTTATAAAGAAAAGGTGGTGTCTGTGAGTGTGCTGTTCCGGGTAAACGTAAAAACTACTGAACCGACTGAGCTGAAACTTTAAACAAAGGTAGATCTTGAACCCGTGCAACACATGGGCCTATTCACTTTCTTAAAATCCCCTCGGGCTATGCCCCGTGAACGTTCTTAGTTTCAATGTTTACATTTCAGAAGAAAGTAAACATTCAGAAACTGTGATGTGAAAAGCTGTGGATACTTCCATTTGACAAGTTAAAGAGCAGAAGAAAGAACAGCTGTTTCAAGATCTCAACCTTTCTAACCCGAGCGAAGAACGGGTACATTAGCTATAGTACTGTATAAACCAACACGGACCTATATACGCGGGATGATCCCAAACAAATATAAATAACAGAATTTACTTGTACAAGTTATTTATCTTGTGTTTTACATGCAAGGGAACCAAATAATGTTGTGCTCTTCCAAACTTGGACTTCGCACCTAATTTTTAAAATTTATATATATTTCAAAACCTTTTGATAAATAGCGTGTTATTTTCTTACCATTAATGCTTGTGTTATTGGATAAATAAAGTATTCTTTTGCCATACCTTTCATACCTTCATAAAACCAAAACCATATCAGGCTTGTTTCTGTTTTTCATACCTTTTTCGCGAGGGTAATATAAACTTATAAATAATGAAAATCATATCAGTTGATTTTTGTCATCAAAATCTTATAAATGATTACCCAGAGATACCGTCAGCAGTTGAACCCTATATTGTACATAATGTAGAATAATGCTGAAATGATTCTTTTAGAAAGACTAATAAACTTATTATTCAGTAAAGTATTACAACAAAAAGTATCTTTCATCCTCTACTCTTTTTAAAATACTAATCAGTATTATTTGTTGTTTTCGTCATAGGAATAGCGCTTAAACGAATTGTTTGCAAACCTATTAACGATATAACACCCCAAGGAAAACTTGTTCGCTGGCTTTTAGTACAAACTGACACAAATAAACAAAGTTTTCACTGACATTTTGACATAATATTCATCGCCTTCAGGGTGGACTTAAGTATTCTGCTAGACATTTTCTAGGCTAGAATGTGGGCGGTAGTGTTATTATTATCTGCCCTTGAAACTAAAATATTCTTAGGTTCACCCAACTAAGGCCTTGTTGGTTGCACTGGAATGCATGGAATCTTAAATTATTAGTGAATTTCCTTTGGAAAGTGAACTATTAGCATGACCCGCACGGGCGGGACCACCATAGAAGTTCCTAACGTGACCCCCTGTACACGTTTTGGGGGTCGTTCAAAATTGTATATATATATATATATATATATATATATATATATATATATATGTGTTTGCACTCTAGCGGTCGCATTTTTTGTCCGATTTACTTCAAATTTGGTAGGGACGTTCCTTTCTGAAATCAGTTGGACAAGGTCGTTGGGTAAAAGAATCGTAAAACTCAAAACCCATTTTTTGGGGATTAATCTTTCAAATTTCGAGTTTTTGGGCCCAAAAAGGGTCTAAAAAGCCTCAAATGTAAAATTAATGCATTTAAAAAGATGGAGATTAGTAAGACGAAAGTTCTAAGCCCTCTCTCGTCATTCTAGCATAAATATTTACCGAGTTATTAAAGAAAATGTGTTTCGAATATACACAGTACGTTGTCTTATGGGGGTTTTACACTAGAAAAGCCTGCTACTCCTTTGTTAGAGTACTTTTATCATCCCCAGCAACCTCACGCCTACTTTCAAGCCTGACTGGACCTTCTCCTAACATTATAATGCGCAAAATTGTATTCCCAGCTTTGCAGGTAAATGAAACCAGGAGCATCAGAATAGCCAAAAAATCAATGTTTTCAGATTTCAATAAAAATTGGAATATAAGTATGTTTTTACACTAATTTTAAGTTTTAAAAGTTTTTATGTGGAAATTCACTTCCCTCACGTCAGCGTGCTGCGTGCGAACTCGTTATTATTTACACACGGCTCTACAAATTAAACTCTAAAGCCGAACTTTGAATTTACACATTTCTTCAACAGTAATTACAACTCATAGTAATTATGTTGTATACGGCTAATCCAAATAATAGTAAGTTAAATTATTACCAGTTTGATATTACTAGTTTTACACTTGGAAATCACAGAAATTTCTATTCGTTTTAGTTGATCTAAAGTTAAATCAATTTTTTTATTTGTGATTTATGCTAATATGCTCATAACAATTTCGTAGACTCTCAAAACATACGTAATTACCAAACGAAACTCCATCAAAACATACCTAACGGTACTTAGTTAACGTCATAAGCATTTAGTAGTTAAAAAACAGAATTAACGATGCAATAACAGATCGATTAAATAGTTCGTACAATTACTAAAACACTTAAGGAAACACTTAATGATCACTATAATATCTCCGTGTCAACATTATTGTGAACATCAGGGAGGCGTAACAAACTAATGTTAGCGAATTTCCCCTATAGGGAAGAAGCTATTACCGTAGGTCTCATGGTAAGACTTAAGCGCGAGACCATGATAATTTTTGTTTTGAGGTCCCCAGATGTCAAAAACACTATTCGTTCAAACTGATATATATATATGTGTGTGCCTTGAATGCGATAACTTGAGTAAAAAACGTCCGATTTCAATGAAATTTGGCTCAAATGTGTAAATTGACATTTATGACTTTAAGTTCGAAAACCAGAAAAATCGGACTATGGGAAGGGGGGTTTATGGGGGTTTTAAATATTCCAAAAATCAGTTTTTTGAATTTTTCACCCTAAAATTTTTAAAACATTTAATTTTGGTTTTTACCATGTTATAGAGCTTAAAAAAACAAATAATAAGGTATTTTGAATTATTAACCTAGGTTGAGTGGTCGCGGAAAAAATCCAAAAAAACATGCTCATAAAATCTCCCATGTTAATCTTATGGGAAAAAGGTTTTTGGCTTTTCCTTAGTTAATTTTACTTTAATCTTAACATTTGCTTTTACCAATCACTTCAGCTCAACAAAACAATCATTTTGGTGTTTAAACTGTGATTCTACGTCCAAACGTTGCAGAGATATTCAAAGTGCTAAACACAGTACGTTGTCCAATGTTATCCTTATGGAGAATAAATAAAATTTGATATCTTGATTATTTATGAATGTATATTGATGAAACTTGGTATGTGGCTTCACGTTGTACTAGTATATTGATATTTGCACAAAAAATAAATGTTTTGTTGATTGTCCTCGTAGCAGCTAACCTGCATACTCAGCCCTAATGTTATTCTTATGGAGAATAAGTAAGTTTTATATATCTCCCTTAATTATGAACATAAATTAATAAAACTTGGTAAGTAGCTTCACCTGGTTCAGTTATATTGATAATTGCATAAAAAAACATTTCTTATCTTCCTTGTTGCAGCAAACCTGCGTACTCAGTCCTAATGTTATTCTTATGGGGAATAAATAAAATGTTATAAATCACTTATTTATGAATGCAACTTAGTAAGTGACTTTATGTAGTAGTGAGAAACATATAAATGCATTTTAAATTCGCTGAGTACGCAGGTTTGCTGCGACTGGGGGTATTTTGATATCATATTAGAAAGTACAATATTCTCCTTGACATTTATTTAGCAAGTTTAGGCCTATAGAAAGAAGCAACAATGATAAACTAGTCTAAACGCATAAAGATTCATGCTCATTCAAGCTCATAAATTTCCGTGGGAACAATATTCCCAACAGCTCTTAATTTTTTTAAGTGTAAAAAGTACTCAAAGTGTCTTTATTTAAGATTACATTTGTAGATAAATATATAATTTAGAGATTCTGAATTTTTATGAAAATATCTCATTAACTAAAATAAAGTAATAATTAAAAATTTCTGCTCGAATTTGAGCTATTTCTTTATTTATTTATGAAATATCCAGCTCATTTAACGTCTTATTAGTTTTCATTATGAGGTAATTTCAGAAGCTTTCTTAAAGCAGCTGATCTTGCTTCTGTACTGTTTGTTAGTATCAACAGCTGATGTTAAATATTTAGTTACGTTTTTTATATTTTTCTATAAAATTTACATTACAACTTTGAAAGCCCAGGGGTTAGAGCCCTGAAGGTGGAAGTATTACAAACCCCCAAAAGGCACATCTAGACGCCAAGGGCTTTCAAATAACACCTCAACCATGATTTTAAACCTAATAGTTTTACCTGTCCACACAAATCACGTTATATATTATTTAATAGCTTATTAGTGAACTTCCTAATTTTTTTACAAAAATGCGTTTACATATTTACCTTAAAACGTTTATAATTTGAGCATTTGTTATGTTCGAAGAAATAAAAAATACATATTTAGAAAGGGCTTTATAGTCACTTTTTATGTTACTAATAATCAACAAATAAATTCATATTTTGATCGATTCATTTTAATTTCTATAGTCTTTGAAGTATTCTGTGTGCAATGTGGTAAACATGTGTTTGTCAGCCTCCTCTATTTTAACTTAGTAGCGTGGTCGTCAAGAAGTTAGAGTAAAAAGTATCAACATCAATTTAAGTACTTTTTCCAAAATTACAAGGCCCTAGCCGAAAACAAGTATCGTGACAGTCGGGTTAATCAATTCGCCACAGTTGAGACGTTAGATAAGGTATCAGGAGCTGCTGTGGCGCCCGGCGCTGTCGGCCATGGCCAGGGGCTCCAGAACAACATAACACGCGGCTGAACCGTATTAATTTGGGGCTCCATAACTGACCAGCTGATAAGCAAAGTGAGAAGTAATTTGGCCATCAGCAGCCCCGGTTGCACAATTCTCGCGTGCTGATAAAACACTTCCTGAGACCCGAGGGCTCTATGTAACGCCTGACTCGCGCACAAACACAGATGTGATACAGTCATCATTTGGCGTGATTCCCAGTGGTGACAAGCTGTTTGATGTCTCCTTGATACTACTGTAAACACTTCTAGATTGTTTATTAGGGAGTACCTGAGGGACCAAGCTTTGGCCTGGGAATGACAGTTTGTTTATGAGTTGGAGTATTTTCACTACGTCCAATTACAAACGAGCAGCTTTGCTTAGCACATTTACCTCTTCCCTTAATTTGTAACGTCACTCCGGTTGTTATTATAGTCCAATGTCCCTTAATTTGATCATGCCTTTGACCACTCTACATGTAATCTTTATTCAATGGTTTTAGTCACTGCTCTCAGTTAATCACGTGTTAATACTTAAACTATTACTTTGTAATTTCACTGATTGATAATTAACACCTGTTATGGTTCTTTTATTTTAACTTTAAATTCAATAAGCCCAATAATAATTTGTTTTGTATTTTTTCCAGGTGATTTGACGTTTCTAGAAAATTTGTTTATCCCAGAAAATAGTTATATTGAACATTGATAAAATCGGAGCCATTTTTGAGATCACACTTGCAAGCAAGCAACCCAACGACCAAGCAGAAAACCTTATTCAAATTACAGTGCAGGATAGGATACAAATCTTAGACTGAATGTTTATTTAGGCTAAACTATATTGTTGTTCATCTGCTTAACTCTTTATGCTATTTACGTTTGAAATAAAATATTAGTGAGCATTTGTTGTTAGCACTGTACGAGTTGTCTTATTAAAACTATTTTACCTTGACATGCAAACTGTTTATACTGTATTTTATATTTTGCATATTTAATTTTAAGAGTATCAAATACACTACATCTCAAAACATAACAAAATATATTTACACTTATACTATAATTAATTATATATAAGATGGTAAATATACACAAAATGGGGTACAAGGTAATTTGTTTGTATATTTACCTTCTTGTATGTAAGTACAGTACAGATGTAAATATTATTCCTAGTGCTATAAGAGTTTAATTTTAACAACACATATTATGCTACTAAATATTTTATATATTTTATTTGTATTATAATCTTTTTTTCATCAGTAGCGATAATTAATTAACTAATCACATGTCAAACCAATTGAATTCATCGTTCACACATTCCTGATTGGAAATACGTCAAGTAACAACTGTGCGATCGTTTAATACGTCTCTTATAATCTTCTTTTTATAATCCCGTGCTTCGCAACGGGGAACAAAATCCAGAGTAGAAAAACTAAGCAGTTATGTGTGCTTCAATCTGTGGTTAGCTCTTGAAACTAATACGAAACAAGATCAGCTGTTTGTTTTTTCATCAGCTCAAACAAAAATGAATGTCCATAAGGAATACATGGGAACTTTGAACTCCCGTTGGGCAAAGCCATATAGGATTTTAAAAACGAAAATAGGCGTATGTGTTAATTTGGTATATTTGGAAAATTCCTGTAAATTTTCATGCCAATCGGTTCAGCAGTTTTTGAGTGATTGAGGAACAAAAAACAGACAGACAGATAGACAGACACACACCATCCCATTTTAATATATATTTGTATGATAGATGAATGCATTAGAAAAACGACTAAAGATATAGCTTATTATGAGATAATCACAACACACTTATGACGATATACAACCTTTTTTTGAAGCATCGTAAAGTGATTTTGTAACTTTTAACTACAAGGGCCTTTTTTGTGTCCCTTATAACGTGTCCATAAATATAACGTCGTCACATAGTTAAATTTATGTGGCGACGTTGGACTGGGTCACATTCAACTTGAACAGTGAGTGCTCTACCTAGTCCTAAACATTTATGTGTTTTGGTCTATTTTTGGAAGACGCTTAAAAACAATCTGCATAAGAATGCCATAAATCTAGCACTTCGCCATCTTTAGATACCCTTTAAAGGAATCGGTCGTTAAACGCACTGTAGATCTAGCGATTGAGTGCAATAAAGATGTTATAAACTGTCAAAGCGACTGGGTGGGTCCCGGAGTTAGGATGGGCGGCCATAAATACAACGAACGTTGGGTAACAGTCCGGCAATGACCTTAGATGAGCACAGATACGTCCTGAAAGTCACAGATAAGGCCCAAGGTCACGGATGAACTTTGCTTCTCGGTCATCAACACTTCTCACAACTGGGTTTCAATACAAAACGCTCGCAATGTATTGATTGGTTTACGAGAAACCTGTTTTGATTTAATTACTCAAGAGCGGGCTTCAGTCACGAAACCTGCTTCCCTACCAAGTCTAATGTTAACTTTCAAACCCTGCCCCTAGTTACAGAGTATCTCATCTCGTTGATTTAAGGCTTATTTTAATAATGCAAAGATTTACATAGTGATTACAGTGAGCAAAACGTCGATATCACAAATAATAATCTTTGAATAAAACTCAAAAAGTATTAAATATTTAAGTTTTTTTATGTTTGATTATTTTGTGACATGGGAATTCCGCCTTAGATATTACTAGGTAAATATATTTTCTTTAATGAACCATAAATCAACGATTTTGGATAATTCGTTGAGGAGAGACGGGATTTGAAAGTTAAATGTAG
The DNA here is from genome assembly GCA_963675035.1 of Allygus modestus. Classification (NCBI taxonomy): domain Eukaryota; kingdom Metazoa; phylum Arthropoda; class Insecta; order Hemiptera; family Cicadellidae; genus Allygus; species Allygus modestus. The sequence goes on along the minus strand of OY776112.1, from coordinate 17,234,212 downwards.
AAGTCCTTTCAACTTAATTTTAAATAAAAATGGACTAATGCTTAAAATTATTTCTTAAACGATGTATCCTACATTTTACATAATTTATAATAAAGGGTTCCAATATGAATACTTAATTCTGTGACGATCTACTCTTTAATAGCTAGTTGCAGCAATTTTTAAATATAGAAAACAGTTAGTTACTTTTTTATAATTATGAAAAACAGTAAATGTGAAACCATACACATACAAAGAATTTTATTTATATATATATATATATATATATATATATATATATATAATCTGGGACGCACTACAGGTAAAATATAAAAAGTATGTATACAATGTACACTTTAGCGGGAAAGTGCAAATGCACTTTTATGCATTAAACCTATATTTTTGCTAAAATATTTTCAAATTTATTTATTTAAAAAAATATTTTCCTGTACAAACCTGAATTTATCTTTCAGTTAGTTGTAACTAGGAGTATAATTTTACTTATACAAGGTCGTGTCCCATTCTCCACGCGGGAATCTCGCATGAAGAGGGCTAGACGATATACAAATTTTATTATCGGCTGACTAATAACTTAACTCCATTAAATTAACGTTGGAACTTTGAAAGGCAACAATCTCTTAACAATGATCTCCAACAGTATTAAACGTGGATGTTATCAAAATCTTAAAAGGTGCATCAACTGCTTCGGAAATATGAATTTTTTAAAGTCCGTAGTTGCTAGAAAAACGGCAAAAATCGTGTTCTTTTTAGATTATACCCGCAATAAAAATTAGTTACAATCAAAATTTAAAATTATTGTTTACACCGAAACACGAAGAATAAAACAAGAACAATTTTTATGTAACCGCCGTTGATGTAGCTCGATCGGTTAGTTTTTGGTGGCAAGTCAAACTCGAGTATACATAATCTTGAATCCGACAGTAGATAGTAGGTACTTTTGATTGATGTCAAACATTAATACGGATAATAGTTGTAGAGGCCGAAAACCGCCAAATAAAAATATATTACTTAAAAAAAATAAATAGTGGGTTGTAAAAAAAGTGTTATAATACCTGAAAATGTATATATATTTAAAGATTGCACAACAAGTCAGCGTAAAGGTTCGTCTTCTTCATTGGACTATTGACGGGGATTAGGTAGTCCAGGGGCCGCCAGGATGGAGTTTAATATAAACTGATCACTCTCTGTACTCACTTACAAGACGGTAAATAGATAAAAAAGATAGTAAAAACAATCGATTTCTCTCTTTGGGCCTGACGATAATCGGTGTGTCTGGTGTAAATAGATTGCCTTGTATCTTGTATTGCTCTTGTAAGTAAGGACACTGTGAGAGTAAATATATTTTGAAATGTTTTAAGACTTTCATATCCTTTTATTATAACCACACGTACCGTACTAGTAAAAAAGTTGTTTTAAACAATAGATGACCTTTTAGAAATGAAGTAGTACTGTCAGATATTATTCTGTATAATTATTTCATGGCGTCAAAGGTTGATTGGCCATTCCGATTTCAATATTTGGTTTCAAATTATGTTTTCATAGAGGCTCGTTCTTAATGTAATAAATTATGTAATCTAACTTATAAAAGTTTAAGGTTTCTCGCGCGTTTCAATAAGTGCAATCGAGGTTAACAGGTTACGAGTTGTCGTGGATGATATATCGAGTGCGTGTTCGGATGACTAATTCGATAATCGAATCGAATCATCCTCTCAGTTATCCTCATTAGCCAGTGGCATTAAGGCCAAGGAACCTTCAGTGGTGAGCCCTCCGCTAGTAGTTTACTTTCATCTTTAGGAGGAAAACGTTTTATAATAAACGGTATCAGGAAACTGACACATACTTTCTCCCTTTTAGCCCAACTTTAATGAATAAATTACTTTTTAGCGAATTTCCCCTATAGGGAAGAAGCTATTACCGTAGGTCTCATGGTAAGACTTAAGCCCGAGACCATGATAACTTTTCATTTTGAGGTCCCCAGATGCCAAAAACACCATTCGTTCAAATTTTTATATATGTATAAAAATATATATATATGTGTCCGTAAGCACGATAACTCTCGTAAAAAAGGTCCGATCTTAATGAAATTTCGTACAAATGTGTAAAGTACCATTTATTTGAACGAGTTCGAAAACCAGATGAATCGCACCATCCGAAGGGGGGTTTTTGGGGGGTTTTGTACCCCAAAAATGGGTTTTTTGGGGTTTTCACATGTAATTTTAATTTAAATCAAACTTTAATTTATACCATTGAATTCAGCTTAAAACAACAAACAATTTGGTATTTTGATCATTGCTCTACGTCAATTGGTTACCGAGATATTGAAAGTGCTAAACACAGTACGTTGTCTAATGTTATTCTTATGGAGAAAAAGAAAAAATGTATATCTCGCTTATTTATGAATATAAACTGGCGAAATTTGGTATATGGCTTGATCTGGTTGTGGTTTATTGTTGTTTGCACAAAAAACAATTTTTCGCCAATGTTTCCTGTAGCAGCAAACCTAGGTACTTGGTCCCCATGTTATTCTTATGGAAAATACTTAAAATGTTATATATCGCTTATTTATGAATATATATGGATGAAACTTGGTATGTGACTTCACTAATATGAGTTCTATTGATATTTGCATAAAAACCCATTATTTTGGTGCCTTGTTGCAGCAAACCTGCGTACTCATCCCCAATGTTATTCTTATGGAGAATAATTAATATTTTAAATATCGCTTGTTTGTGAATAAATTTCTTATGAATCCTGTTAAGTGTTTTAATGTGTTATGTTATATATTCATTGGAAATTCGCTGAGTATGCAGGTTTGCTGCGACGGGGGTATTATTTACTAAATATAGAATACAAAACATGGTTGAATGTACAGAAAATCTTGTAAACAAGTTGTTTTAAAAAACATCCACCCAAATCCCTGCTTTGGAGGCACTACAGAATCCATTGCTACACTCGTGGTTTTAAGAGGGGAAATGCCCCATATTCCCCCCCAGGGTTATTAAGGGGCAACGTATTTCGAATTAACTCTGTTGGTCAATGCTAAATTTACAAGCATATCAAGTTTGAATGAAATTGATCAGTAAATAAGACAGAAATAGTAATTTTTGTATTCCCCATAAGAATAACATTGGACAACGTACTGCGTTTACCGCTAAATGAAAATTTCAATTTTCTCCGAAACCAGCAATCGTAGAATAGTAATTCAAAATACTAAATTATTTAGTTTTTGAGCTCTTTTTAATGGTGAATAGTAATATTTTTTAATATTTATGTTTTTTTATGAAAAATCCAAAAAACTAAATTTTGGATGTTTTAAGTCCTGTAATTTCTGAACCCGAATTTTTACAGAAATACGGGTGGTGTCATTTTGTTGGAGAACTAAAGTTCTACAAACGACTAAAGTTTAATCAAAATCGTTAGAGCCGTTTTTGAGAAATTTGGATTTTTCATGTTTTTTGGTGGTTTTGGGGGGATAATTACCCTTAAAAATCAAAAATTCAAAAAAATGAAAAAACACCTGGAGATATCGTGGATTAGTACCTACATACCAAATTTCATCAAAATCGGTCCATAGATTAGGGCTCTACCTCTGTACACATCCACACAGACACACACACACACACGGACACACACACACACACACACACACACAGAGACACACATCACGTAAAAACCACTTTTTTGGGTTCAGGGAGCACCAAAACGAATATTTCCACTAACAACTCAAATTCGAAAATTCTGACGAAAACAATACTTTCTCCATATACTACGTATAAGGGGGAGAAAGTAAAAAACCACCCGAGGACCCGTTCTCCCCTCGTGGATCTCACAAACACAAAATTCAATATTCTAATATATAAAAATCAATGTTTGTTCGTCTGTGCGTTCGTATTTTATGCGCTGCCATTCCGTTCATCAGATTGCTTTGAAATTTTTCGTAGTAACACAGGTTAACTCTGGAAAGGTTATAGGCCATTAACCGAAGTCGTAGGACATTAGAGCTGTGCCCCACAGGACTCCAAAGTTTCATCGTTAATCTTATGGAAGATATATTTCTTTTGATTTTATCAGATGATATCTATAACTTAAAATATTGTAAACAGCTGTTTATCATTATGGAAATAAAAACCTACTTGAATGGCAAATCTCATAATGGAAATTAAAAAAAACTACTTGAATGGGAATTCAAACTTTTTTTCGATAGGCGAGTGAGCGAAGCGAACGAGCTCATATTGAAAATGACAAGTATTTGACATAAAACAAATTCAATGCCTCTTCTGCAGCAGCAACGCGCCCACCGGGTACCAGCTAGTACTATTTATTAAAAGAAAGTGGTGTTATTTTATCCAAAGATTCTGAGTTAACCACTTGACGGATTTTCTTCATTCATTTTTTAAATAATGGGAATTTGATGTAGAATAGAATGACGAAGCAATAATTTAAATATACAGCTTTGATCTTTTCCAATATTTATTTTAATTTTGTTTAAAGTTTAGCAGACAACTCCAACATTTTAAGTTTGTTTTCAAAGGACTTTAAACCAAACGATGTAAAACAGCTGCGAAAAACCCGAACCGTGGATCAGAAGTATTGGAGTGAGGATGATTTGTAAACAAAAGTATATAGAGAAAACATCGCGTGGTAATAATTCTGTGTTGTAGTTTATGGGGGTAAGGCTGCGACAAGCAGCTAGTGTAAACATCAAATGTAAATAGCACCTTGACTAATGACAGTCTTTAGATACAAATATATTGTATACAATTATGAATATTACGCATATTACAATTATGGTTATTATATACTTGTTACGAGCATTTAGATTAAATGAGTCAGTATAAAACCATGTGACATAACCATGCAAGAAAGAACCTTCAATATTCCTTCAATAGATAAGGAACGTTTTGAATCGTCACCTCAATATTTGTCAAAATTTCTCGTGAAACAGCATTGTTAATTTCCAAACTGTAGTCTCGATTTGATTAAAATATTGTATGGGTAAATGTTTGATATAAGTTTTCTTTCAAATTATGTGTTGAAAGACTGCTGGTTTTTTCAAGAGAAGAGATTTATTGATAATGACAATAACAAACGGTATAAAATTATACGAATAAAGTTAAATGGGAACTTTGATTTTAAATGTATATTTTCAAAAGGAAATTTACCGTTCGAAATTTTAGGAAGTTATCGTGATCAAACTCCTATTACCATTTAGATTATCAACAAGTTCTTTACAATTTAAACATGTATTAAAATTCAGAAAATTCTCCGAAATTCCATTAGGTGTATTTTGGAACTTCAACGCCAGAGGCATCCTGCTCAAAGCTCAAGAACGTTTTTAAGATAAGCGGCTCAAACCCTTCAACCTGTATGGACACCTCTTAGATTTAACCTTTAACCACCCCATTGGCCTTAAATCCCTTTTGCGTTAACTATTACAGACATTAATATCATTAGGTTACATCAATTAAATACAGGGTGATTCAAAAGAGTTGTGTAAAAGTAAACATGTGATATTTATGTTTGCATTAAGTAAGTCAGGTGGTTATTGCAACAATATAAAGAGTAATTCTATTTCGTCTTGGTTGCTTGGTTAACTAACACTGACGTGTTTATTAAATGGCTACGACAAGGCAAGGGAGCATATTGGTCAATATGGGAACCAACAAAGGCCTCTGTTTCGCTCCAATACAATAACCGGACGTAAACCTTGCGATTTTTGTGTAGGATTTCATCATAGTTTCAGTTTACAACCATCCCATGCCTAAACACCTGAATGACTTAAGACAGTGTATAGTCGGAGCAGAGTAATCCATATCACACCCTGCAACGTTTTGGATACACTTCTCTGGCTATACACTCTTCTAAGTCATCCAGGGTTTTAGGTATAGGAGGGTAATAAATTGAATCTTTGATGAAATCCCACAAAAAAATCGCAAGGTTTAAGTCCGGTGATTGTATTGGAGCGAAACAGAGGCCTGTGTTGCCAGAGCGACCAATATGCTTCCTGCTTTGTCATAAACATTTAATAAACACGACAGTGTTAGTTAACCAAGACAAAACAGAACCTTATCGAAACAAATTTATAAAAATCCTCTTTTTATTATTGCAATAATCACCTGTTTTACTGAATGCAATCAGAACCACTCTTTTTCAATCACCCGCTATGTTTTTTAGCCAGAAAATTGTATTCTCTATAGGATTTTAAACAAAAGTTACAAATATGAAGCGGAATTTTGTTTATGTAACTGGGGTAATGCTTATTAATTGGGATACAATTCAGTTAAAACCCAATGCAGAACCAACAAGTCCACGCCAGTTACGCATTTCTCCCATAACCCCTCAGCAACACCGGGTTTGATTACAATTCAAATTATCGATTACGCAACCATTAAATCGTTATAATACTGTTGCATTCCGAGTGCCCGAAGCAGATTCCATTTAGAGCGTTGCTGTTCGCGCCGGATTCCGTCCGGATGACGTCACTGCCTCCTGGCCATCCGGGAAGCGAGATACGCAGATATCGGACCACTAGTGTTAACTTGGACTGGTTGTGTAAGCAGCAATTACCCATTGTTATGATAGCGTGAGATTTAGGGGCACGCAGGCTCGCCAACTTGCACGCACAATCTTCTCGCTAATCAGGTGCGAATATTGCCGCAGCCCGCTACTCCCAGGACTAGTTAAGATGGTATCTGCTCAATTATCCTGTTCGACGTGTTTAAGCCTAACTACTCCGGGACCGGGGGCTCATAATGAGTCCCTTCCCTCGGGAATTGCCGTTTTCCTCGTCAATATGCAATGCTAAACGGGAATTATGTTTTGTTGCAGTTCCATTGTATGCAAGTTTGGGTTACTTAATATGTGAATTGGTGATTTGCAAAGTCATTTCGAAATGTATTAATTCTTGGACATGATATGGTTTAGCAAACTTTCAAAATTTACGTAAATGAATCTTAGTTTGTATATTAGAACACTATATATTGCATGTGTCAAAAAATGGGTTTATTAAATAATAAAAAGTAAAGGACTATACACATAAACTGACATGTGTTTTATACGACTAAATAATGATTGTTCCATAAGCTAAGCATAGTTTAAATACATTTTAGATAGTTTTGCTTATATAATTAAAATAAAATAAATTATAATTAATTGAAATAATGAATCCCTCCTGAATAATCTAACAATTAATTTCAACATTTAATTCTATCTAAACATGCTCGCTGTTTACGAACAAAATTTAATGAATTAAATAAATTTGCAAATATTTTAATATTGTAAAACAACTCTATAAAGTATAGAGCACTTGTATACAATTTACTTTTTGTTCGATTTTAATATGAGTGTTTTATTAGTGAATTTCCTTTGGAAAGTGAACTATTAGCATGACCTGCACGGTGAAACTTAAGCCCGGGACCACCATAGAAGTTCCTAACGTGACCCCCTGAACACGTTTTGGGGGGTCGTTCAAAATTTTATATATATATAGATGTATATATATATATATATATATAGACATATATATATATATATATATATATATATATATATATATGTGTATGCACTCTAGCGGTCGCATTTTTTGTCCGATTTACTTCAAATTTGGTAGGGACATTCCTTTCTATAACCTGTTGGACAAGTTCGTTGGGCAAAACAATCGGAAAACTCTAAACCCATTTTTTGGGGATTAATCTTTCAAATTTTGAGTTTTTGGGCCCAAAAAGAGTCAGAAAAGCCCCAGATGTAAAATTAATGCATGTTAAAAGATGGAAATTAGAAAGGCGAAAGTTTTAAGCCCTCTCCCGTCATTCTAGCATAAATATTTACCGAGTTATTAAAGGAAATGTGTATCGGGTAAACACAGTACGTTGTCTTATGGGGGTTTTACACTAGAAAAGCCTGTTATTCCTTTGTTAGAGTACTTTAATTATCCCCAGCAACCTCACGCCTACTTTCAAGCCTGTCTGGACCTTCTCCTAACCTTATAATGCGTAAAATTGTATTCCCAGCTTTGCAAGTAAATGAAACCAGGAGTATCAGAACAGCCAAAAAAACAATGTTTTCAGATTTCAATAAAAATTGGACAAATGGATGTTTTTACACTGATTTTGAGTTTTACAAGTTTTTATGTATAAATTCACTTCCCTCACGTCAGCGTGCTGCGTGCGAACTCGTTTTCATTACACAACTGAAGCCATATTTTGGTAGGATAAGCTCAAAAACCCAATGTGTGTTAAAGTTTAAAATATTTACTTCTAATGTTAAACCCTTACTTTAGAGCAAACACAATACGTAGAATCTATTTGTGTTTAGAAGTAACCCTAAATATATTGACATAGACAGTAATAAACGCCTTAATTCTTTAAAAATAAATTATCAACCTATTATTACCATCACACGTCCATACGGAAGTTGTCGATAGTAACAACAAATACTATTAACACTTGGCTGCTGCGCACCCCGATCAGGGTTCTTTCCCAATATAGAAACTTATGCAAATTTCATTTGTAAACGAGTGTTAATACCACAAACATCAATGTCATATATTTTCCAATACATAATATAATATTTTGCCATTTTATACAACGTAATCATATTTTCCAGGGGACAAAACGAAGCAAACTTAAAAACTACTCTCCTCATGATGTAAAATTAGCTTAATAGATTCAATCGACGGAGTGGAAGGAAGTTGCCGATTTTATGAGGTAAATTAGAATGGAAATGAGACATCGGATTGGCTGGTCGAGCCGCATTCCGGTGTCGTTCCAATCAAAGTGCCATCTAGCGTTACTTCCGGTTTAGTTTTGTTTATTGTTACGTAATGAAAAGTCAAAAAACTGTCCCCTCATTTATATAATATCTAGGACGCTGACAGCTGGAAAGCTGAGATAGTCAATTATAGCCACGCGTCGAGGGTAAGCTGCTTATCATCTGGTCGGTTTCAAAATTATATGCGAGGTGGCTATGGGTACTGATTGATATGCAAGATAGTATTTGGGTTCGGAATTCTGATCAGAAGGTTGAAACTGTAGTGAACTATCAATATTAAGTCAGACAAATGTAATTTCGTTTGCTAACAAGGTTGGATTGAATAAAATTTATTGCATTAAAAATAATGCATACAACTGCATCGATAATTATGTTTAGTCATGTTCACTGTCATTAAAATACTCATCCTTGCATCCTTGCGCACTACAATGATACCTTAGACATTTCTCTCTCTTTTTTACTGAAGGCATCCGAAAACTCCTTTCTAGATTTCAAAGGGTATCTCACTAGCCTCGGTTAGCGTCTTGGACTTCGGTTCATGGGGTCACGGGTTAAAATCCCGGGGTGTCCACAAAGATTTGAGGGGTTTGGACCGCTTTCAATAAAAGCGTCTGTGGACTCTATAAAACAAAATGCCGGTGGTGAGAAAATATGTTCACCAAATAGATTGCAGAGGAATAAGCAGCTTTTTTAGGTAAAAAACAGCTTCATAGAAGCATCAAAACATAAATACTAATACTTAAATAAAATAAATAAACAACTTTATTGTTGTTATTATTGTAAACAAATAATACATGACAATAGTAATAAACGGTATCAGGAAACTGACACATACTTTCTCCCTTTTAGCCCAACTTGAATTAATAAATTACGTTTTACTTACTAAATATAGAATACAAAGCACGGTCGAATGTAACGAAAATCTTGTCAACAATTTGTTTTCAAAAATATCCACCCAAACCCCTGTTTAGGAGGCACTACAGAATCCATCGCTACACACGTGGTTTTCAGAGGGGAAATGCCCCTATTACTCCCTCAGGGTTATTAAGGGGCATATTTAGAATTTTCTCTGTTGGTCAATGCTATCTTGACAAGCATATCAAGTTTGAACGAAATTGATCAGTAAATAAGAGAGAAATACTAATTTTTGTATTCCCCATAAGAATAACATTGGACAACGTACTGCGTTTACCGCAAAACGAAAATTTAAATTTTCTCCGCAATCAGCAATCGTAGAAGAGTAATTAAAAAAATAAATTATTTAGTTTTTGAGCTCTTGTTAATGGTGAATAGTAATATTTTTATATTATTTTTTTTTATGAAAAATCCAAAAAAAACTGAATTTTTGATATTTTAAGTCTTGTTATTTCTGAACCCGAATTTTTACAGAAATTCAGGGGGTGTCATTTTGTTGGAAAACTAAATTTCAACAAACTACTAAAGTTTAATCAAAATCGTTAGAGCCGTTTTTGAGAAATCTTGATTTTTATTGATTTCTGGCGGTTTTGGGGGGATAATTACCCTTAAAAATCAAAAATTCAAAAATGAAAAAATTCCTGGAGATATCGTGGATTAGTACCTTCATAACAAATTTCATACAAATCGGACCATTGGTTAGGGCTCTAGCTCTGTACACATCCATACAGACAGACAGACATACACACAGATATCACGTAAAAATAAATTTTTTGGGTTCAGGGAGCATCAAAACGAATATTTCCACTAACAACTCAAATTCAAAAATTTTGTTACGAAAACAATACTTTCTCCATATACTATGTATAAGGGGAAGAAAGTAAAAAGATAAATAAATTTAGATACATTTAGCACATTTAATTACTTAAATGTCACCTGTATCCAATAAATTTTCTTCAAACATTTATCAATAAAGTAAGTCATTTGATAAAATATTCTTAATCTTCTTTTTAAAGCTTCTTTCACTTCAAACAATATGATAATGTGTTAAACATTTTGATGCCCATTTCATTAAAATTCCTTTTGATTTTTGAAAACTTGAAATATGTAACTTAAATTTAATCTGATTTCTCATTTGATGTAGGTGAATATATGAATTTAGTACAAATTTAGGGGAATTACAAAAAATAAAGTAAACTTTACAAAATGTAGTTTGACGCCAATGTAAGTATACCTATTTTGTTTTTAATAATAGTCTGTAATGGGTTTTTCGTTAACTACCACATATTATTATGATTTTTTTACATTTTAAAAATAAGTTTGTAATTTAGTCCGTGGTTCCAGGCTAAAGTTCCATAGCCAATGTAAGTCTGAACATAGGCGTGGTAGGCATTTAAAATTACTTCTAAACTTCCATTTCCATTTGTCATTATCATTATAATAAAGAAATTTGAATTCTAAAAAGTAAATACTGATATTGGGACTTTTAAATTGGTACATTGAAATATATTGTGTTGTTATGTTGTTATTGCTGGATTAGGAAACCCAAGCATAGCTACTAGGCACATCTTCCACAAGCGGGAATTTGCGCAAGTTACGTGAAGGAAAGGATATAGCAGGAAAGGAAAGGGTGAGATGGGACAGGCAGCCAAATTTACCTTTCAGAGGGCCAACTCCCGTGCTCCTGTGACAGCTGTGATCAGGCTTATACAGACGTACCCCGCTCTGTCACCAACTGGCCAACTCAACTGACAAGGTATCCATGTACAACAGCCAGGGACCACATTCTCAGGGTGGAGAGAACAAACCCGGAGTTTCCGTCCCCAGCTGTTGCAAATGGAGCGACCAAAGGTGAAAGGGAAGCTCGTCATAATGGGCAGCCAAAGGACTTACCATATGTAATGACAACTTCATTTTCTGTACCAATGTCAGCCTCAAATCTGGCACAGATCAGTTTTAAGGTTGTCCTGGGACTATAATGTGATAATGTTTATTGAAGTTTATGTACTGATATAAAGTACTTATTTAAATAAATACTTAGGTTTTATCACAGTTACTGTTCTAAATAAATATTACATGAAAACTAAATGTAAATCTACATTAGATAATCGCAATTGACTTGAATTTATATGTTTAATACGTGGCTGGAAGGGTTCCTGGCTAGGGCAACTGTAGCGCCGCATGTATATGCAAGTTGCGCATGCGCACTGCACTGTGAACTCTGGGGCTGCGTAATACGAAGGTAGTCAATAGATATATCAAGGCAACGTAACTAGTGACGTAATTTTTACCACTGCGTTCCAGAATGTGGTTTGCTATTGCTATAGATGGGGAAAGGATTAACAATTTGAGTCAACGCTAGACTTAAAATTTCAGAGTTTTCAAGGCTAGACTGAGTTTTACTTAGTTTAGCTTAGAAAAATTAGTAAAAGCTACTTTTATCATCTATGGTCTTTTGGCAGATGAGTTTAGTTAAGAGTACCGTTGACAAGGTTTATCGAAGTAGTTTCCTTGCTGTATTAAGACAACAAGCAAAATATATTTCCGCGGTTGATGATTATGACAGCTAGTTTAGATACAAATTTGAAATTAAGTGGTTACTGTAAGGACTTTATTCAGGGTAAAATTTTAATTATTTTTGACATTGATTAATGCAACATGACTTGTGTTTTATAAGTTATGATTAAGATTTCCCTACTCTTTACCAATCAAAAGTAACTTAACGGCGTTTTTTTACTTGTGATTTACGAATGATTTTCATACAATCAAAAATAAATATATAATAAAATAGTAAATCAAAGAAAAATGACATGCTACAGTAGTAATACAACTTCAAACAAATTAATAAATTCATCACGATATATACCTTACATTTTTAAATTGGTTACCTAAGTAAATGAACAATAACATTAACATGTTTCAAATCCGCCTAACCGCCAAACTAAAATTTAACAATTTAGTGTCTAAAACAGCAAATAGGTCAGTTCAAATCACTATTTGTCAAAAGAGAAGTCGACACGAACATTGGCGTTGGGCAACTGGTTAAACGGCGAGAACCTACACGACCTGTGGAGACCTTTCCCTGAATACTTCATCAGAGATAGAAATCTCCACGAGTCGAATTAGAGTAGAATAGCGTTGAGGAGATTACATCTGCTATACCACCTCGCTGTTTGTTGATGGGTCGTGTGTAGGGTTACTGCTGGTTCTATGTTTAGTTTATGTTTAATACATTAGTGTTTGTTCATTATCTAACGCGAGTTGATTTAGAAAAGAATATCGTTGATAAATTACATCTGCTATACTCACAGTTTGTTGATGGGTCGTGTGTGGGATTATTGGAGGGTCCACGTTTAGTTTGTGATGAATACATTGGTGTAGGGTTACTGAAGCTTCCACGTTTAGTTTGTGTTCAATACATTAGTGTATGTTTATCGTACAACTTGAGCCGAATTATAAAATAATAACGTTGTGGAGATTACATCTGCTATTCCACCTCGCTGTTTGTTGATGGGTCGTGTGTATGGTTACTGTTGGTTCTTTGTTTAGTTTGTGTTTAATACATTAGTGTGTGTTTATTACCTAACACCAGTTGATTTGGATAATATTATCGTTGATAAATAACATCTGCTGTACCATTTCGCTGTTTGTTGATGGGTTGTGTGTGGGTTTACTAGAGGTTCTACGTTTATTTTTTGTTCAATACATTACTGTATGTTTATCATCCAACACGAGAACGAAAATAGAATTGAATAGCGTTAAGGAGATTACATATGCCTTAAAACCTCGCTTTTTTGATAGGTCGAGTGTAGGGTTACTGGCGGTTCCACATTTAGGTTGGGTTTAATACATTAGTGTAAGTTTAATATCTTCAATTAAACGTTAAAGGGCTACCAAATCTACTACATTATTTTGCTCACGTACACATTACTCCAATTAAGTGCATAAGCATATGAGAATATAATGTTTTATTTTACCTCATAAATGTAAACTACCTCATAAGTGTTTTGTTTTACGTTTATACTATTCCTGCGTATTTTTTTTGAATTTACCATCCTCACTCCGGCAAAGAAGTGATATTTTAATTAGCTTATTGTAATAATATTAAGAAATGCTATGTCTTTTTATTTATTACTAACTGGCCCGGCCTGTCCTAATGCCATTGAATTTGTTTATGTCAAATACTTGTTCATTTTCAAGATGAGCTCGTTCGCTACGCTCACTCGCCTATCGAAAATAGAGTTTGAGTTGCCATTCAAGTAGTTTTTTATTTCCATAATGAGAGTTTCTATTCAAGTAGTTTTTTTTATTTCCATAACTAGCTGTGTACCCGTCCTTCGTACGGGTTGTATATAAATGGTAGATTAACTAAAGCAAATAACAATCCACATTATTTTACAATATTAAAATTACATTTTACACGTTTAATGTACAATTAAATCAAATTTAACGAAATATACTGGCAGATAGTTCGGGTCCTGTTGCCAAGTCGAGGAACTCTGTCGGGTAGTAAACGGCGTGTGGTTTGCTACTCCAAATCGGTACACGTAACACTTTGGACTCGCTTTTAGAAATAAAAGAACTCCAAGGGGGAGGGGTTTGAGGGGGAGCATAAATATAAAATCGGCGGGGGGGAGCAAAATATAAAATCGGCGGGGGGGAAATAAAAATCGGGGAGGAGAGTAAAAATTTAAAATCGGGGAGGGGGTAAAAATATAAAATGGAGGGGGGACATAAGATAAAAATATAAAATCGAAGAGGGGGGAGGGCACAAAATATAAAATCGGGGGGGGGAACAAAAATATAAAATCGTGGGGGGCAAAAAAATATAAAGTCGGGGGGAATATAAAATCGGGGGTGGGGCAAAAATATAAAATGGGGGGGACATAAAATAAAAATAAAAAATCGAAGATGGGGGAAAATATAAAATCGGGGGGGGGGACAAAACATAAAACCGGGAGGAAGCAAAAATTAATATCGGGGGGGAAATAAATACACCCGTCGCAGCAAACCTGCATACTCAGCGAATTTCCAATGAATATATAACATAACACTTAACAGGATTCATAAGAAATGTATTCACAAACAAGCGATATTTAAAATATTAATTATTCTCCATAAGAATAACATTGGGGATGAGTACGCAGGTTTGCTGCAACAAGGCACACAAAATAATGGGTTTTTATGCAAATATCAATAGAACTCATCTTAGTGAAGTCGCATACCAAGTTTCATCCATATACATTCATAAATAAGCGATATATAACATTTTAAGTATTTTCCATAAGAATAACATGGAGACCAAGTACCTAGGTTTGCTGCTACAGGAACCATAGGCGAAACATTGTTTTTTTGTGCAAACAACAATAAACCATAACCAGATCAAGCCATATACCAAATTTTGCCAGTTTATGTTCATAAATAAGCGAGATATACAATTTTTCTTTTTCTCCATAAGAATAACATTAGACAACGTACTGTGTTTAGCACTTTCAATATCTCGGTAACCAATTGACGTAGAGCAATGATCAAAATACCAAATTGTTTTTTTTTTTAAGTTGAATTGAATGGTGTAAATTAAAATTTGATTTAAATTAAAATTACATGTGAAAACCCCAAAAAACACATTTTTGGGGTACAAAACCCCCCAAAAACCCCCCTTCGGATGGTGCGATTCATCTGGTTTTCGAACTTGTTCAAATAAATAGTACTTTACACATTTGTACCAAATTTCATTAAGATCGGACCTTTTTTACGAGAGTTATCGTGCTTACGGACACATATATATATAAATATATATATATAAATATATATATAAATATATATATAAATATATATATATATATATATATATATATATATATACATATATAAAAATTTGAACGAATGGTGTTTTTGGCATATGGGGACCTCAAAATGAAAAGTTATCATGGTCTCGGGCTTAAGTCTTACCATGAGACCTACGGTAATAGCTTCTTCCCTATAGGGGAAATTCGCTAAAAGGGGAGGGACATCAAATAAGGGGGTACAGGAAGTATCGGTAAAAATAGTTTTTTGTGCAAATAAGAATAGACCACAACCTGATGAAGCCACATTAATATTTGTTCATTAATATTAATTAATAATATTAATTTTTATTAATTAGCTGACGTACCCGTTCTTCGCACAGGGGTTTTCTCTACCCAATCTTTAGTCAATGCAATTTTCATTTTAGTTAGCTTGAAACAGCTGTTCTTGCTTCTGCTCTTTAAGCTGTCAAATGGAAGTATCCACAGCTGTTCCCATTACAGTTTCTGAATGTTTACTTTATTCTGAAATGTAAACATTGAAACTTGGGGCATTCACGGGGCGTAGCCCGAGGGGATTTTAAGGAAGTGAATAGGCCTGTGTTGCATGGGTTCAAGATCTAGCTACGTGTAAAGTTTCAGCCCAGTCGGTTCAGTAGTTTTTTGCGTTCACCCGGAACATCAGGCAGACAGACAGACAGACAGAAACCACCTCTTCTTTATAATATTATAGATGAACAAATGGTTATGCATTTCAAGTATGTTTACAGCTGTTTGGTGTAACGAACTGAACATTAATCAAATCAATGAGAACGTTTAAGGCCTGTGGGACAGAGCCCTTAGGTCGGATTAAAAATTTTCTTTTATAAGAACCCTCTCCTGACATTAACGAACACAACAAAGAAAGAATTATTCAATTTGGTGCACGCCTTTCTCAAGTGATGGCGTGAGCAAGGGAAATAGGCATTAATTTTTATATATTAAGATTAAGGTATATTTTAGTTTAAGTTCAATCTGCAGCACGTGTTTCAAAATTATTATTTCTTTCCAAACAACTTGTTGAAATCGAACCAATTATTTTGTTTGAATATGGTTTGCATTATCAAGTTCCTTTAGATTGTTATCAATATGTTTGTAAATCCTAATTGGTATAGACTGATTATGATTTGTCACATGATTTGGTGTAATTAGGATTGAAAACCACACCCCATGCTACTTGTCGGGACCAGTGTTAATAGTGGTGGCGTAACAATTCTATACAGAAAAACGTTATAGTTGGACAGCGGTCTTGCGGTAACATTTGCTTTATAGTACTTAATTTACTTAGTTTATGTTGATGATATGTCAATTTAAGTACTTAGTTAGACAGTAGATAGAGGAAATAATAGTTTCAGAGGACCAAACCATGGTAGAAGAAGCAACTCACACTCTCAATTTATTTTATACTGTTGATTCCCGGCTGCGGTGCTGTGACCAAGAATTGTATTGACAAATCTTCACGTAATATTTACATAACACACTACAAAAATAAATAAACATTTGTTTACACTATTTTAAATTAGTCATCTAATAAAACAATAACAGGTATCTTCTCTTTAAGATTAACATGGTAAATTTGAAGTCTAGTGAGGCAAAGCCCTCACGTCCTAGGACTTTGATAATAGCTTTAAACCTTCCTAGAATCAACCAGAATGAACATTCGTCTTCATTATCTTCGGTTGAGTGATTTAGGATTCCATAGGGAACACACATACGTGCGTACATTTTTAGAAATTCAATCTTCTATGTTAGAAATTAAGTGATTTCTCATAATTTTTCATCTCAAAGACCAACATCTTCGTGTGCAAACCAACCAAGTTTGTAGGAAAAACCCCAAATATATCGTTTTCAACATTTGACACCTATACTTATCTGATAGGTTAACAGTTGCACACTATATCAACCCACCTCACGGCTCACAGCTGCGTAGCCTCCAGGCTGCCATGGCCACTACACGGGCACGAACCCGACATAAAAGCCACTTTATAGACGAAGATCGCCCTTACATTCGGTTCTGCAAATAGATGGAGCCTTGGCATTATAAGAATCAATATTTGTTCGTGGATTTCAGGAGGTAAATATTATATATGGTATTATCAGCCGCGAGATATTTAGGACTTGGAGAAGTCGAGGGTTGTACATGTACACGACTTTGAACCTGGGTAAATATTGCAACTGATAGTATGTGTTTCGTGTTGTCAGTAAATGCAAATTTGTTTTTGTGTCGTTAGTTTGTAATAATATTTAATTATGTAGTTTAGTTTATTTTCAAAATTGTTCCTTGTAGTATATTTAAAATTGTGTTGGTAATATTTGTGTTTTTAGCGAATTTCCCCTATAGGGAAGAAGCTATTACCGTAGGTCTCATAGTAAGACTTAAGCCCGAGACCATGATAATTTTTTGTTTTGAGGTCCCCAGATGACAAAAACACTATTCGTTCAAATTTATATATATGTATATATATATATATCTATATATGTGTCCGTGAATGCGATAACTTGAGTAATAAACGTCCGATTTCGATGAAATTTGGCTCAAATGTGTAAAATGACATTCATGACTTCAAGTTCGAAAACCAGAAAAATCGGACCATGGGAAGGGGGGTTTATGGGGGTTTTAAATTTTCCAAAAATCAGTTTTTTGCATTTTTTACCCTAACATTTTTAAAACACTTAATTTTGGTTTAGACCATGTTATAGAGCTTAAAAAACAAATAATATGGTATTTTGAATTATTAAGCTAGGTTAAGTGGTTGCGGAGAAAATCCCAAAAACCTGCTCATAAAATCTCCTATGTTAATCTTATGGGAAAAAGGTTTTTGGCTTTTCCTAAGTTAATTTTAATGTAAACTTCACATTTGCTTTTACCAATCAACTCAGATCCACAAAACAATCATTTTGGTGTTTAAATTGTGATTCTACGTCCAACCGTTGCAGATATATTCAATGTAATGTAATGTAAGTACGTTGTCCAATGTTATCCTTATGGAGAATAAATAAAATTTGATATCTCCATTATTAATGAATGTATATTGATGAAATTTGGCACGTGGGGTCTCGTAGTACTGGTATATTGATATTTGCACAAAAAATAGATTTTTTGTTGATTATCCCCGTAGCAGCGAACCTGCGTACTCAGCCCCCATGTTATTCTTATGGAGAATAAGTAAAATGTAATGACTCCCTTAATTATGAACATAAATTAATAAAACTTGGTATGTGGCTTCACCTTGTTGAGTTATATTGATATTTGCATAAAAACCCATTTTTTTAGTTTCTTGTTGCAGCAAACCTGCTTACTCCCATGTTATTCTTATGGAGAATAATTAAAATGTTATATAGTGCTTACTTATGATTGAATATTGATTAAACTTGGTATGTGGCTTCACCTAGTTAAATTATATTTATATTTGCATAAAAACCAATTGTTTGTGTTCCTTGTTTCAGCAAACCTATGTACTCATCACCAATGCTATTCTTATGGAGAATAATTAAAATTGTATATATCGCTTATATATGAATATATTTTTATGAAACTTGGTATGCGGCTTTATATGGTATTAAGACATATATTATGCATTGGAAATTCACTGAGTACGCAGGTTTGCTGCGACGGGGGTATTTATAGTTAAGACTTCCTTGGTATTTAATAGCTTAGTTTTCAAATAGTTTCCCTATATTCAGATATAGTAATTAGTCCGTGACCCCTTATGCTTATAAAAGGGAATATATCATGAAACTACAACAACCCCGATAACACTGCAACTAAATCACATTAATTACAATTTATTGAAAAAGCTTATCGTCGTTATTTAGGTTTGTTGAGATACTATAGTCAATTTTATTCATACTCTAATATTAGTAAAGTTTGCTTGATTGCTTGCGACACTGATCTCAAAAACTGCTCCAACGATTTCCTTCAAATGTTCGAAATAACTAATTTCTGAGATAAAACTAAGTTCTAGACAGGCCCTATCCCCAGGAAAAATCAAATAATGTAAAGAACTAAAATGAAAATTAAAGAATTAACATTGTGCTTATGGAGTTTCAAATCAAAACAAAAGAATCGTAACAGGTGTTCATAATCAACCAGGGAACTGACAAGGTAATACTCATGTTATTTATGATTATTGACATTTGGTTTCCTGAGAGCAGAGATTAAAAGATTTAAGTGAGGATTACATATATAGAGTATTAAAATAAATCAAAGGGACAATGAGCTATAAATAACAACTGGAGTGACCTTAAAATGTAGAAAAGAGGCAAATGAGTTATACAAATCTGATCATCAGTAAGGGGAAGTGGTGAGATGTTACTCCAAGTCATCTAAACAGAGTGGCATTCCCCCGAGCAAAGCTCGGCCCCCAGGTACTTAAGCTTAAACTATTCAATGAACTAGGTCATTTATAGTTTTATATGTGTTAGATTCTGTAAAAATAAATTATTTTCCCATCACATATTATAAAGCTAAGTATCTTAAAACTGCCCACAGATTTTACAATTACATTTAAAAAATGCAAAGTAATTGTAACTCGTACTACAGTAGATATAAAAAATGGTAAATTTGAAACAGGCCAATTACAAAACATGTTCATTTAACAGTGAATAAGCAGCAAGAGACAGTAAAGATGTTTATATGGTAATAGTAAACCTTGATCGTAAACTAATCGTTCTAAATCTAATTATTGAACAGTTGAACGGGCATTACTGGCCGGTGGTGCCTTGTTTGGCCATGGAGGGGAAGAGGGTCAGGTGAAGGTGAAAGTGGACGTGGTATCGAATATCAGCTGGCAGGTCCGAAGGCAAGGACAATGCCATCGATGGACACTCACCCTGCCCGTGGCACCTGATAACCTCACATGCTCATCGCAGAAACAAAATGGTCCCACAGAACAAGGATTCTCACATGCTCATCGCAGAAACAAAATGGTCCCACAGAACAAGGATTCTCACATGCTCATCGCAGAAACAAAATGGTCCCACAGAACAAGGATTCTCACATGCTCATCACAGAAACAAAATGGTCCCACAGAACAAGGATTCTCACATGCTCATCGCAGAAACAAAATGGTCCCACAGAACAAGGAATGGAGGATAGTTTCTTACAGAAGTGAGGCACGTCAGTAACGATATTTGATAAATTATTGCAAACTTTGCTGTCAGTGACAAAAGAAAATTGATAACAGAAGTAGTATACAGGGGTGGAAAGGATTATCCTAGCACCCTTTTGAAGTCTTATTACACTCCTACTTATTACTACTCCTTATTGGATTTTACCTCTGTATCTTTAAATGGAAATGTAAACTAAATCATTTTAATGCATATTATTTGTTAAATATCTAACATGCCATTTTATAGTACCATGTGCCATGGTAATGCCATATTTGTGGCGCTTCCACGTGGCACCTCAGGAAGTCTACCACTAATAGCTCTTCTCAGTCCATAATTTGTCCACAAATAGTCAATACGACATCATAATAGGTAGAGAATGAAACTTGACTTCATCTACTCACAGTTTGAGGTCTACAAGAGGGAGGCCATGACATTCGCGTATCAACGATTTGTCAGAAGAGAAGTTCATTATTGGATTGGTTGGAGTGGTTTAGTTTCTATTTTCACCCACTTTATAGTATTGCCTCATGATAATTGTACGTTAATTACTTAATATATAAACAAGTATCCAGATAGAGGTTCTAGCTTTGGTTTGTTTTGTTATATCTTGTTGTTTATATTCGTTATATCATCATACTGTTATGTTTTGTTGTATAAGTATGTATCTTAAAGTACTGTATATTTTTAAAGAATCTTTTGTTGGAGTTTTGCGTCTGTACTTTGTAATATTCTCATGTTAGTGGTCATCTTGTTCAGTTCACTATATTATTATGGTGGGAAATGGAGTATTGTCATTTGAAATAAAGTAAATAAAATCTATTCACTATATTATTATGATGGGAAATGGAGTGTTGCCATTTGAAATAATATAAATAAAATCTATTCCAGAGATCAACCGAAGTAGAGTCACGCGAATATTAATGAAGCTGACGCTAATTTATGCAAAGTGCTGAAATTACGATGAACGTTGTAACATTACTCTTACTTAATAAAATGAAAGACGCCACCGCCGACTTCGTGGCATGCATAGCAATCAGGATGGCGGAAATGAAGATTTGTGTGTGACTGTGGGTATTACGGCGCAGCGCAGTGCACGCGATGTAGAGATGCGCGGAGACTGCGCTTGCGCAGAGAGCAGGACTGAACACCACGCGTGTCGGGTGGTTAGGCTAACTGCGTTTTAAGTAGGAGTGAAGAGCTCGTAAGGAGAGTTGGGAGCCAAGAAGAACTGGAGAAATTTACCTAACAATAAAGTGTTTTTTTTTAGTTTCAACATAATTTTCTCATCTACGGATATTAAATTAAAGAAATCGCCGTAGGCTTAGTTTTAACCATCGTCTTTTCAAATTAGCAAAAATATTTTTGTATTAAGCGTATAATGAAGCTTACTGATGAGGGTAGGGAATGTTCTAAAGTCCGACGACACTTTGACACCCCTATCCTTCTGTCCCGTCCCAGCAGCCCGTCGGATTCGGGCGCGTACATTGTCGCATTTAGACTAGATAAATTTTATTCTATACATATTACATTATATTCGTAAAATTTTTAAAGTTTATATTAGATACATTGGCGTTTCGTTTAAGACTAATTCTATTCAAGTTCAGTTGCATATTTACATTTAAACCCGTTTTTATAGTGATAAATATTCTGTATATTTAAAACAGTATCTTTTCTTACTTCATGCAATTGTTGCGCCGTTACACTGCATTGCATTTAGTCATCGGAACCTCAATCTTATCCTTTTGTACAGTAGTAAAAAATATAACTGAAACATGAAGTAAATTAAATTAAGTAAGTATTTACTTAATTGCACGTCATTTGACAGGTTAACGAGACCTTGAGAGTGTAGAAGCGACAAGATGTAACGATTATGATTCCAGCTGGAATGTGAGTGGTGACTGCTGGGCAACGTTACACGACACGCGGTCCGTAAGTGGCTGGGATGCCAGGGAGAGGCTTGCTACGCCGCATCGTGCCGGGAGTGGGCGCATCAAAGGCGCACCCCCGCGTAACCTGCATACTGCACAGCAAGTGGGAAAAGAATGAAAGTGAAAATACGAGGTTCATTTTTGATCCGGTAGGTTAGTTTCGAATCAGCGGTATTATTGTTGGATTTTTATGATTTACGTTATAAGCTCAACTTATATAATTCAACCTAACATAACCTTAGCTAAGTTAACTTAACCTAACCTAAGCTAACCTATCTGAACATAACCTAACCTAGCTTAACATAACCTAACCTAGCTTAACATAACCTAACCTAACCTAGCTTAACATAACCTAAACTAACTTAACCTACGCTAAACTATGTAGAGAGAGGTGTATGTCCGAAAGGCAATAGAGAGCTTTCGATACACCATTAGTTTTGAGACCGAAGTATTTAGGTAGAATAAATATTTGTTTTAAACACAGGAAACTAAAATATGAAAAGATTGATAACTACAATAAATAATACAATTAGCATCAGTAGAACTAAAATAATGTATCCCAGCATAATAGAAATGGTAGTAACGAATTTCAATAGTAAAACGTGTTTTCTATGTTTTATCTACAGAATCATCCACCAAAATCTAGTTTTAAAACAAAAAATCTCTAAATGCCTTCCAAAATACTAAGATTTCTTAACCACTCATGTTTTAAAACCAATGACATTTTAAAAGTTGCTCATAACAATCTTGAAAGCTCACCTTTGACTCAAAATTCATTTTCAAAACCTCCCAGGTTGATTTTCAAAAAAGCTCCCAACTTGGAAAGCATACTTTCAAAAACAAAATTACCTCGAATAAATCAACCTTTAAGATCAAAGTATGGCTGTAATCCTTGCAATAAATCCCGTTGTACCACTTGCAACCACTTATTTAAGTAACTTGTTTCATCCACTAGTTTTACTAGCAGCCAGACTAACAAATCATATAAAATACGTGGAAACATTACTTGTGCTTCTACCAATGTAATTTACCAACTATCCTGTAAAACCTGCCCTAAGGACTACATGGGTAAAATCACAACAGCCCTTAGAGTACGCATGAATGGCCACAGGCATGATGTTAACCATCCTTCGATAGAAAAGCCTGTTGCAATTTGCAATTCATTCCAGAGAATATTCACAACATTTTTAGGAATATTATTCTCTGAAGGGCGTGTGTAAATTGGCTACTGACTGTCAATATAGACAGAGAAGACAACTTGAGCAGGCCCATCAATTAGTCATGAAATCTAAAAACCCATTTGGACTTAACTTAAGATAACCAAAATTTATCATGTTGTATACTATTTATTTATTTTATCACTTAAACAATTCTTACTGCTATTTATTTATACTACTGTTTATTTTTATCATGTTTTTTATAAATGCTTTAAATCTATGAATTTTAAATTATTGTAAAATGAATTGCAAATATTCATTTTTATATACAAAAACCTGCTACGGTATAAAATTAATGTGTATAGATAACAACTTAACCATCTAATTCTAAATAAGTTTAATAAGTCATATGTTTTACTTTTATTTTTGTTTATCGTTTAGTTTTTAAAATGTTGTACTCCTGATGAAGGCTTAAGCCGAAAATTTGAGTTTAATTCTAATAAAAAGAATGTTTATCAAGGTTTTTTTTTGTTAACTAACCACTCATCAGTGATTAAATGAATGAATGAGTGTTCTGTCTTATATTATAAGACATTTATCTAGCTTTGGGCATGTATTATGCTATTACTCGTTTTATTTCAGTAATTTTGGAGTAAAAATGTATTTCTTTTTAATTTCAAAAAAGGAAATCTCCAAACAATATTTATTTATATTCTTAAACAATAACTTAAGTCTTCTCAGATATCTTCACAATCACAATCTCCTTTATGAAAAGACACTAGTGTAGTAGTATTGTCTTTTCTATATAAACGAAAGAACAGTACACATAATACAATTATTAAAACTAACAATAGTTAAAATCCCACCCGAGTAGTAAATTTAAACAAATATTACTACAAAAGTAAAGAACGCCAAGCCGGTAAAGCCGTCGGACCAGAGAAAGGTTATGAATATGCATGTAGTTACGGGGTCAATAGTGGGCAGTCTCTTCTGTTATATTGTTTCCATTACAAGGCCCGGCGCCATCCCATTTGAATGTTACACGGCTAAACCCACCCACGTAGAGCGAAATGTTCTAATTGTTTTGAATTATGGTTAATCCGGTGTGTAATTAAGGAAGTATGCAGTTTCGTAGATATAGTGTTTGTAGGATACCAATTGTTATTGAAGTAAAAACTGACTTCTATCACAAATAAAGTTATATTGCAAAGAATTTCAAACTTTGAAGACTCATTTTCTACATTATACTTTACCTAACTCTGTGTGAAAACTAGATATATATTATTTCGATGTTAATTATTTTTAAATACTTATACCTCTTATCCTTTGTGTTATCATTAGTATTAGTACAAATAAATTGTTGATTATGTACTCGCAGGCAACTCTTTGTAATGTGATGGCAAGACTTCCATCACTGCCATAAGGATGTATTTTGCACCACAATAAACGATTTGGATAATAATTTTGGACAAATAAGGTTCAGTCTTGTTATGTAGTGCATACTAATCCGCATTACCTAAAACTATTTAATACCAAATCTAAAATAATACTAAATTGTTGACAAGCAACTAAGTGTCACACTTACAAATATCACATATAACTTGTTACCAACAACTAACTAAGAATAAAATTCATTTAAGCTATTAATTATCTTAAACTATTCACCAATATACACCATGAATCAGCTTTACAGTCAACAACATAACTTTCCAATTTAATGTTATTCTTGGAATCTTCAAAATGAACACCATATTTCGTAAATTAAGAAATCCCCGACAGCTTGATAATGCCAAGAATCCCTTTAAAACGTAGACACTCTCCGTTGCGTTTATATTTAGTGATCTATACCCTCCCAAGATCACATGTAATAATTGAAAGTGTCACATCGAATTACGACTTTAAAAAAATCAACCGTTCCGTTTAGACCGTCTCCTTTAACCGTCTATACTTCTGTTACTACCTTTTGATTACTTGTAAACTATGTAAATCAAATTTTAACCCACTATCCTTGTCGTAGATTGTATGTAAGATTTATATTTTAATTGTTTTGCTGATGAAAACAAATTTTTTCCTAAAGTTTATGGCTTTTTAAGAATAAGAATAGAATAAGAATAATTTATTTTCTCCAAAAAATATTACATTTTTGTACACTTTCAAATTTTGCACATAAAAATAATAGTCTAAAAAATGCCCATTATTTTAGCAAAAAAAAATAAAAGTCCACAAAATGTCTATATTCAGAATGACTTAAAAATACAACAATACAGATTAATGCATAATAATTGAGACTAAAAAAATAAAAGGTTGTACATTTTTGTTGTGCATAAAACTAAGGAGAAAATGTAGGGCCTCCAAGGCAAAGCCTGTTAGGAGGTTCCTTACCATTAAATTATCAAAATAAAATACGGCGATCAGACAGAATTTAAAATATGTAGAATAAAATATAGCGATCCCTTAAGTATTTGTGCCATAAATTTTACTAATCCAAAAAAATACATACAAAACTACTTCAACAATTAACAATGACTAAACTATGGTTTGATCTTCAAACCGCACACCGCACTTTGGTACCAGGCGGCTCATGGCACCAGCCCAGGTGCCGTCACAGCTCATAGCATGCAATGTTTAGTCCCTGAGTATCAAAGCTCTCCATAGTGTGCCCTTAACGAAATATATAGATGGAAATACACTAGGACAAAGGGAAGACGTTTACGGAATGGTGTCCGACACTGGAGGATACTGAATTATTTACTGCCCCGTTGGCGCGCTGGAGGAATATTAAGAGAGTTCCGCCTCGCAGTTAGTTTATGCAGTCGCAGAACGGCGAGTGAGGCCGCTGAGTTTATCCCCACTGACATGTTTTGATTACCCCAACGAGTTAATCAGCGAGACCGGGGCTGTTTGCCAACTCACATTGATGTAAGTAGGGATTATCTTCCTGCAAGATTGTCGTTTAGTGCTGATTGCCTTATATGGAGTTTGTTAGCAAGTATTGCCAAGCTTCTGCGGTGGTTATGATCGGTCAGTGAACTCTACTTGACCGGATTTGAGGCATTTTCGGTTCCGGGTTTTAATTACTGATTAGTAATTGGACACTTTGTAATCAAAATTACTTCAGCATAAGCATATGTTAATAGTGAGAAGTAAACCCACATACTTCCCTTACTGTGTATATTATAAAACATTGGAAAAAATACCCCCGTAGCAGAACACCTGCGTACTCAGCGAATTTACCACATAAAGCCAAATACCAATATACATTCATAAATAAACGATTTATGACATTTTAATTATTCTCCATAAGAATAACATTGTGGCTGAGTATGCTGGTTTACTGAAGCAAGGAACACAAAAAATGGGGTTTTAAGCAAATATCAATATAACTCATGTAGGTAAAGCCACATACCAAATTTCATTAATTTATTTTCATAATGAAGGCAGATAACACTTACTTATTCTCCATAAGAATAACATGGGGCTGAGTACGCAGGTTTGCTGCTACAGGAGCCTTTGGTGAAAAATTTTTTTTTGAGCAGATATCAATGGTCCACAACCAGATGAAGCCGTATACCAAGTTTCGTCAGTATACGTTCATAAAGAAGCGAGATATAAAATTTTTATTTTCCTCCATAAGAATAACATTAGACAACGTACTGTCTTTAGGACTTTCAATATCTCGGTAAGCAATTGACGTAGAGAAATGATCAAAATACCAAATTGTGTGTTTTTTTAAGCTGAATCCAATGGAAAAACTAAAATTTGACTATTTCCAAAATTATATGTAACAAATTCGAAAAACCCATTTTTGGGGTACAAAACCCCCCAAAATACCCCTTCGGATAGAGTGATCTGGCTGGTTTTCGAACTTAAAGTCATAAATGTTGCTTTACACGTTTACACCAAATTTAATCAAAATCGGATAATTTTTACGAGAGTTATCGTACTCACGGACACACACACACACACACATATATATATATATATATATATATATATATATATATATATACATACATATATATACAGTTTCAAACGAATGGTGTTTTTGGGGTCTGGGGACCTCAAAACGAAAAGTTATCATGGTCCCGGGCCTAGGTCTTACCATGCCGACTACTGTAATAGCTTCTTCCCTTTAGGGGAAATTCGCTAAAACTAGTGAATGTAGATCGACCAGTACTTTAAAATTGTGCACTAAAAACAATAACGATAGTTAAAACTAAAATTAACATATACAATGGATGTTCGTGATGCAAACATACACAACACAATAACAATAACAAACACCTACCTGGAATTTCAAATTGTAATTACTGTATATGCAAACAAAACAACACGTTTACTGTTTTGCATTCAAGCATATATTTCTAGCATATTTCTTGAATGTTTGCTGTTACATGATCTTGAATTAATCTCTATTATATATTATATATTCACATTTAAATTTAATTTGTCAATTACAGTAATGCAGAGCGAGTGTTGCTGGGCCCAAAAACACTCGTGGATCTCTGATTTAGTTGTGGGTTGCTTGAAAGAAGAATCTGATTGCAAGAAACTATTTTATTCAAATCTGAGCAAAGACATTACAACAAATACATAATTAAATTAGAGCCGGAAAATAGTATTTTAAATTAATGTAATATAGATCACCTTAGAGGTTATGGCTTTGGTCGATTTCTGGCCTTTTTAGTTTTAATATTTTTTTGTATTTTGTATTTAAAATAATCAAAAGCAGTTCTCAAGTTAAGTATCAAAATGTGGTAATCAGGAATTCCTAGTTAATCAAATGGCGGTTTATTAAAACAAGCGAGTGGTCGGGAATAAATAATAATGTATTAGTCCTCCTAACTAAGCCTCCTGACCTCCGACACACTCTATCCTCCTATATCTTTTTACCACCAATTTAAATTATGCATTCATATGATTCATGATTAACTTATTTATAATATGAAGTGGTTCCTGATCTGAGCTCTGAACTGCTGCTTAATTAATTTTACTCTTTTTTTTTTTTGAAATCAACCAAACAGTAACACTCTGTTCTATGAATACTAAATTTCCTAGAATTTTGTATTATACTTAATTTCCAGCTCTTACAATTATTTTAGCTTAGAGACAATTGATTTGAGTTTAAATATTTTCCAAAAGTTTTCTTGCTTAATACAAATTAATTCTTGTACAGGGAAAAATATCTTTAAGTTAAATTATGACAAATAGAGAGTTGCTATAAATAATTTGTGAATACGATATTACATCAAATAATTAACAAAGATAAATGAATTTAAACTTAACAATTATTAAACTTTGACCAGTACCAGTTATGACATGTGCCCTATGAAATATGACCAAGTATGTAAAATTAATAAATATTACTCACATGAACATTGTAGAAAATTACATACACAAAACGCTCACAATATTAATACACTGTAACACTACTATGCACTTAATATTAATAATACCAGTTGTTTAATTTATTCCCCGTAAAACGACAAGAATGGCAGTGTTAAAACCTGCTCTTAGCACGTGTAATTTAGAAAAAAGTTTTATTAATTAAATAATACGAATGTGATTGTACCGCGAATTTCGGCCTTTTCTTTAAAACAATTCGCGAAATAGAAAACGTATGGGGTGCACCCCGTTAACAAATCGACGAACTTTTGGAATTGGCAAATAAACGCGGTATTGAATTTAGAAAAAGGTTTTTGATGATGTTACACCGAATAGTTCCGGGCTAAGAGAACGAGAAGCCGCCGTCGTCCAGTTTTATGAGCGAGGCGGGTCACGTGACTGCATTGTTGTCAGTTACTCCTGTACGCGGTAGTGCCTTCTAGATGTTTCTGATATGGCGGCAAGTTTGAGTTTGAACTTGTAACAATTTTCCCCCCCTCCAAAAGAATTTTTAATTTTTGTCTAACCTAACTTGGGATAAAGAGAGAGAAAACAATTTTACACAAAAATTAAAAATTACTAAAGTTAACAGAAACAATACTTATAAAGATAAACATAACAATATAGTATCATTAGTGAGAGAGATGGTGGACTCTTACGGCTACATTCCCTGTAAGTTCCACTTCGGTCATAGACTCATCCCTAACACTTGGTGAAACTAAACTGTTCAGAGCTACACAAGGTTCCAGTTTGTTGCACTGCACTACACATGTAATTTTATCCTGAATACTGTCCATGATTATGATGAAGGCTTTTCTGTTTAACTGAATTCCATCTGTCCTACCATTATAATAGAAATGTTCAATTAAATAGTTCATGTTGTGACCAGTGAAAATTGTATCTAAATCCAAAATAAAAATGTGAGACTGTGTTTCGTTTGGAGACAGAGAGAGAGGTGTGACTTCCGACATCGTTGGTGCCAATGAGCAGAACACAGGTTGGTTGTAGTTCGGCAGCGTGTTTTCGCACCTCGGTGACGATGTGTCTCGTAGTCGCCCCTGGTATGGTGATGTGTTTGGCGGCGGCTAGTTTCCACTGTTTCACTGCTCTGTGTAGATGGGAGTCTCCCACACAAGAAAACCTGTCATATGGATTTACAAAAAGGAAATAGATCTTAAAAAAAATTAAATCAATAAGTCACAACAATTTATTCTGAAGTAAAGAGAGAAAAAGGTATATATATATATATATTTCAGACTGGAGGAAAAAATTTCTTTATTTGATCAACATTAACTATCTGCTTTTGTGTCTGATCATTGTCCAAAGTTATTTCAACATTAACCGGTGAAGTGAGTTTAGTTACAGTATAAGGTCCCCTCCATTTGTGACAAAGTTTTGCTGTTATTTTCTTATCTTTATTACTGAGGGAATGCCTATACAAAACAACCTTATCACCAACAACAAAATTAGATGGAGTTCGATTCCTGTCATACCGTAACTTCGTTCTATTGTGCGCCTTTGTGAGATTCTGAAAAACATTGTCTAAACTCGGTTTGTTATTATGTCCTGTCTCTAAATTCCAAAGAAATTGCAATGGGTGTGTAAGTTCTCTACCTAAGAAAACGCTTGCGGGGGTGAACTTTGTTGCTTCATGTTTTGCGGAATTAAAAGCAAGCATTAAATATGGTAAATAAATGTCCCATGACTTATGATTCTGATTATGAAAAATTCTCAATGCAGTAACTAGGTTTCTATTAACTCGCTCAGCAACATTTGATTGAGGTCTATATGTTGAAGTTGTTACATGCTTAATTCCTAAACCAAAAAGAAATGAAAAAAAATTCTGCGATGTGAAGACGGAGGCATTATCTGTAATTAGGCGCTGTGGAATACCATGCTGTGCAAAAATGTTATTTCGTAAAATATTTATTGCGGAATCTGATGTCTGTTTTCTAACTGGGTATAAAAAGCAGAATTTCGAAAAATTGTCTACCAAAACAAAGATTGATTCATTTCCTCGTTGTGTTCGTTGTAGCGGACCAACAAAATCACAAAACCATTGCTCGTTACAATTTGTCGGTATATGAGAACTTAATTGACCGATTTTCTGGTTTTGCGCCGGTTTTGAGAGTTGACATTGTTCACATGACCTAACAAAATTCCTAATAAATTGTGTCATGCCTTTCCAAATAAATTGCTTCTGAATGTGATTCATAGTTTTGGCTATGCCCGCATGTGCAAACATAGGATTCTCATGAAAATATTTAACAATAAAAGTGTGCATGGACTCTGGAACTACTATTTTGCTTTTTCTGCCCTGTTTACCAAAATACAAAATATTATTGCGTAATGAGTGGTTCTTGACTGGAATTTTATTTCTCAAATCTGAAATAATTAAACTTAAACTCGGGTCTTGTGTCTGTTTCTCCCTAATTGAGGTAAATAGTTCTGGAAAACATTGCAGAGTGCAACATGTAGAATCCTCGATGATTTTAACGGTATTATCCGTATCATCCTTGAAGACTCTACATAAAGCATCTGCGACTACATTTAATTTACCCCTAATATTTTCTATTTCAAAATCAAACTCTGAAAGACGTAACACCCACCTATCAAATTGAGCTGTATGTTTACCCTTATTTTTCAAAATGTACATCACGGCAGAATTATCGGTTTGTAGTGTAAACTTCTTGTTTAAATATGGCCTAAATTTCTCAACTCCATATAAACATGCTAAAAATTCCTTCTTATGCATTGGGTATTTACGTTCTGTTTCACTTAATGTTCTGGATGCAAAATGAACCGGTAAAAGATTATCTCCCTCTTTCATTTGTAGAACTGCTGAAATCGCATTGTCACATGCGTCACAGGTGACAACAAAATTTCCATTAAAATCTGGCAATGTTAGTTGAGTTGACGAGACAAGGGAATTTTTTAATTCATCAAAGGCTTTCTGGTGTGTGGCTGTCCACTGAAATTTAACGTTCTTCTTCCTTAAGTTATTTAGTGGCAAGGCTATCTTGGAAAAATCCTTAATAAAGCGTGAATAAAAGTTTACACATCCTAAAAATCGCTGAAGTTGTTTTAAATTACGGGGTCTGGGATATTTCAAAATTGGTTCAATTCTATCGGGGTCCAGTGAAAGTGTTCTGTTCGAAATGATGTGCCCTAAATATTTTATGGAGGTATGGCCTATCCTAATTTTTTCCGGATTTATTGTGACATTGTATTCCTTAAACTTATCTAAAACCTGTAAAATGTGTTGCTTGTGATCTTCCCAATTGTCGCTATAAATTAAACAATCATCCAAAAAATTGAAGACAAACTTAAATTTAAAATCGCCCAAAATTTCATCCATAACTCTAGTAAGTGCTTGGGATCCGATTTTCAGGCCCTGTGGTACTGTGTTAAATTCGAATAAACCATACGGAGTGCAAAATGCTGTATACTGTCTTGATTGTGAATCTAATGGGATTTGAAAGAAGGCATTATTCATATCCAATGATGTGAAATACTTGGCTTTACTCAAAAACTCAAAGGCTGAATTTAAAGTAGGTAGGGGGTGAGCGTCATATGAAATATATTCATTTATCTTCCTGTAATTGCAAACTAATCTGAATTTATTTTTGTCCGCTTTTGCGACTAAAAAGGCTGGAGCACAGTGCATACTAGTTGACTTCCTAATTACATTATTTCTGAGCAACTCATCAGTAATATTTCTCATAGCATTCATCTTATCTGGAGGGACGGGGTAGTGTGGGGAGCATATAGGCTTATCTACCAAACAGCTGATGTGATAAGGAGAGACGCGGGCCTGCCCTATCCTCTCTGTTATGACCGAGGCGTATTCTTGCAATATTCTCTGTAAAAATTCCTCTGTTTCCTGTGAATGAATTTTATTTGCGTCGGAAAGTTCTAATAAAAAATTACTATCAGGCTGCTGTTGCTTCACAAAAATGTCACTCATTTGGATCTTACTGTCATTATTGAATTTAAAGTTAATAGTGTTACTAGAAAAGTCTAAATTCATTTGGGATTTCTGCATAAAATTTACACCTAAAATGATGGGAAACGGAAGTGAATTAACTATAAAAAAATCAAATGTCCATGAAAAATTGCCTATTTTGAAATGAAGCTTAACTAATTTCCTAACCATGGTGCTTTGCTGATTAATAGATTTAATCAACATCTTAGTTTTAATAACTTCCTTAATACTCGGTGATGATTTAATGCTTTGAAAAAATTTATTATCTATTAAACAACTTGTTGAACCAGTATCTATAAGTGCTTTCTGTGATGTATTGTATGGAATAAAAAACTTTACTGTCGGTAATCTCAAGGAAAAATCTAATGGAACTACAGAAATGGAGGTGTTCGTTTGTGACAATTTAATTACCTCCTCATTAAATTGCCTCGTGCATTTCCCTGCCTACAAAATCGTGCGATGTGCCCCTGCTTCCCACATGTAAAACATTTAACCTGTGATTTTTGTTCAAAAAATCGGTGAGTGATGGGGTTAGGTACAGTTGCTTGTTGAAGTGGGGGAAAGGTACTGAAATAATGATTGTCCGCCTGGACTGACGCATTTACTGCATTCGCTAAATGTTTTAATTCCCAAATTGTCTTGGGTTTCTCACAAAATGAAAAACTATTGCGCATGCGTGGATTAATATTCGAGAGAATTACATCAATTAAATATTCGTCTGGAAAATTGCACTGGAGTGCTACGGCTGAGGAAGTAACATCATTGATAAATGCTACAAAGGTTTCTTGGGGCCATTGTAATCTTTTAACAAACTTGTTTACTACTCGCTCTAACTGTAATCCTGGAAAAAAGGCTGTCAAGATTGAAAAGTGTAAATTATCCCATGTAAGATTCAATTCTAACCCATGTGACCAAATTTCAAAAAGATGTGCTTGCGTCTGAGGCAAAATTAATTTAATTACTTCATTGTGACCAACCCGAACAATCTGAAAAATCGTGTTTACTTGTTTCAAAAACTGAATAAGATGTGACTCATTCTCCCCTGAACAAGGTTGTAGTTTCCGAACTAATTCGATTACAACGGTGCGATCAGTCGTTGAGAGCGTGCTAAAATCCTGACCTGTTTGGTCACGCGTGCAAAAAGTGTCGGTTGCGCAATCCTGTCTTGGCGTGTATCGAACATGTGTGGAGTCTACCCGTGGTTCAAAATTCTCGGGCAATAATTTTGCATCACGTAACCTATTTTCCAAGCTGACATGCGCACCTGAATGGGAATGCGGTAAATCTAAATTATTGTTCGCCTGAGGGGCCTGCTCTACCTGTATCACAACTGGAGCGGATCTATCCGAACCTTGAACTCCTAGATAACGTGATTGAACCCTTGCCGCCCTATCTCTTGCTGTTGTGACATATTGACGTCCATAAAACATTTTTTTAATCAATATCTAAATCTAACAAAATATGAATAATTTTCACAGTAATATAACAAAAATATCAATAATAATTAATTGGTCATATTTCGCCACAATTGCAACCCACAAATCAGTGTCTGCCTGCTACCACTTGTTACATGATCTTGAATTAATCTCTATTATATATTATATATTCACATTTAAATTTAATTTGTCAATTACAGTAATGCAGAGCGAGTGTTGCTGGGCCCAAAAACACTCGTGGATCTCTGATTTAGTTGTGGGTTGCTTGAAAGAAGAATCTGATTGCAAGAAACTATTTTATTCAAATCTGAGCAAAGACATTACAACAAATACATAATTAAATTAGAGCCGGAAAATAGTATTTTAAATTAATGTAATATAGATCACCTTAGAGGTTATGGCTTTGGTCGATTTCTGGCCTTTTTAGTTTTAATATTTTTTTGTATTTTGTATTTAAAATAATCAAAAGCAGTTCTCAAGTTAAGTATCAAAATGTGGTAATCAGGAATTCCTAGTTAATCAAATGGCGGTTTATTAAAACAAGCGAGTGGTCGGGAATAAATAATAATGTATTAGTCCTCCTAACTAAGCCTCCTGACCTCCGACACACTCTATCCTCCTATATCTTTTTACCACCAATTTAAATTATGCATTCATATGATTCATGATTAACTTATTTATAATATGAAGTGGTTCCTGATCTGAGCTCTGAACTGCTGCTTAATTAATTTTACTCTTTTTTTTTTTTGAAATCAACCAAACAGTAACACTCTGTTCTATGAATACTAAATTTCCTAGAATTTTGTATTATACTTAATTTCCAGCTCTTACAATTATTTTAGCTTAGAGACAATTGATTTGAGTTTAAATATTTTCCAAAAGTTTTCTTGCTTAATACAAATTAATTCTTGTACAG
Source organism: Allygus modestus (assembly GCA_963675035.1). Lineage (NCBI taxonomy): Eukaryota > Metazoa > Arthropoda > Insecta > Hemiptera > Cicadellidae > Allygus > Allygus modestus. The sequence goes on along the minus strand of OY776112.1, from coordinate 17,198,787 downwards.
GGAAAAATATCTTTAAGTTAAATTATGACAAATAGAGAGTTGCTATAAATAATTTGTGAATACGATATTACATCAAATAATTAACAAAGATAAATGAATTTAAACTTAACAATTATTAAACTTTGACCAGTACCAGTTATGACATGTGCCCTATGAAATATGACCAAGTATGTAAAATTAATAAATATTACTCACATGAACATTGTAGAAAATTACATACACAAAACGCTCACAATATTAATACACTGTAACACTACTATGCACTTAATATTAATAATACCAGTTGTTTAATTTATTCCCCGTAAAACGACAAGAATGGCAGTGTTAAAACCTGCTCTTAGCACGTGTAATTTAGAAAAAAGTTTTATTAATTAAATAATACGAATGTGATTGTACCGCGAATTTCGGCCTTTTCTTTAAAACAATTCGCGAAATAGAAAACGTATGGGGTGCACCCCGTTAACAAATCGACGAACTTTTGGAATTGGCAAATAAACGCGGTATTGAATTTAGAAAAAGGTTTTTGATGATGTTACACCGAATAGTTCCGGGCTAAGAGAACGAGAAGCCGCCGTCGTCCAGTTTTATGAGCGAGGCGGGTCACGTGACTGCATTGTTGTCAGTTACTCCTGTACGCGGTAGTGCCTTCTAGATGTTTCTGATATGGCGGCAAGTTTGAGTTTGAACTTGTAACATTGCAGTGATTTATATATATCCCATAAAGAATACGTTAACCGTACGTGTACAAATTTCCGTACAAAATGGATTTAATTTTGTTTGCTTACCTATTTTGAAATCCAATAGTTCAGTTTATTAAACAACTGTTTTTGGTATGGATAAGTTTAACGAAATTTTCAAGTTTGTTTTTTTACTTTTTAAACCTTGCAAGTAAAACATAAATTTTGATGTAAATGTGAACTAACCATCTTCAATGTATTTCAAAGTTATTTCACAACTGTCAATTAAGAGTTGAACAGTGCCCAAGTGTATTAAACGATCCAGAATCTACTTGACCTCCGTATGAATAACAGGGTATAGATTGATCTCGTTTGCTCGTTATCCTGGCTGTTTGTTAGCAGCAGTCTAAAGATGTCAAGCGGGTCACGATCGGACCCACACGCCGGCTGGCATAATGGTATCTGTGACCTTATCTTTACCGGGCCTCAAAATGGGTATTGGCCCTACTCTAATAATTGTTACGGCACGACTTTACTTGCGTACTATAAACAAAATTAATATCCTATCCATCAACCATTAGCATTAGGCATGAAAGAAACGCTTCGATGTGACTTTGAAAGTTGACCCTTTTACTTTCTCATCATATAAAGTAAAGAGACTTGAATATACATGTTTCTTCAAATGATTTAAAGCTTGTAATTCCTGATGGATATATTCATATTTTAGCCTTAATGCTTTTTGAAGTGAAGCAGTAAGTATGTCTGTCTAATTATCAGTTCGTTTGTGTGCCCAATTAAACAGGCTGCGCAGATCCAATGTGGTTTAAAAAGCACAACAGAATCAGGAATATCATAAGATATTTATATTTTAATTTTATTATTTATTTTTAGAGTCATCACATTACAACATATTCTAAAAATTATAAGTATTTTAAAGTAGCTGAAATTTTGTTTTCAATTTTTTACTGTCTCCCCTTGTACATAGTATATGGAGAAAGTATTGTTTCGTAAAAATTTTCGAATTTGAGTTGTTAGTGGAAATATTGGTTTTGGAGCTCCCTGAATCCAAAAAAAGTGATTTTGACATGATGTCTGTGTGTCTGTCTGTCTCTCTGTCTGTATGGATGTGTACAGAGCTAGAGCCCTAACCAATGGTCCGATTTTTATGAAATTTGGTATGTAGGTACTAATCCACAATATCCCCAGGCTTTTTTCATTTTTTTGAATTTTTGATTTTTAAGAGTAGTTATCCCCCAAAAACCGTAAAAAACATGAAAAATCAAAATATCTCAAAAACGGCTCTAATTATTTTAATTACACTTTAGTCATTTGTAGATCTTAAGTGTTCCAAAAAAATGACACCACCCGCATTTCTTTAAAAATTAAGGTTCAGAAATTACAGGACTTAAACATCAAAAATTAAATTTTTTGGCTTTTTCATAAAAAAAACATAAATATAAAAAATATTACTATTCAAAAAAGAGCTCAAAAACGGAATAATTTAGTATCTTGAATTACTATTCTACGATTACTGGTTGCGGAGAAAATTTAAATTTTCATTTTGCGGTAAACGCAGTACGTTGTCAATGTTATTCCTATGGGGAATACAAAAATTACTATTTATCTCTTATTTCCTGGTAAATTTCGTTCAAACTTGATATGCTTGTCAAGTTAGCATTGACCAACAGAGAAAATTCGAAATATGTTGCCCCTTTGAACCCTAGGGGGGGAAATAGGGGGTATTTCCCCTCTTAAAACTACGTGTGTAGCAATGAATTCTGTAGTGCCTCCAAAACAGGGATTTGGGTGGATGTTTTTGAAAACAACTTGTTTACAAGATTTTCTGTACAGTACATTCGACTGTGCTTTGTATTCTATATTTAGTAAATAAAAAGTATTTTATTAATTAAATTTGGGCTAAAAGGGAGAAATTATGTGTCAGTTTCCTGATGCCGTTTATTTATAGATGAAATTCAAAGCTTTCGATCCTAAAAACAAACAAAAACTATATCACTGCTCGCTACAAACTATGGTGTATTGTTGCCGCCGCGCCGTGGTCTTCCAAGCCTCGACAGCAGCCCAGTCGTAGGTTCGAATCCCAGCCATATCAAGTAAACTCTATCAGTAAGTACAACTCGCGCTGAAGTGTCTCATCCCTTACTTCGTTGGATAAACTTTACGCACACATCGGTAGTATACGGACGGGCAAGGTAAGGCAAAAAAAGACTGACAACGTCTTTAATTTATATTGGGAACAAGTTACAAAAAAAGCTGTAAAATACAGCCCAAAACATATCCAAAACTGTCTGACGTTATTAAAAATAGCTTAATTGGCTAAAATAGACGTAAAATTAAAACCATAACTATTATGAACAATTTCCCTACTACACAAGCATGCAGTTACAGAAAATATTAACAATTAAATTTCCTGGCTTTGCAAAGAACATTTTCCAATGTATCTTCAGTGAAATAAGCAGTGAACTGATGCTATTCAGTGGTTAAATGATATTACTCTCTCCTTAAAAGAGAGAGTAATAAGTATTGCCAACTACTTAAAGGACCCTAATAAAAAACTGAAAACAGTTGATCCAAATAATATCTAAATTCATTCTAATTGAAAAAATAGATGTATTCTTTTACTTTTTATTGCAATGTTTTATCCGGTCTATGACAATGTCCTACATTGTAATCCTAGAATTACAAATTACGGCATTAAATGATTTATGATTTATGATTAAATTAACATTTGAGAAAATACCGTGATAACTGTTGTCATATCAAGACATAACCAGATTTACCTGAAAGACTTTAGTGGTGTTTAAGTCAAGATAAATAATATACTATGGATATTTGAGCGTAAAATATAAATCAATTTTACAAGAACAACTCAAAACATATGGTTCTTCATTATAATGATTATAAGGGTTACAATAAGGCAGTGGTCTATGTACCTAATAAATGTTTAGTACGTATTTTCGAGTTCCAAGAAAACTATTAACTGTATTATTTATTTTTTTAAATGTACCCATTAAGTATTCAATATATAACCCACTTATTTGACCGAATACCAGACGTGTTGCTCCCAGTGAGTCAGATGGTGGCGTCATCCATTGTTGTGAGTCCTCAATGACCCAATTAAAGTTGCAAAACCCCAGAGCAAGTTGCAAGATTGATTCACGGGTTGGCCACGGTGGTCCAAAATCTCTGAAACCCTTGGAGACAAGAAGATAAAACAATTGCGTCATAAGAGTTTGCCCATCTCTATCACTCAGGGGCATTACGTCCGGAAGACCTGACTAGTGTAATTACGGACTTAAACCAGGCTAATGACGGTGGGTCTTAGAAGTCGTAAAAACAAATAACGAGTTGGGACATTACTTCGGTATAGTAAACTTCATTTTCAATTATTACATTGCGTTGCTAAGCTATTTATTGCGTGTAATTGTGTTTATTAAGAGATAGATTGTGTTGTATTATGAAACTTGAAGGTCGCTTATTAGTTGTTACGCAGCATATAACGCAGCATTAGTTGTTACTAAAGCTAACAAATTTTAAAATTAGTCAAACACGTGTGTTATCTCCATCAAACATAAATTTTATGCTTCAGCCACTATCTAAGGAATCCGTCTTTTAAAAATAAATTCTCTAGCAGCTATGATGACATCCCGATGCCCATTATTAAAGTTGCAGCTGAATTTTTAAAATCTCCCTTGAGCCATATCATAAATTCTTATTTTATCTCTGGCATTTTCCCAGATTAATTGAAAATATCTAAAATCAAACCATTAATCAAAGAAGGTGATTCAAAAGAACCTTCGAATTACAGACCAATTTCAATACTACCTTCATTTTCTAAGATTTTTGAAAGGGCTATGAGCATAGGATTAATTGCATTTTTGGAAAAAATTGCCTTTTAGATCAAGAACAACATGGTTTTTGTTCAGGGAAGTCAGTCATCAGTGCTAGTTTAAATTTTATTGAATCTGTTGCAAGTGGCGAAGTTGTTACTGGGATCTTTATGGATCTCAATAAAGCATTTGATAGTGTCTCACATTCTAAATTAATAGAAGTTTTAAAATCACTAGGAATTCAAGGAAGGGCCTTTTCGTGGTTTAATTCATACTTTCACAATAGACAGTTGAAATCACTCATATAAATAATAACCGTAAAATAAATTATCCCTCTTCACTAGAATATATAAATTATGGAGTGCCACAAGGTTCTATCCTATGTTGTTTAAAAGGCTTGCCAAATTTAATAAATGAGGCCAAAGTCTACCTATATGCTGATGACATTAATTTGAAAATTTACAGTAAATCTCTTCAAAATTTAGAAGAATTAGCCTTTATTCAACCATCATGTATCAGTCAATATTTATGTAATATGAACCTATGTAAATCCTATCAAAACTAAGTATATTTCTTTTTCAACTGCTCAAAATTCTGAAACTGACCAATCAAACATTTTTTTGGGTGATAAGTGTATAGAGGAAGTAAAAAATTCAAATTTTCTGGGGCTTATATTGGATACAAATTTAAACTGGAACCTCCATGTTGATCAAATATGTAATCAAATCTCATCCGGATCGTATGCTTTGAGAAAAATATCGAAATTATGTCCCATTGAAACATTAAAAACCACATATTTTGCTTTTGTTCACTCGCACATTTATTAGTGAATTTCCTTTGGAAAGTGAACTATTAGCACGACCCGCACGGTGAAACTTAAGCCCGGGACCACCATAGAAGTTCCTAACGTGACCCCCTGAACACGTTTTGGGGGGTCGTTCAAAATGTTATATATATATAGTCAAACAAGACTATATATAGTGCTTTTTATGTATATATATATATATATATATAGACATATATATATATATATATATATATATATATGTATGCACTCTAGCAGTCACATTTTTTGTCCGATTAACTTCAAATTTGGTAGGGACGTTCCTTTCTGTAATCAGTTGGACAAGTTCGTTGGGCAAAACAATCGGAAAACTATAAACCCTTTTTTTGGGGATTAATCTTTCAAATTTCGAGTTTTTGGGCCCAAAAAGGGTCAGAAAAGCCCTGGATGTAAAATTAATGCATGTAAAAAGATGGGAATTAGTGAGGCGAAAGTTTTAAGCCCTCTCTCATAATTCTAGCATAAATATTTACCGAGTTATTAAAGAAAATGTGTTTCGACTAAACACAGTACGTTGTCTTATGGGGGTTTTATACTAGAAAAGCCTGTTATTCCTTTTGTTAGAGTACTTTTATCATCCCCAGCAACTCACGCCTACTTTCAAGCCTGCCTGGACCTTCTCCTAACATTATAATGCGCAAAATTGTATTCCCAGCTTTGCAGGTAAATTAAACCAGGAGCATCAGAACAGCCAAAAACTCAATGTTTTCAGATTTCCATAAAAATTGGAATACATGTTTGTTTTTACACATATTTTGAGTTTTAAAAGTTTTTTTGTGGAAATTCACTTCCCTCACGTCAGCGTGCTGCGTGCGAACTCGTTTTAGAATTGTTCTATACGGATGCACATCTCATGAAAATTTACATAAGATTTTAGTTTTAAAAAACAAACAATACGTCTAATGTTAGGTTTGAAATGGATTGATTCAGATAAAGTTCATTTTGCAAGCTGGGAATTTTTACAATTTGTAGTCTATATATTTTTTATTAATTTTACGAAATGTTAAAAAAGATTAAGCAGATTTTAAAACCTTGGGCTCAAGTCATAATTATGACACGAGGAACAAAAACGAAATTGCTTTTACCAAACATAAACTTAAGTTCCTTGAAAAGAAATCTTCCTATCCAGGAATTAAATTTTATAATCTCTTCCCTGACAATATTTGAAAAATTGAGGAATTTAAGATATTTAAAAAAGAATTAAAGAAATACCTGCTCCCAAAACCACTTTTTCCCTTAACTAATAAAGATCTAGGCCCGGAACCATGATAACTTTTCGTTTTCCCCAGATTCCAAAAACACCATTATTATGTAAATGATCAATTAATTTAGTTTATTTTATTTACATTAACAGACATATTCTTGTTTTAGTGTTTAAATCAATGACACCATTCTTGTACAACATATTAAGTCATCTTTATAATAAAGAATGTTTAACTATTGACTATATCTTGAGAGACACGATGGATCACTTGTAGTAAAGAAGTTTAATCTGTTCGTACTTTTACAGAAAGTTGTAAGAGGTTATTTTAAAACGCTCAAATGTGAAGTATAACTTTATTTGACTTATCTGAACAATTCTGATCAACCATATTAACATGGTTTAATTTAATCAGTTATTAGGTAATGCTAAAAGTAGATTAGTAGGCCCTCTAACTATTTTCCACAATTAAATATTGTATTGTTTGGTTCGAGAGCCACTTGTCTATATTTAGCTGTCGTTTGCCTAAACAATGATTACAACACCAAATTTAAATATAAAAAGTTCGATGTAAAGTAAAATATATTCAATGAATTATTTATACTGAAGCTCAAAGAGTAGAGATAATATCTTACATTTATGTAAGTAACGCTGATAGGAATCATTACTCCAAAAGCACGAACCTTTTATTTATTTAGGCTTTAAAGTATTCATTTATAGATTTTACTCCCTCACCATAAACAATTACGTTACGTGAAGCTGATTCCGGTTTTAAAAGTAAAATTGAAATTAAATTTTGTTTTCTATATAAAATGTCTGTTATGTACTGTTATGTATGTTACTGTAATGGATGTTTTAGCGAATTTCCCCTATAGGGAAGAAGCTATTACTGTAGTTGGTATAGTAAGACCTAGGCCCGGGACCATGATAACTTTTCGTTTTGAGGTCCCCAGATGCCAAAAACACCATCCGTTCAAAACTGTATATATATATATTTTTGCCGATATATTTTTGGATTTTTTGCTCTCATAGCAGCAAACCTGCGTACTCAGCCCCATGTTATTCTTACGGAGAATAAGTAAAATCTTATCTCGGTTAATTATGGACATAAATTAATAACACTTGGTATGTGGCTTTACCTAGTTGAGTTATATTGATATTTGTATTAAAACCCATTTGTTGTGTCCCTTGTTTCAGCAAACTCGAATACTCAGCCGCCATGTTATTCTTATGGAGAATAATTTAAAGGTCAAAATCCTTTATTTATGAATGTATATTGATGCAACTTGGTATGTGGCTTTATGTGGTATTAAGATACACATATATAAATTGGAAATTCGCTGAGTACGCAGGTTTGCTGCTACGGGTGTACTTAACTTTGTAAATTAATCAATAAAATCTTGTAGTAAACGTTAAATAACAGTCACGTCTCGCGCAGCGGTGAGTTAACTCTCAGCGCCGGCGCAGACGCCGTTAGCGTCGCGACTACGCATGCGCAGGAGGACTCCCGCATGTCACCGTTTCCTAGACTGCAGTTTGTATAATGTAACAGTTAGTGCAATTACATTGAAGGGGAGGGGAGAAGGTAGAGCCGTCCTTGCATACCTTCCTGTTCATCCTCTCGGCTTGGGAGGCCGCCAGTTGCATTATACAGGTTACTTTAATTATGTAGTGAAATAATTAAACGGTAGCTTCATTACGTTTGGTTAAGTTTCCTTGAAGGGGAACGTTTTTAACTGAAAGGCCAGTGCAATTCAGTTATAGATTAATAACACACTGAACCTTGCCGTTGCTTGTCTTCTTCCATACTAACGACGAGTCGCACAAAATAATGGATAAAATTAGATCAGATAAAAAGACTAAGCTATTATAAGACGAGAGCTAGTATATTTTATTTAATTTGCCACTGAACTTAAGAGATCCTCGTTTCTTTGATCGACAGAGATTCTTTATCCAGAAAGATCATTTAGAATAAATTAGCAGTTATAATTTTTTAAGTTATATGAGGGAGTGCCAGTCACAAAATATCTCCCCCTCGTCCCACGGCATTCCATAGCAACATAAAAAGAATGTAGGCCAAAATATATATATACAAAACGCAAACTAAACAAAAATGATAATACATATGTGTTAATGTATAATGACCTGTGGCATTATCAAAACTACCCTTACAGCCAATTACAAAGCCTGGACTAACAGATTATGCGATGTGTGACTGAGTAAAATGTCGATATCTCAAATCATAATCATTTAGACAAATTCCAAAATATTAATAGTCTAAGATTTATTTGTGGGTAAACAATTTGCGATATCAAAATTCTGATTGCTGAAACTACCATTTTTCTTTTTAAAACGAAACATAAATCAAATATTTTAGATAATCCGATGAAGTGGGACGGGCTTTGATAGTTAACAATGATCTTATGGGAGAAGCAGAGGACTGTAGTCAATGATCTTATGGGAGAAGCAGAGGACTGTAGTCAATGATCTTATGGGAGAAGCAGAGGACTGTAGTCAATGATCTTATGGGAGAAGCAGAGGACTGTAGTCAATGATCTTATGGGAGAAGCAGAGGACTGTAGTCAATGATCTTATGGGAGAAGCAGAGGACTGTAGTCAATGATCTTATGGGAGAAGCAGAGGACTGTAGTCAATGATCTTATGGGAGAAGCAGAGGACTGTAGTCAATGATCTTATGGGAGAAGCAGAGGACTGTAGTCAATGATCTTATGGGAGAAGCAGAGGACTGTAGTCAATGATCTTATGGGAGAAGCAGAGGACTGTAGTCAATGATCTTATGGGAGAAGCAGAGGACTGTAGTCAATGATCTTATGGGAGAAGCAGAGGACTGTAGTCAATGATCTTATGGGAGAAGCAGAGGACTGTAGTCAATGATCTTATGGGAGAAGCAGAGGACTGTAGTCAATGATCTTATGGGAGAAGCAGAGGACTGTAGTCAATGATCTTATGGGAGAAGCAGAGGACTGTAGTCAATGATCTTATGGGAGAAGCAGAGGACTGTAGTCAATGATCTTATGGGAGAAGCAGAGGACTGTAGTCAATGATCTTATGGGAGAAGCAGAGGACTGTAGTCAATGATCTTATGGGAGAAGCAGAGGACTGTAGTCAATGATCTTATGGGAGAAGCAGAGGACTGTAGTCCTCTCTTAATCGTCAGTCCAGGCTTCGTTGTAATTGGCTGCAAGGGTTCAGATAATCTCTTATTTTGGTTCAGTTTACGTATTTTAGTATGCTTCTTGGCATACAAGACATAGTTTTGCTGTAATATCCGTTTTAGTTATGAATGTGTAGACCAATAAATGCGTTGTACTAAAGATAAAATTGGTTGTCGACAATTTTCTAACTTTAACAGTAATTTTGAATTTACTTTTTTCAACAGATGGGTGGTTAGAGGTTAATTCACATTTAGCGAAGGCAGCCAAATTTTTATTTTTGTGTCAATAAGGTTTAATTAGATTTCAAAGAATCATTGAAAATATTCCTTAAAACCCTTAAGGGAATGAATATATTTTTAAGGACGGATATTAGTCACCCAAAAACGTATCTCACGCTGTTTTCAATATCATCATTCAGCCAAAACGGCCATAAAACGTTAAAGTTATTTCTGGCCAGTTCCTTTACCTCTATTAAGTCAGCATTTCCACGGCAGCTAGAACGGCGATTATGATTAGCATAATAATCGTCGGCGACCACAAAACTCTCACACACACTTAAGTCCACACTCACACTCGCACATGGCGCTATCGTCATCTTGATTTATGACTTTCCCTCCAAGGTTATTTCCCCCTGCAGGTCCTACAGTCTGCATTCTAATTCCCAATGCACACAGAGTATAAAACCAATTCATCTGCCTCGTTATACACAAACGAGGTTTCAAAACCCCGAAATTTTCAGACGTAACTCATTCTGTTGAATCATACGCGTTACATTAATGGGTTACTGCATTTTAAGCAGCTGATTTGTTTGGTTGTTAGACGGGGGTAATTATGTGTGGGGAACCTTACCTCATGTCATCTCATTATTCATGTTACGGGTGACCTTAAATATTAAAACAGAGTCACTAGATGGTATTAAATATGATGGTATTAAGATGGTATCTTTATGGGACGAGGCTTTTGTCATTTATTTAATTGGTTTAATGACAACTGTCAAGTGTTATTTCTGAAAAAGTAGAATTTAAATTTAATAATAATACTAGTTGGTTTTTAGTTGACAATTTTACGATATAAATTCTGTTACTATTAAAATCATAGAAATAATCATTGATCGTAAGATGAACATTGGAACAATTGGATGAATCTGCCAACAACTCTAGAATCTGGAATTTTTTCGGTGTATTAGAAGCTCTTTCTAACAAATTTACATTAAATTGGCTTTGCAGCTTGTGGGTAATGGAACAACGAACATGTATTCTCAGCCCCTGTATTACCCCACCCCCCTGTATTATATTACCCCTCCCCCCCTGTATTGCCCCTGATAACTTGTATTATATTAAGGAGGTTGGAACAAGTAGAATTCATTTTAGATTAACTTGCCCTTACAAAACCTTTGTGCAATTCATTTTATGATAAACATTTTAAACATTTACTCCATAACATTAGCAGAGGTCTATTTCGATGAACGTGAGGAGGTTAGAGGTATCTAGGAACTATCCATAATAATATAAAAGAAAGGTTGTATAGGTTGTAAAGGTTGTTAGCTTCATCGATGTAAATCTTTAAAGAAAACTCTCCTTAACGATTGAATTCAAATTATGACGTATAGGCTTACCCAAGTTTCAAAATTCTACTAAAGCACCACCTTATGTGTTTTCAAAGTTTCAGTTTTATTCTTACGGGTATTTATTTGTTCATTGACCAACTTGACAACAGTCTGAAACCTTTTATAAACATTTTGGTTTGTTTGGTTGTGACCAACAATGAAAAATTACCTTATATAGTAACCCTCTTGCAAGAGTTATTATAATTAAATATCCACTCCAATTTTAAATTGCAGATAATTGAAAGAGACACAAATGCTATAAACGGTCAAACCATTCGATGTTCCATTTGTTTCTATTCTTCAATGCGCTGTTTGCCAAATAAGAAAATTTAGTTTTTCTAAGTTTACCTAAAAAAATTATGTATTACAAGAGGAGATAAGGCTTGTTATATCAAACAATCAATTACAAAGGATTCAACATCATGTATCAGCCCCATCCTGGGCGTTTGGAGTGTGAGTGGAATGCATTTACGAGTTGAATGTTTCCCCGAACGTTCCAGACGTCATCGTCATTGTCAGAACAACACTAGTGTCCGTCAGCATCAGTCAATCAACCAGTCAATCAGTCAGCCAACCAGTCAGAGCATCAGTCATTCGCTACTACCGGAGTTAACACAGCAGATTTCACTTCATCAATTTGCCTATAGAGTTGAACAAAACTTCAGTGAATATTTTGGCACGCTCAGAAGATTTAATCAGACGTCACCGATGGTATGATGTTATTCAAAGAACTCTTGCTACTGCCAACTCACCAGTTGGCGCGTTGATATATATCTAAAGTTTAATAATCTGTGAGAGCTTCTATTTTCCCAAAGTTATATGGTGGTGATATTTAATCTTTCTTCAAATGTTGTAGACTGGACTTCCCAACGTAAATCAGTCGATCAGTAACCACAGAACAGGTTAAATTTTTGGTTTTCTGGAAAAGAAATATATACTTTTTTGTGTGTAATAAGGGATGAAAATCAGTGTACTTTCAGATAACAAAACTACTTTCGAAATTTGGGTAAAACAGATTTGGAAAACTAAAGAATCCAACTCAATAAATAAAAAATGTAGAAATAGGTTTTAATTTTGAAAATTATTAATTTATAAAAAAAAACTGACTTAAAAGACAATATAAAGCCTTTAGTACTATAGTTAGTTGAGACCTTATTTTGTCTGCTCGGGCTGGAATACCTTTCAACAAAGTCATTCCATTTAGAACTGAATTATACCGTTAAAAAAATTTTGGATCTTTTAGGAACTTTTGGAGCGAGGGGAAGGAACATCTTAGGCCATCTTTGATGGAATGATTAAATACCCCCGTCGCAGCAAACCTGCGTACTCAGCGAATTTCCAATGCATAATATTTGTCTTAATACCACATAAAGCCGCATATCAAGTTTCATAAAAATATATTCACATATAAGCGATTTTACTTATCATCCATAAGAATAACATTGGTAATGAGTACGTAGGTTTGCTGAAACAAGGAGCATAAACAATTGGTTTTTATGCAAATATAAATATAATTTAACTAGGCGAAGCCACATAGCAAGTTTCATCAATATTCAATCATATATACGCACCATATAACATTTTAGTTATTCTCCATAAGAATAACATGGGGGCTGAGTAAGCAGGTTTGCTGCAACAAGGAACAAAAAATGGGTTTTTATGCAATTATCAATATAACTCAACCAAGTGAAGCTACATACCAAGTTTTATTAATTTATGTTCATAATTAAGGGAGTCATTACATTTTACTTATTCTCCATAAGAATAACATGGGGCTGTGTATGCAGGTTTGCTGCTACGGGAATAATCAACAAAAATCAGTTTTTTGTGCAAATATCAATATACCAGTACTACGTGAAGCCACATACCAAGTTTTATGAACATACATTCATAAATAATCAAGATATCAAATTTTATTTATTCTCCATAAGGATAACATTGGACAACGTACTGTGTTTAGCACTTTGAATATCTCAGCAACGGTTGGGCGTAGAATCACAATTTAAACACCAAAATGATCGTTTTGTAGAACTGAACAGATTGGTAAAAGCAAATGTGAAGTTTACATTAAAATAAACTGAGGAAAAGCCAAAAAACTTTTTCCCATAAGATTAACATGGGAGATTTTATGAGTAGGTTTTTTTGGATTTTCTCCACAACCACTTAACCTAGGTTAATAATTCAAAATACTATATTATTTGTTTTTTTAAGCTCTATAACATGGTTAAAACCAAAATTAAGTTGTTCAAAAATGTTAGGGTGAAAAATGCAAAAAAATTATTTTTGAAAAATTTAAAACCCCCATAAACCCCCCTTCCCATGGTCCGATTTTTCTCGTTTTCGAACTTAAAGTCATGAATGTCATTTTACATATTTGAGCCAAATTTCATCGAAATCGGATGTTTGTTACTCGAGTTATCGCTTTCACGGACACATACATATATATACATATATATAAATTTGAACGAATAGTGTTTTTGTCATCTGGGGACCTCAAAACAAAAAATTATTATGGTCTCGGGCTTAAGTCTGACTATGAGACCTACGGTAATAGCTTCTTCCCTATAGGGGAAATTCGCTAAAAAGAATAGAGTTGTAGAATTAAATCTTATTTATTGAGGAGCAGCCATACGTAGCGGTTAGAGCGGGTGATTTTAGCCCTCGTCCCAGTTTGAACCAGCTTTAAGCTGTAGGCCAACCTATCTAAATAGGAAATCCGTATAGCCGTCTCGGCCCAGACAAACTATCTCTGTAATGTAGATCTCCCTCCACTAAAACCGTGTGATGGAACAAACTATTATTAATTGGGTGAACAATGCACTTTAAACGCCGTAACAATGGAGAATTTGCCCTAGTTTACAGCTGGCCGGGCTAGGCCACCACTCCTGACCTAGCCTGTGATTTCATCATGTCCGCACCTTTCTTAGTTTACAAAGCTATGAGACAGTAATGTTTCAATATTTATGTACTATTTACAAAATATACATATCCTGACTAATTTGGATTGCTTATTTCTGAATAGGACAACTAATCTCCTATAAGTCAGCTAAAATATATTTGTAATTCCAATTTCTGAAGTCTAGCAACCAAGACTATTTGCACTATGATTTGTTTCAATGTTTTATGCGTACTTAAAGTATGTTATTCCGCAACATATTCTTCACAATTATCTATGACCATAACTGATTGACTCCGTTGCAATTTGTCATAGATTTCTGTTATTATTTTACAATAGTAAAAGGCTAAAATGCTTTCTACAAACAGTCTCAAACTTGGCGTCTATAAGATTATAGGTTTTAATTTATTTTCCTTCAACACATTTTAAGTCATGGTAAACATTTATGTAAATCTGGTTGCATATGTCGCTATGTTGAATATCAGATTCAAGATCAAGCAACAAGAACCACTAAGAAGTGTAACAAATTTAGACGGGAGAAGAGAAGAATCCACTAAATTCCCAGTGTTCAACTTTAATGGTATAGAAGGACATAGAATAACGTTAGAACATTTAAGATTTGTACAATAATTTTTCATTCCAGAAAAGAAAATTACAACAAAGTCCATGCATCCGAAATTTACTAAGTTAACTACGATTCCGATCGTTTTTAAACTGGTCATTTTCTTAGTTCTATGATTCAAGAACCGTCTACCCGCTTTGAAAAACAGTAGGTAAGATCTAATGTCGCGAAGAACCATACTTTATAGAATATAGAATAAATCTTCGACGTCCACAAGAATGTTAAGAAAGAAAATTTAATTATTTTTTAGATGAATTGTTTATTTATTAATAAATTCAATTTTTTATATGGATGAATTTGTGAGTGAGCGTGTAATCTTTTACTTTGGTGGCACATAAAATAAACTTATTTACGGAATTTACGATAGCCAATAGATTTTTATTTGGTCATTTTCTTATTGGACCTGATGCTGATCAGTATGGAAAATCTAAATTTATTGCTTTCTACCATATTATATATGTATTTACGCTCTTGTAAGTGAGCATTGTTTAAGAGTAAATATATAATTTTAACTTTGTAAGTAGTTTTTAAATTAATTCCCATAAAATCAGATGTGTTAATTCTGCCCTTTGGCCATAACCCATAAAATTACAAATCTAGAAAATCTAAAAAATATTTTCCTACAACAATGCCAGGACGTCCGCGCTACCAAGCACCTTGTCCCATTGTACCGCATGTCTTGGAGGCCAGGGCTAAAGTGGAACTATATACTACTAAAATAACTATACTTGCATACTTTTGCCATTATAGATGATTTAAATATGTTAATTTAGTTTCAGAAAAATTTTAAAACTACTAGTTTGACTGTAAAATAAGTAAGTTACATACCAAGTCATTATTAACTTCTAATTAAATATCCAGTAATTAAGTTTATTGAGTATTAGGGCCTAAACGATAAATTAGAATATAATTTTTTACTGATATCTTAAGTTTTGTATATGATATTTTTGTGTAACGAACATAGGAATATACCAGGATATCAGTTCAATGTAATAAATGAAAAAAAATAATTTTGTATTTTAAGAATCATTATTATAACTAATGCAAAATAATCATCAAAATAAAAATCAATGTTCCCCGGGTAGAAACTATTTAAACATATAAAGAAAAGGATCGTACCGTATTAGGATGGGCGGTAGGTAGGGCTTGGTAGTCAAAACCTCCTTGAAAAATTATTTTCCAAAAACTAAATATTTTATTTACTTGTTCATCATAATAGCAGCCCCACCAAATTTGTTAGTGTTACAGAGAAGAATACTTCTCTCTGTAACGCCAAATAAATGAGGTTTACCAAGAATGTAGGGACATCTCCCACTCTTCACGTTTTTAAAAGAAACTTTTTCTTTTTTTATTTTTGTGTGCTTACTACACACCCATTCCATCTGTAACAAAACGCTCCTGGCACAGATACAAAAAATAAAAACGAGTTTGCACGCAGCACGCTGACGTGAGGGAAGTGAATTTCCACATAAAAACTTTTAAAACTCAAAATCAGTGTAAAAACATACATTTGTCCAATTTTTATCGAAATCTGAAAACTTTGATTTTTTGGCTGTTCTGATACTCCTGGTTTCATTTACTTGCAAAGCTGGGAATACAATTTTGCGCATTATAAGGTTAGGAGAAGGTCCAGACAAGCTTGAAAGTAGGCGTGAGGTTGCTGGGGGTAATAAAAGTACTCTAACAAAGGAATAACAGGCTTTTCTAGTGTAAAACCCCCATAAGACAACGTACTGTGTTTAGCCGATACACATTTTCTTTAATAACTCGGTAAATATTTATGCTAGAATGACGAGGGAGGGCTTAAAACTTTCGCCTTTCTAATTCCCATCTTTTTACATGCATTAATTTTACATCTGGGGCTTTTCTGACCCTTTTTGGGCCCAAAAACTCGAAATTTGAAAGATTAATCCCCAAAAAATGGGGTTAGAGTTTTCCGATTGTTTTGCCCAACGAACTTGTCCAACAGATTATAGAAAGGAACGTCCCTACCAAATTTGAAGTAAATCGGACAAAAAATGCGACCACTAGAGTGCATACCCATATATATATATATATATATATATATATATATATATATACATATATATATATATAAAATTTTGAACGACCCCCCAAAACGTGTTCAGGGGGTCACGTTAGGAACTTTTATGGTGGTCCCGTGCTTAAGTTTTACCGTGCGGGTCATGCTAATAGTTCACTTTCCAAAGGAAATTCACTAATTAAAAACATCAACAGACATATTTATATTATAAACAGCACTATTTTAAACTATCTTAAATTCGTTAAATGTTTAAAATATTAAAGTAACAAGTATGTTTGGGATTCAATAGTTAACATAATTTAAAATTTCCTATTTAGAAAATCTAACCGTGAATCTAAGTGAATTCCCGATATTCCTTACACAATATAAGTCACCATTATTGTTCAGCTTATGACCTAATCAGCTGATTGATGGAGGAAAAGACGCTAAGAGGAGTAACGGACAGTGACGTCACGGAGGGCCCGGTCTGGCCTTAGTTAAGTCACCTTTGCCTCAGTTAGGCGCAGGCGCAGGAGGTCGGTCGCATTTGAGCTATTGTCCAACTGACCTCGTACTTCATTGGGTGCTGAGTTGCACATCTTTTGTACAGGCTGCACGCCTACAGACCAGATGAGGAGGAAAGCGCACCGTTATAAGTATTCATGACGTTTCTGTAATGACTGGGGACCGAGCTTTGCTAACAGGAAAATCGTATTGATTTCCAGCGTTTCTTTGACAGGTCACTGACTGTTTATGATCAGCTGTTATGGATATGTTATGATTTGTTGCTCCATAAACTAAATGTTATGATTCTCTATTTGGAAATTAGTTTTCAAACGACGTTTTCCCTAGGTTTAAAGATTTTGACAATCGACTTCTAAGTCTCAAAACCCCTATTTTCGAAGTTTAAAAAAAGTCCGTCTGCTGTATCCCAAAATCCATTTAGCTTACATACATTACTCTTTTAAGAATGTAAGATGTAAACAAAATTAGACTTTAATAAATATTCCACGAACGTTGCTCTATAGATTTCCATAATCATAATATTTAAACCAAAATATACCTTTTCATTATAATGGTGTTAAGGAAATTAAATGTCATATGAAAAAACTGGGTGTATTTTTAATAACTTTAGGTGAGAAAATACGAAACATAATTTTAATTCCTGGCTCTAAATTACGCATGCAAGCTATATTTTCAATCTACGTATTTCTCTAACTTACATTTCAATAAACAAGTATACTAGCAAGAGAATCAGTACTTTATAAACTACTTAGCTTTAAACTTTAAAAACATAGTTTTTATTCGTGGGGAATTATGTAACAACCCGGGAAAGTACAAGAGAAAGAAAGTGTTAGTGAAATGACTCACAAAGTTTATTCAGATTGTGATCTTAATTTCCTGCCGTAAATCTGTACGAACAATAAACTAAGTTGGAGAACGTGTAACATGCGTAGCCTACCAGGATCATTCAAGTAGAAAGTGATTCTGTATTGCCATCGCTCAAGTCGATCACACTCGTTGGTCCGGAAATGTGCTCTGGTAACGAGTCATATTCGCAACTCTACATAGCAGCTAATTTATTATTATTGTTACTATTTAAGTTCTGATCGTGATTAGTATTTTTATAAACAGTTTCTTTACATTAAATAAACAGTAATTATCCATACGTAAGTTTAGTGTTGTACAAAATTTGTCTTAACAGGTTCAGCAGTTTACTAGTATGCTATACTACAAATACATCTTAAAACCCTCATTAAAGTTGGTGATCTATAATTTATAGAACTATACTCTTTTGAAATAATTAGAAAAAAATTAACAAGTAGACAATTTAAACGAAAACAATGTAATCAAACAAGGTCAAAAATTAGAATAATTGATTTAACACTTTACATTTTTATAACATATTTATGACAATGTTTGCAGCTCGTACTGTTTCGTCATATTTCCTGAAAGTATTTGAAATAGCTCTATTTTTACCAATACATAGTCAAATATTGGTTACAAAGCAACCAAAACAATTCAAGGTAGCATACCAAGGTAAACTGCAACCACATTGTTGTACTTTAGCTTCCTTCAACAAATTTTGTCACGTAGCAAACAATAAACACCGTCCTGTCATTGGTGGCCATCACCAAGCAAGGATCACACCTTGTAATTTGAGACGGTAAATTGCGCCATCGTAAACGGTGGCGTTCCGAGCAGACGCAGGTAGTAAACGAGGAAAAGCATCGGCCCCAGGCTGCGTCCTTGTATGCCGCCGGCGAAGGCAGGGGTGAAGGCCTCGCTCTTCCTCTGTTTCGACATTTGGACACATTTGCCGCAAAATTAGAATTATAACTGTAGCCTTGTCAGCTACAAGCTTGTACCGCTTTCTAAGGAAGTTGTTTCCCGTGCTGGGTAACTCTAGCGGCGTGTTAACGTTTAACTTTAAATTTAGTGAAACGATGGTTTTCCTTTTCGGTTCTATTGGTGTCGTGAGAAAATCTTCCCCATTAAAATTTATGGTAGTTAATACAATGGTTTAAATACCTTTACTGTCAATGTGATCCTTTAGTTCTAATATAGGCTACTAGTGTTTCGGTTCCTGTGAAATCTTCACCAGGCCTCTGATGTTAAATTTCGTTCTAAATGAACAATTAGTTTTTTTATTAAAACCACTAAAAATATAAACACATATACGAGTACACACAAAACACGAAAACACTAATATTATGCAAATATCTGTGAGATTTTGAATTGCGGCGACGCATACGGTGGGCTCGTCTAGACTCTAGACTCGTTCTTGAGTAATCTAAAATATGTGTTTTAGTGTTTATCGTTGTAGATGAAATAAAATTATATATTTTAAGTCTTTATATTTAATTGTTATTGTTATTGGCTTGAAAAATGTATGAATTAATTCATATTGACAATATTTAAACAGTAGGCATCTTCTTTTAGGCATAAAGTAACCTTAGCTAAAATATTTTAACTTTGATAAGTGAGCAGGCAAAGAAATCCTGAACTAAACGTTGCACATAGATGTTATTGTAATGTATTTTAAATCCTATACTCTAATATGAGTAAGGTTTACTTGCTTGCGACACGGATCTCAAAAACGGCTCCAACGATTTCCTTAAAATGTTAGAAATAACTAATTTCTGGGATAAAAATAAGTTCTAGGCAGGCCTCATTCCCAGGAAAAATCAAATAATTAAAAAAAACTAAAATTAAAAGTTAAAAAAGTTAATAAATGGAGTTTCAAATCAAAACAAAAGAATTGTATCAGCCGTTCATAATCAATCAGGGAATTGTCAAAGTAATACTCATGTTGTTTGTGATTATTAACATGTGGTTTCCTGAGAGCAGAGATTAGAAGATTTGAGTGAAGATTACATATATAGAGTAGTGAAATCAATTAAAGGGACATTGAGCTATAAATAACAACTGGAGTGACCTTAAAAATGTAGAAAAGAGGCAAACGAGTTATACAAATATGATTATCAGTAGAGGGAAGTGGTGAGATATTACTCCAACTCATCTAAACAAACTGACTGGCCTCCCCCGAGCAAAGATCGGCCCCCCAGGTACTTTAATCTAATTACGGTTAAACAACGTTATGTTAATCAACAACTATGTAGGTGAACGTGTTTATTTCGCTTTTCTGAAGGCTCCTCGGTTCTATCCTAGATTCTTCGTGGTACCCTCATCCTAGACCAGTCCACCTTGGCGGAGAGAGGACCTTACCCCTTATTCGGGTCGCAACTTACACTTGCCTGTACTACGCGATGCTCCAGGCAAGGATACAAGGTAACTCATTTCTCTAACAGTTATTTAAAATTAAACGACTGTAGGTCATAAATAGTAGATGTAAATGAGCTTAGTAAATGAGCTTAAAAACCCTTATCGCATGTCATGTATAATGAAGTCAGTAAATAAAAAACTTCGAATGCCATTTACAGTAATTATATAACCAAAAAATTACTATCGTTTTCATATTGTATATGCCTATAAGGCTAAACGAGTTCGCACGCAGCACGCTGACGTGAGGAAAGTGAATTTCCACATAACAACTTTTAAAACTCAAAATTAGGGTAAAATCATACTTGAATTCCAATTTTTATTGAAATCTGAAAACATTGATTTTTGGCTGTTCTGATGCTCCTGGTTTCATTTACCTGCAAAGCTGGGGATACAATGTTGCACATTATAATGTTAGGAGAAGGTCCAGTCGGGCTTGAAAGTAGGCGTGAGGTTGCTAGGGATAATAAAAGTACTCTAACAAAGGAGTAGCAGGATTTTCTAGTGTAAAACCCCCATAAGACAACGTACTGTGTTTAGTCGAAACACATTTTCTTTAATAACTCGGTAATACTTATGCTAGAATGATGAGAGAGGGCTTAAAACTTTCGTCTCACTAAATCCCATCTTTTTGCATGCATTAATTTTACATTTGGGGCATTTTACACCTTTTTTGGGCGCAAAAACTAAAATATATATATATATGCGTACATATATATATATACAATTTTGAACGATCCCCCAAAACGTGTTCAGGGAGTCTCGTTAGGAACTTCTATGGTGGTCCCGGGCTTAAGTTTCACCGTGCGGATCATGCTAATAGTTCACTTTCCAAAGGAAATTCACTAATAATATAATCTGAGTAGATCAAGCTAGCGAATTTAGCGAATTTCCCCTTTAGGGAAGAAGCTATTACCGTTGTCGGCATGGTAAGACCTAGGCCCGGGACCATGATAATTTTTCGTTTTGAGGTCCCCAGACCCCAAAAACACTATTCGTTCCAAACTGTATATATATATATATATATGTGTGTGTGTGTGTGTGTGTGTGTGTGTGTGTGTGTGTGTGTGTGTGTGTGTGTGTGTGTGTGTGACCGTGAGCACTATAACTCTCGTAAAAATTACCTGATTTTGATGAAATTTGGTATAAACGTGTAAAGCAACATTTATGACTTTAAGTTAGAAAACCAGCCAGATCGCTCCATCCGAAGGTGTATTTTGGGGGGGGTTTTGTACCCCAAAATTTTTTTTTAAATTTGTTATGTATAATTTTGGAAATAGTCAAATTTTAGTTTTTATCATTAGATTCAACTTAAAAAAACACACAATTTAGTATTTTGATCATTCCTCTACGTCAATTGGTTACCGAGATATTGAAAGTGCTAAACACAGTACGTTGTCAAATGTTATTCTTATGGAGGAAAAGAAAAGTTTTATATCTCGCTTATTTATGAACGTACAGTGACAAAACTTGGTATACGACTTCATTTTGCTGTGGTGCATTGATATTTGCTCAAAAAAAACAATTTTTTGTTGAAGGCTCCCGTAGCAGCGAACCTGCGTACTCAGCCCCATGTTATTCTTATGGAATATAATTAAATGCTATGTATCTCTTAATTATGAACGTAAATGAATAAAAACTGGTATGTGACTTCACCTAGTTGAGTTATATTGATATTAGCATAAAAATCAATTTTCTTATTCCTTGATGCAGCAAACCTGTGTACTCAGCACCAATGTTATTCTTATGACGAATAATTAAAATTGTGTATATTTTTTTTGTGAATATATTTTTATGAAACTAGGTAATTGGCTTTATGTAGTATTAAGATTTTGATATTAAGATATTTTTATCTCCAATGGAAATTCGCTGAGTATGCAGGTTTGCTGTGACGGGGGTATTAGTTGTTTCTCAAAGGCTTTTCCTAAAAGGGCAAGTTTTCCAAAATATTATTGTTTACCTTTTAAAGATTCGAAAGTAAAGGTATTGTTAGTTGCTGACGTCTTACACCATCTGCTTGACTTTTCTCATAGCTCAACTCAAAGCCGACGAACAGACCACAGTGCCCACAGTGCCCACAGTGACCACAGTGCCCATAGTGACCAGAGTGCCCACAGTGACCACAGTGCCCACAGTGACCAGAGTGCCCACAGTGACCACAGTGCCCACAGTGACCAGAGTGCCCACAGTGACCACAGTGCCCACAGTGACCAGAGTGCCCACAGTGACCACAGTGCCCACAGTGACCAGAGTGCCCACAGTGCCCAGAGTGCCCACAGTGACCACAGTGCCCACAGTGACCAGAGTGCCCACAGTGACCACAGTGCCCACAGTGACCAGAGTGCCCACAGTGACCACAGTGCCCACAGTGACCAGAGTGCCCACAGTGACCACAGTGACCACAGTGCCCACAGTGCCCACAGTGACCACAGTGCCCACAGTGACCACAGTGCCCACAGTGACCACAGTGCCCACAGTGACCACAGTGCCCATATGTTGATGACCTCGTTGTAAATTTGTATCATAACATCAAAGGTTGTAATGAATTTCTTGAGAGCGTGTTATTTTATTTACATTTTTTGTTTTTCCTGTACTGTACTGTGAACTCTTTATTGAATTTTTTGTATATATTTTAATACCAAATTCTGTATATTATTTTATGGAATAAACAAAAACATTGATACAGTCATTACATTAAAATGCTTTAATTATTATTGCTACGTAAACTACTTGTAAATTTACTGATATAATTTTACTGTTTCATTTTCTTATATTTAGATAATGAAATTGATTCAAACTGTAGTAAGCGTGACATAGTACATTTACAAATATTTGGATTTGACTGATTCTTTCCTTAGTCACCTTTCACCCAAGCCACAAGGATATTTTTTCGTCACGATTGATTAAGGGTAATTTACTGACCCTTTAATCAAATGCTTTAATCAAGGCTGTAATCAAATGAAATTCGCATTGTAAACATTGTAATATTGGTTCCTATTCTTTTTCCTTAACACGTATGATAAATTAATGTTATATGTCTTCAACCTTTAATGTTTGTTATGTTTTAACACTTGCGCAAGATTTGTTATACCAACAGCAGATGTGACTTGGATATATAGGAAGTAGTTTACTTTTTCTTGTTTTTATATAGTTATAAGGAAAGAGACAAGTAATAACCCAAAATTAAAGAAATATTAAACTAAGCAAACATAACAATTCTCATTATTTTGCTTATGCTCTTTATATCAGTTATTTAACATAATTTTCATCAATGGTATGTAATAAAATGGGTCATACAACCATTTTGAAAGGTTTACTCGGTTACTGATATAAATCTATTTCGCTATACCATCATTAATGCTATTTACTGAAGCTGAGATTATATAAGTACGTTTCAGTATATGTGCATGTATATTGTAGACTTTTGTAAGACGTTTTTAGTTACTTTCCTTAATTGTATAATAACTTCTAAAAGTTAGATCAATCAAAGTACGCCAGTTAAAGGGTTATTTGCAAGATTTTCTTGATTTTAATGGTGGTGAGGCTTGAATACGAGTCGTTTAGTGTTAACTCTGATTTACAATAGTAATAACTAACCTCCGACATAATGACTTGGCCTTCTGACCCGGGCCTCATAAAAATAAGGACTCTTTCTTGCCTTTCGTGGCAGATTACTTTTAGATTTACGTGGCCCTTACAAAATAAAACCTTTTTGTCGTTTATATTTCATAAAAAATTACCCACTAAACAATATAAAATAAAAATGTACTTTTGGATGAATATTTTAAATGTAGGCTATAGTTTACGTCAAAAGAGAATATTTTAACATAAGATTAATTCTGAGTATATAAAAGTCATGTTTTTGATGGATTTTGTTACTTTATGTCTGTTTACGGAAATGTGTGTGACATTTAGACTCTTCAGAAGAACAGTAACAACTTAGTTGTTTTAGTAATAACGAGTATAATGGGATTTGTTTAATTTCCCTATGGAAGAGTTAAATAAAAACATGTATCAAACAAACTTTTCTGTAAACAATTATCAATATTACAGATAGAGTAAATTTATTATTAAAGTAATATTTATAACAACATTTAATGACGTACAAATTTTACTCCGTCATATAACAATTCACTCAAGTCTCCATTCACGCAACCTCATGTATTTTTAGTGAATTTCCTTTGGAAAGTGAACTATTAGTATGACCCGCACGGTGAAACCTAAGCCCGGGACCACCATAAAAGTTCCTAACGTGACCCCCTTAACACGTTTTGGGGGGTCGTACAAAATTATATATATATATGTTTGCACTCTAGCGGTCGCATTTTTTGTCCGATTTACTTCAAATTTGGTAGGGACGTTCCTTTCCGTAATCAGTTGGACAAGTTCGTTGGGCAAAACAATCGGAAAGCTCTAAACTCCTTTTTTGGGGATTAATCTTTCAAATTTCGAGTTTTTGGGCTCAAAAAGGGTCAGAAAAGCCCCAGGTGTAAAATCAATGCATATAAAAAGATGGAAATTAGAGAGGCAAAAGTTTTAAGACCTCTCTCGCCATTCTAGCATAGATATTTACCGAGTTATTAAAGAAAATGTGAATCGACTAAACACTGTACGTTGTGTTATGGGGGTTTTACACTAGAAAAGCCTGTTATTCCTTTGATTGAGTACTTTTACCATCCCCAGCAGCCTGCCTAGACCTTCTCCTAACCTTATAATGCCCAAAATTGTATTCCCAGCTTTGCAAGTAAATGAAACCAGGAGTATCAGAACTGCCAAAAAATCAATGTTTTCAGATTTCAATGAAAATTGGACAAATGTATGTTTTTACACTGATTTTGAGTTTTAAAAGTTTTTATGTGGAAATTCACTTCCCTCACGACAGCGTGCTGCGTGCGAACTCGTTTTAACATCTCGGCGTTCATTCTCAGCATTTTCGCACCTCCGACATGACGCGCACTCAGCTTTACTGCGCCGAAGCCTTGTTCTCATCTCTAATCGCTCCATTAATATTTCCCGCTCGACTTCTCGCGTCCTCAACGATTTTCTGAGTCATAGATCGCGTTCACCCCTCCCCCCCACAACTCAACACCCCCCCCCCCCCGCCACAGACACGATGTCACGGTAGTTAGAGAAGCTTTGGAAAATCAAACTATCTTTAGGGATTACTGATTACACTTATTTAATAAACACCCACCCTGTGCAAAAATGCTTAAATGCGAGAAAAAATTTTACTCGTAAATGTAACAATTCTTAAAAAAGCTTATAATGCAACAAAAACTATTTTCTTTTAATGTGAAATAGATTGACACACGGAAGTATATCCCAGCTGCCAGGGGGGAGGGGTAAATATTTTGTAAAAGCACATTGATTATGTAAATCGTATAGATAAATATAATAACGTTATCTAAGAAGCTCTCGTACTATTTGACAACTTCTTTACACTGCTTCGAAAAAGTCGAAGGGGTAGTCATGTTTTTTGCTATTTATTCAGTCTTGGTAATGTTTTTTATTAATTAAACACTTTTGCTAGAAGAAAAATCAATTTGAAAAATAAGAGATCACTGTGATTAGACTAAATGCTAATTGTTCTTTAATGTAGAATTAAGGTAAAAGCAATAAACCAATCATTTAAAAGTTAGCTTTTAAACAGAATTACACGAAAGGACAGTTATGTTGTCACGAGATCAGAAGGTCGTGTTCTGCGACCAAAGGTTACCCAGTCAATAACTGGGAACAATAGAACAATATTTAAGAATGCTTGTAGGAATATCGTTTTTAAAATCAATTTTAAATATGTAAGGAATTTTGTGGTTCTTTCGTATTCGTCGTTGCTGTGACAGGATTTAGACAGGATTACAATTGTACACAACTTTTGAAATTTCACCTAGATGATTCAACTATAAATCATATATTCAGCCAACATATCGGTTGGTAATCAAAGTCAAACCTATCATTTTCGTGCTAAAATAAAAATTAGGTGCTGGAGTCCGTAAACACGTTATACTAACAGCAGATATGGGGTCAAACACAATAATTTTAGGATATATATACAATGATTATATTTAATAGATTTAAATATTAATTTTTAAAAATTATTACTACACTTGTTTAGTCTATATTTTGGATGGGGAAACTGGAATAAAGATGATCTGCAGATGTTTGGTAAAGTTAAGTATTGTTGGAGGTCGTTAAAAAAAGGTATTGTCCGAAAAGAATTAGGAAATAAATTTAAATAAAAATAAATCATACATCAGTAAGTAAGGACCAATTGTCCCCAGCAAAGCCGGTTTTGATTACATTTATACATTCGGGTTCAGTGTTTACGCAGTACGTAAACGTACCAGCGTGTGTTCATACTTTCAAGGTATATACCTCATCATGTAAGCAGGGAAAAGTAAAACCACGTAAAAAAACGTTAGCGGTTGCAAAGTATGTGACTACAATTAATTATCAATCACTAAAATCAATTCAATTATAACTTTTTATAAATTACAGTTAGGATGTTGATACAAACACAATTTGTTAAGTTGATGCTAAATATTAAAGCAAAAGAATCAGATTTATACTTATTTTGATGAAACATTATACTAAATACACGATTTTACCTAAGTATTACATTATACTGAGTAATACTTACCAAAATTTCCATAAGTAGTATTAATTCTGTATACCGACATAGAAGACATGTAAAATTTAATATTTGATTCCATCGTTATTTTTTTGCGAAGTTTGTTAGGTGTTGTTTTACCAGGTGTTTTACCTAGGAGTATAAAGTCCTCTCTACCACGTTACCTGGTGGCGACCCTTTAAGAATCCATTCCGTCATTTACTTAGGTGAGGAGAAACCGTATAAACTCAACGCAGAAGATACATTTCCGGGTTTTGAACCTGGGGCCTACCGAATTTGAAGCGCAAGCGTGACTACTGCTTGCGGCACGTACGAGATGCGGGTCTAGGGCGCTATAACTCTAGACTCGCATCTCCTCTGTACCCGTCTTTTGTTTTTTAAAAGTTAGTGTTTTGGCCAAATAAATGTTTTCGTATGTATTTTGTGTAGTTTATATTTGTTTTAGCGAATTTCCCCTAAAGGGAAGAAGCTATTACCGTAGTCGGCATGGTAAGACCTAGGCCCGGGACCATGGTAACTTTTCGTTTTGAGGTCCCCAGACCCCAAAAACACCATTCGTTCGAAACTATATATATATATATGTGTCCTTGGGTGCGATAACTCTCGTAAAAAACGTCCGATTTTAATGAAATTTGGTACAAACGTGTAAAGCAGAATGTATGACTTTAAGTTCGAAAACCAGACGGATCGAGCTATCCAAAGGGGTATTTTGGGGGAGTTTTGTACCCCAAAAATGGGGTTTTTGAGTTTTTTACATATAATTTTTGAAAAAGTAAATTTTTTTCCATTGGAATCAGCTTAAAAAGACGCACAATTTGATTTTTTAATTATTGCTCTACGTCAATTGGTTACTGAGATATTGAAAGTGCTAAACACAGTACGTTGTCCAATGTTATTCTTATGGAGGATAAGAAAAATTGTATATCTCGCTTATTTATCAATTTATCCTGACGAAACTTGGTATATTGCTTCATTTCATTGTGGTCTATTGATATTTGCACACAAACCCATTTTTTTGCCGATATTTCCCGTAGCAGCAAACCTGCATACTCAGCCCATGTTATTCTTATGGAGAATAATTAACGTGTTATCTCCTTTAATTAAGAACATAAATTAATAGAACCTGGTATGTGGCTTTACCTAGTTGAGTTATATTGATATTTGTATAAAAACTTTTTCTAGTATTCCTTATTTCAGCAAACCTGCATACTCAGCCGCCATGTTATTCTTATGGAGAATAATAAAGGTATTAAGATAAATTAATATGCATTGGAAATTCGCTGAGTATGCAGGTTTGCTCAAGACAACCTCAGAGTGATATATTCTTGTGGCCTGAAGGTGAAGCTTAAGCTTCCATATCACGTGGTATCCACCAAGGATTACCATTTGAATTACTTCGTCGGATCGAAATGTAACATAACCTTTGTAGTACAATTTTAATGTTCTTCGTTCTCCATCACCGAACGTTACTTTCCCGGGGATTGTATATTACTCGAATGAAACTTTCCATACGCACCTGTAGGCTGTACGAACAAATCCCGAGCACCAATAACACAACTCGCACACTCATAAGAGAAAGTAATTAAGGCTGGGTGTAAGCAGTATGTTGTGGCCAGTGAAAGGGTGGAAGGAGTGTCCTAATGACAAGTTAGCATCTATATTTTTAATACGCTAGGCATATTTTTGTCATAATTGTTTTGGAGCGGTGGTGCTACCGATCACCATGTCCAAGGTGTCGTTAGAAAGGTCTTAGCATGTAGTTTTGCCATCAATTAAAAAAATTTATAAAAGTCACCGTGGACATGGGAAAATATGGGGTCAATGTCGCGATTTTCCCCATAGACATAATATGCAGTTACAAACCAACGATCGAGAAATCAGCTGTTTATTTAAGGAAGTGGTTAAACAAATAAAATCTGACCCTGAAAAATGGTTATTGAACGTACAGCTGCAACAAAACACCAGTTTTTATTTGCACAAAATCAAAACATAACCAAAAAAACGTTCGACATAATGGAGACTATAAGTCGTCGACCAGGACGGCCAAGAGGAGGAGGCCGACGAACTTTAACTGAACGAAATACAAACGGGAACGAAATACAAATAAGCTGTTGGTTTAAGTGTGCTCTCCAACAGCCGCCTGAAGATTTCACATTCAATTTAGGACCCCATATTCCCCCGCCATGGACCCCCGCTATTTAGGACCCCGCTATGGTTTTTTTTCACAGTCATAACTCGATAACGGCTGGACGGATTTTAACGTTTGAGGTGTCAAATTAAATGTATTTTTACGTAGATCTGCCAATACGTCTCAGGATTTAAAGAAAGGGCATCATCCAGTGATGGGCTGAATTTTCGGAACAGTGGCGCTATCCGTCGGCGGAAGTCTAAACTATGTGTTGATTGAAAGTACGTTGTTATCATCCATTTTAATATCAGATGTTCAGTAATTTTTGTTTACAGCTGAAGTAACCTTTCGTTGGGTACAAACTTGCTTGAATTCGAGCAACAGGACAACTAGTACAGGTTGGATCCGCGACAATGCGCTCGGACGCTGGCATTTGACGGACACCAGATCCACTGTGCGCCTCTCTTTTGGTTGGCGTTGTTATTAAAATTGTACAAGACTTATCTCTGTTCGTAAGTTATTTTAGCGACTTTCCCCTATAGGGAAGAAGCTATTACCGTAGTCGGCATGGTATTACCGTAGTCGGCATGGTAAGACCTAGGCCCGGGACCATGATAACTTTTCGTTTTGAGGTCCCCAGACCCCAAAAACACCATTCGTTCGAAACTGTATATATATATATATATATATATATATATATATATATATATATATATGTGTCTGTGGGTGCAATAACTCTCGTAAAAAAGGTCCGATTTTGATGAAATTTGGTACAAATGTGTAAAGCAGCATTTATGACTTTAAATTCGAAAACCAGATGGATCGACCTATCCGAAGGGGTATTTTGGGGGGGTTTTGTACCCCAAAAATGGGTTTTTTGAGTTTTTTACATAACATTTTTGAAAAAGTAAAATTTTTTCCATTGGAATCAGCTTAAAAAGACGCACAATTTGATTTTTTAATTATTGCTCTACGTCAATTGGTTACTGAGAAATTGAAAGTGCTAAACACAGTACGTTGTCCAATGTTATTCTTATGGAGGATAAGAAAGATTGTATTTCTCGCTTATTTATCAACTTATCCTGACGAAACTTGGTATATTGCTTCATTTCATTGTGGTCTATTGATATTTGCACAAAAATACATTTTTTGGCCGATAGTTCTCGTAGCAGCAAACCTGCATACTCAGCCCCATGTTATTCTTATGGAGAATAATTAACGTGTTATCTCCTTTAATTATGAACATAAATTAATAGAACTTAATATGTGGCTTTACCTAGTTGAGTTATAATGATATTTGTATAAAAGCCCATTTTTAGTGTTCCTTATTTCAGCAAACCTGCATACTCAGCTGCCATGTTATTCTTATGGAGAATAATTAAAATGTCATAAATCATTTATTTATGAATGTATATTGATGGAACTTGGTATGTGGCTTTATGTGGTATTAAGATAAATTAATATGCATTGGAAATTCACTGAGTATGCAGGTTTGCTGCTACGGGGTATTTTTCTTTATTGATTTCATCTAAAGTACCAGGGAGACCAAGCCATACTCGGCGATATTTGATTCGATTTTTGGTGAAAAATATGTCCACTCTATAAGCAATCTTTATTCAATGGTCTTAGTCACTATTTCCAGGAAACTAATTGTTCATACTTTACCTTGTGTAAGTGTTCATTGACGCTTCACTGTTCAATTTATTCACAGCTGTGGCAATTCATTTGTTTTGATTTGAAACTCGAAACGCCCAATGTTAACATTTCCAATTTCCAAATGAGATTTTTAAGAAAATTTGAATTTTCCTGGGGTTGAAGTTTTAAACAATCTGTTCCGATGGATTCAGAGTTAAATTTTGCAAACAAGCAAACAAACAGACAGACAGACAGACGAACATAGGTCTCGTATTAGAGCAAAGGATTTTGTATTAAATAATTACCCACCGATAATTATTTACTTTCTAATTAAAAAATAAGAGTAATTTGAGTATTATACTTATTCTTATGTACCAAGCCTAAGAAGTATTCTTATTTATTAGCATTCATAACTTATTGAGTATAAATGATGCATAATCATACATTATTGTTTTTGTATTTATGACAATTAACGAAAAATTGTTATAATCTTTCATTTATTTTAAAAATTAAGATTCCTTAGAATTAATTCAGTAAACGATGAAAACAACAAGGACTAATACTGGTTGAATCCAAACTGTTTCTCAATTTGAAAATCACTTCAGCATCAGGAATAAAACGTACGTGTTTATTTTAACACACGACGTGCTAGCTGGCATTTAACCAGCTTCTCGCGGTGTCCAGGGTTCCACTGTGAGAACCCTTTACACGGAAAATATTATCATATTTGTATCAACACACATGTCATTCATAGCATTTTAATCGTTTAACTATATAGTAAATATTATGTCCTTTAGTCTAATATGAGTAAGGTTTGCTTGCTTGCTTGCTTGCGACACTGATCTCAAAAACGGCTCCAACGATTTCCTTCAAACGTTCAAAATAACTCATTTCTGGGATAAAAATAAGTTATAGACAGGCCTCATCCCCAAGAAAAATCAAATAATGTAAAAAAACTAAAATGGAAAGTTAAAAAAATCAACTTATGGTGTTTCAAATCAAAACAAAAGAATTGTAACACCTGTTTATGATTATTAACATGTAGTTTCCTGAGAGCAGGAATTAAAAGATTTGAGTGAAGTGTATATATATATATATATACATATATATATAGTATGAAAATAAATCAAAGGGAAATTGAGCTATAAATAACACTGACTGGACTGGGGTGACCTTAAATGAGTTATACAATCTGATTATTAAGCGGTGAAATATTACACCAAATCATCTAAACAAACTGACTGGCCTTCCTCCGAGTAAAGCTCGGCCCCCAGGTACTATAAGAAAAAATAATATCAGTTCCTGTGGTCGAAAATAGTTATTTTTAACGGACCAAGAACACTTGTGTAGATAACTATAAATTTTATTTTATTTTGCAAAAGGACACAATCAGGGAAAGCAAAAAGATCTAACCTTATAAATCATAGCGATTACTACAAGTTTATTTATCACTATAAAACAAAAAATTCAAAATCGTGTAAAATCATGTAGTGAAAAATATATATAATTTCATACTCTTTTCGTACAGAATTTAACACGTGTGGTACAAAATGCCAACTTTAATGGAAAAATAATAGTAGATAATTTATTATAAACGGTATCAGGAAACTGATACATACTTTCTCCCTTTTAGCCCAACTTTAATGAATAAATTACTTTTTATTTACTAAATATAGAATACAAAGCACGGTCGAATGTACAGCAAATCTTGTAAACAAGTTGTTTTAAAAAACATCCACCCAAATCCTGCTTTGGAGGCACTACAGAATCCATTGCTACACTCGTGGTTTTAAGAGGGGAAATGCCCCCTATCCCCCCCAGGGTTATTAAGGGGCAACATATTTCGAATTAACTCTGTTGGTCAATGCTAAATTGACAAGCATATCAAGTTTGAATGAAATTGATCAGTAAATAAGAGAGAAATAGTAACTTTTGTATTCCCCATAAGAATAACATTGAACAACGTACTGCGTTTACCGCTAAATGAAAATTTCGATTTTCTCCGAAACCAGCAATCGTAGAACAGTAATTCAAGATACTAAATTAATTAGTTTTTTGAGCTCTTTTTAATGGTGAATAGTAATATTTTTTATATTTATGTCTTTTTATGAAAAATCAAAAAACTGAATTTTGGATGTTTTAAGTCCTGTAATTTCTGAACCCGAATTTTTCCAGGAATGCGGGTGGTGTCATTTTGTTGGAAAACTAAAGTTCTACAAATTTACTAAAGTTTAATCAAAATCGTTAGAGCCGTTTTTGAGAAATTTTGGTTTTTCATGTTTTTTGGCGGTTTTGGGGGGATAATTACCCTTAAAAATCAAAAATTCAAAAAAATGAAAAAATGCCTGGATATATCGTGGATTAGTACCTACATACCAAATTTAATCAAAATCGGCCCATTGTTTAGGGCTCTAGCTCTGTACACATCCACACAGACACACACACACACACACACACACACACACACACACACACACACACACACACACACACACACACACAGACAGACATCACGTAAAAACCACTTTTTTGGGTTCAGGGAGCACCAAAACGAATATTTCCACTAACAACTCAAATTTGAAAATTTTTACG
Organism: Allygus modestus; assembly: GCA_963675035.1. Taxonomy (NCBI): domain Eukaryota; kingdom Metazoa; phylum Arthropoda; class Insecta; order Hemiptera; family Cicadellidae; genus Allygus; species Allygus modestus. Next base: position 17,165,128 of record OY776112.1, on the reverse strand, counting down.
AAAACAATACTTTCTCCATATACTATGTATAGAGGGAGAAAGTAAAAATTGAAAAAAACATAAGTCCTATATAAATTCTAAATTCAATATACATAGAATCTAAAGTCTATATACATTCTAAATTTAATATTTCTAAATTTCAAAATTTTATATCCACAGAATATACATAAATCTAATATACATAGATTAACAACTTCAAAATTCTAATATACATAGATTAACAACTTCTGCAGGTCTTTTCGTGGCTTTGCTATACCACTTGTTATTACTTTGTATTTTCTTACAAATTAACCTGCCTACCTGTGTTTATCGTGGCAATGAATTGCATTATTTCACTTTATTCTTTACGCAACATTATTATTGTTTCAGAAGACAAACTCAAGGCAATATCCGATTTCATCTTTGATTATGAACAAAACTAACAGAAAAAACCGGTATCTTGCCACGTGTGTTCCGTCAGACGTAAGACTCGGGTTACCCAAATTTATAAAGAGTGATTAAGAGATACGACCCCATAATTGCCCCTTACACGAGTTAGTAGAGTAAAGAACCAAATGCATCTAGAGAAGATTACACGTTAGAGAACACCCGGGGCTGAGGTTAGACCGGAGACGCCCCTTATTTCGTAACAGTCGGTGATGGCACTATTATTGGACCTCGAAGAATTTGACGGTCTAATCAATTTTCAGGGCCTGATGTTTATTAATGGTTGAACGAGATCGCTACTATTAACCCTAAACGAACCAATTGGCTTTTCTAGTTATACAGTTAAATCAGCACGGTTGCTATGGAAAAACGGATTTCAGAAACTCTTTATTACAAATTTTTAGATAAATTTACAGCGTCAGTTAAACAAGTGGTTCCTATTATAAGCTGCATTGATTAAAAATCACTTACAGGCAGATATACGGAATTAAAAAAAGTGTATATGAAGTGTTTTGCTCCTTTTGATAAGTTCTACCAAATTCTGGATTTGTGCTAAACTTTTGCGGAACACCCTGTATTTAGTACTTATTTGGTTTAAAACTTGAGAAAATCATTTTATAAAAGAATTTCTATATTTTTTTAAATATCTTTGAAACTAAGACATATCATACACAGGAAAAATTAATTTAGTCGTTTTTTTAGAAAATTTTATTCTCTTTATTTTGTCCAAGACAACAATAACTGTTAAGTCGTTAACATATAATAAAAATATAACTAGTCCTATCACTAAGCCTTGAGCAACACCTCTTTTTATAAAATTTTCAATTGAATTAACCGAGATATACACAAAATCATTGTGAATAGGTTCGTGGGCGAATAAGTGAAACAAGCGCGTCCAACTTCAAGTTGAATGAGCGTTTCGAATTGCTCGAAACAAGCGCGTCCAACTTCAAGTTGAATGAGCGTTTCGAATTGCTCGAAACAAGCGCGTCCAACTTCAAGTTGAGTGAGCGTTTCGAATTGCTCGAAACAAGGGCGTCCAACTTCAAGTTGAGTGAGCGTTTCGAATTGCTCGAAACAAGCGCGTCCAACTTCAAGTTGAGTGAGCGTTTCGAATTGCTCGAAACAAGTGCGTCCAACTTCAAGTTGAGTGAGCGTTTCGAATTGCTCGAAACAAGTGCGTCCAACTTCAAGTTGAGTGAGCGTTTCGAATTGCTCGAAACAAGCGCGTCCAACTTCAAGTTGAGTGAGCGTTTCGAATTGCTCGAAACAAGGGCATCCAACTTCAAGTTGAGTGAGCGTTTCGAATTGCTCGAAGAGAATGAGCTTGACTAAATCACTCCGCTTTAAAAGAAGTATAAAGTGCTAATAAAATTTGCTCTTTATAGTGATTGAACCCCAAGCCAAACCGGATGCTCATGAAAGTAGTAAATAAGGTGTTTAGAGGCATTTAAATAATTTCCATGTAACCTAAAAAATTGACGCACGAGCGTAAAACATTGGTTTACAATCATGTGAGCGTCTCCCATGTTATTCATGTAAAGGAGGATTACACTTAATAGTTTGAAAAGATTATAAGTTTAAAAATTCAAAAACTGAGGGGTTCTACAAACTATGATCAATCACTGTTTGAGTCCATTTCCGATTTAAAATTTAACAGATTTATCGGTAATAATTTGCCCGGTGTTGTCTCTAGAGGTGCCTCATAAATCGGACATGATTCCCTCGCTATTAACAGTTAAGAGACCGGTTACCGCTCCCTTCACCACTTAAGACCGTCAGGATACTTCACTCATCCTCTCATCCAGAGTTTTGATGGAAGGTTAGATTATAGATTACGAAATAAGAAGGTGATTAGTATACTGTGTGCGTTCATCGGTTGATAATGTTATCTTTATTTGATCAGGTAAAGTCTTATTGTTTTTGAATGAAGTCACCCTCAGTTGAAATCTTAAATGTACAAATCTTGATGTTTTATTTCGTTAGTAGATGAACTCAGTGATTGTACATCAAAGGATTATTATAGTTCTAAGCTTCAACAGCTTAGAAATAAAATAGCCCTAATTGTATTACACACATAATTTAATTAAAGTAAATCTCAGAGCAACTTAATAAAGTAATAACTTACACAATTAACGATTTCGTATAAAGTTAATTATCAGAACTAAGGCCATCTGCAATGGACATATTTGAATATCAATTGGCACCTCTGCTTGTTGACCGGTAAGCAATCAAAGTTTAATTTTAAAAATAGTTTGTTAACATAATTAGATTTTTCTTGGATGTGATCTTGGAGAATGTTTGTATCCAAGAAATTAGTTGATTGTAACATTTGAAGGAAATCATTGGAGCCATTTTTGAGATCAGGGCCGCAAACAAGAAAATCTTGCTTATATTGCGATATATAGTAGGTGCTCCAAATACCACATAAAAAACTGTGTATTTACTGTCAACCTTTATGGCTCTGTAAAAAGGATGACTGGATCCGTTGATGTATGCGCAAATGTAATAAAACATCCAGACGTAGGGACGGTGTTGCAAGTAGGTTTGCTAACCTACACTGTTTGAATACCATGAGCGGACTGCCACCTAGACAGACGGATAGACGGACAGCAAGGAAGAGTAAACACTACAACAATACCTCCTCCTCCTCCTCCACAACCTCCTTCTCCTCCTCCTCCACATCTTCTTCAGGTCCCCAGCACTTCCATTCATCCCGTGGGAATGGTCCTGTGCAATCCTGGATTCTCAGTTGGCGTCAGGATGTCCTCACAGAATCACATTAACACAATAGTTCGATTGTTGACCAAGAGAGACAGAGAGAGAGAGAGAGAGAGAGAGAGAGAGAGAGAGAGAGAGAGAGAGAGACTTCAGTGCAAACTTTGAAAACGAATTTCCAGCTGCTTTTGAATAAAAATTCCTGAAAAAATCATTTTGCATTTGTAGAGAGTATATAACTATTTTTATTTTTTAGTTTTGGATTAAGAACTACAAATCATTTTGGATATTTCTATAAAGAATTGGGTTTTTAGAAACTCATTATTGAAGAGGAACACGAAGATTTGAGTAAGTTTATACCTTAACCTCCCACATTTTTTTTAATGTAAGAATATCTTCTTATTCTAAATTATGGATATTATAACTTATTTACTTATGTCAATCAATATTTTTTTTCTATTCTGGCATACACGTGTTTTGACATTCATGACATCTTCAGCGCCTTGGTAGGTGTCGTGTAGGTCAACCCATCAGAAAATCTCTATTCTCGGCGAATCAAATTAAAATATTTAAAACTCACATTTAAGATACATGTGTACGATCAAAAAACACACAGACGGACGCACATCACAACTGTTTTTACCACGTGAATTTTTATTTCCGGTTTCCCCGGGCACGGTTGCAGGCAGACTGATTATGGATACTGTTTATCAGCGAGTGAAATCAGCACTTGAATTTTACGTTGAAAGAAATAATGTCCAAGTTAAATCATTAGGTTAACATAGATCTACCTATATATTTAGTCAATTGGTGTTTTAATAGCTATAAGTATTTAATGAAACAAGCCCAAATTAAATGGAACACTGAAAGTCTAAAGAGCGTTATAATACCACCACAAAACTAGACACCTACTCCCAATTAAGTAAGTATGTTTTAAAAGAAGTTAATATGATCAAATGGACTCACATGCAGATAATATAAAATACCCCCGTAGCAGCAAACCTGCGTACTCAGCGAATTTCCAATGCATATATATGTATCTCAATACCAAATAAAGCCACATACCAAGTTTCATCAACATACATTCATAAATAAACGATTTATGACATTTAAATTATTATCCATAAGAATAACATGGCAGCTGAGTATGCAGGTTTGCTGAAGTAAGGAACACAAAAAATGGGGTTTTAAACAAATATCAATATAACTCATGTAGGTAAAACCACATACCAAATTTCATTAATTTATTTTCATAATGAAGGCAGATAACACGTTACTTATTCTCCATAAGAATTCATGGGGCTGAGTACGCAGGTTTGCTGCTACGGGAGCCTTGGGGAAAAAATTGTTTTTTTGAGAAAATATCAATGGTCCACAACCAGATGAAGCCGTATACCAAGTTTCGTCAGTATACGTTCATAAATAAGCGAGATATAAAATTTTTATTTTCCTCCATAAGAATAACATTAGACAACGTACTGTGTTTAGCACTTTCAATATCTCGGTAACCAATTGACGTAGAGAAATGATCAAAATACAAAATTGTGTGTTTTTTTAAGCTAAATCCAATGGTAAAAAATAAAATTTGACTATTTCCAAAATTATATGTAAAAAATTCGAAATACCCATTTTTGGGGTACAAAACCCCCCAAAAATACCCCTTCGGATAGAGTGATCTGGCTGGTTTTCGAACTTAAAGTCACAAATGTTGCTTTACACGTTTATACCAAATTTCATCAAAATCGGATAAATTTTACGAGAGTTATCGTGCTCACGGACACATATATATATATATATATATATATATATATATATATATATTTTTATTAGATTGAAAACAAAATTTCCAAAGTACCCTTTTTTAAACATTTTTATTACACTACGCGTTTCGGCTATAATGCCATTTTCAAAGTGTATAAAAAGTATAACCTTAAAATAAAATAGTAAAATTTAAAATGAATAAACATATGTTAAAATATAGATAAAGTAAAAAATAAATAAAAAATATACAGACAAATAGGGTTATCAAGGTAGATAGCGTTCATCAAGCTATTATTTGTTTCTTAATTCTTCAATTTTTTCAAATATTGGATTTTGGATTTCATTCTTTATCACATTTAGAATATTATTAGGGTCATGTTTTTTGTTCTTGTAGATTTGGTATTCTTCTAATATGTTCATCTTTTCTCCTTTTTGTGCAATATTTAGAATTTTCATATTTTCTGAGATATTTTTGTAACTATGCTGAGTTTCAAGAATATGCTCAGCAAATGCAGATTTCTGTGTTGTTTGGTTGTTTGATTTTACAGATTGTATATGTTCACGAAATCTGCATTTAAAGGTTCTTCCTGTCTGCCCTATATAAAATTTGGGGCATTCGCTGCACTGGATTTTGTAAATGCCACTTTTGTCGTATACGTCAAAGTTTTGCTGATTCTTTATACTACTTATCTTTTGTATCAGTTTGAATGAGTTGTTTTTTGTTCTATAGCTTATTTTAATGTTTGATCCGTAAAATGTTTTTCTTATAGCTTTATTGAAAACTTTATTATATGGTATACATATATACTCTTCTTTTATTTTATTTTTGGGACTAAGATTAGTTTTATTCTTCATGTTGTTTATCATTGTGTCGATCATTTTTGATTTATAACCATTTCTTACAGCTAAAGTTTTGATAAGTTTTTTCTCTTCGTTGTAATGCTCTTTCTCCATTGGTATGTTTAAAAGTCTATAAATCATTGATCTAAAACTTGCTGTTTTATGTTGCCAAGGATGGTTTGATGTAGCAGGTATTATTAGGTCTGTTTGGGTTTCTTTCCGATAAATTTTAAACATGTGTTTTTCAAGTTGTCTATATATAGATAAATCTAGAAAGTTAATAGTATCTCTTCTAGATGAACATATTAGAAGAATACCAAATCTACAAGAACAAAAAACATGACCCTAATAATATTCTAAATGTGATAAAGAATGAAATCCAAAATCCAATATTTGAAAAAATTGAAGAATTAAGAAACAAATAATAGCTTGATGAACGCTATCTACCTTGATAACCCTATTTGTCTGTATATTTTTTATTTATTTTTTACTTTATCTATATTTTAACATATGTTTATTCATTTTAAATTTTACTATTTTATTTTAAGGTTATACTTTTTATACACTTTGAAAATGGCATTATAGCCGAAACGCGTAGTGTAATAAAAATGTTTAAAAAAGGGTACTTTGGAAATTTTGTTTTCAATCTAATAACATTATTAGTAGCCCTATTCGTGAACTCAAGTAAAATATCAATATATATATATATATATATATATATAATTTTCAGTAAAAAGGGCTACTAATATAATTATTATTTTAAACATTTTAAACACAGTACCCTGGTTTAAATTATTTTATTTCAAGACCGACATGTTTCGGACCTTAAGGCCATAGTCATGGCCGTAAACAAAACATAACCTCACAATTATTAAATATACCCCCGTAGCAGCAAACCTGCATACTTAGCGAATTTCCAATGCATATATATTTATCTTAATGCCACATAAAGCTACATACCAAGTTTCATCAATATACATTCATAAATAAACAATTTATGACATTTTAATTATTCTCCATAAGAATAACATGGCGGCTGAGTATGTAGGTTTGCTGAAGCAAGGAACACAAAAAAATGGGGTTTTATGCTTATATCAATATAACTCAACTAGGTGAAGTCACTTACCAAATTTCATTAATTTATTTTCATAATTAAGGGAGATAACACGTTACTTATTCTCCATAAGGATAACATGGGGCTGAGTACGCAGGTTTGCTGCTATGGGAGCCTTTGTCAAAAAATTGTTTTTTTGAGGAAATATCAATGGTCCACAACCAGATAAAGCCGTATACCAAGTTTCGTCAGTATATGTTCATAAATAAGCGAGATATAAAATTTTTATTTTCCTCCATAAGAATAACATTAGACAACGTACTGTGTTTAGCACTTTCAATATCTCGGTAACCAATTGACGTAGAGAAATGATCAAAATACCAAATTGTGTGTTTTTTTAAGCTGAATCCAATGGGAAAAAATAAAATCAGACTATTTCCAAAATTATATGTAAAAAATTCAAATTACCCATTTTTGGGGTACAAAACCCCCCCAAAATACCCCTTCGGATAGGTCGATCTGTCTGGTTTTCGAACTTAAAGTCATAAATGCTGCTTTACATGTTTATACCAAATTTCGTCAAAATCGGATAATTTTTACGAGAGTTATCGTGCTCACGGACACATATATATATATATATATATATATAGATATATATATATATATATATACAGTATCAAACGAATGGTGTTTTTGGGGTCTGGGGACCTCAAAACGAAAAGTTATCATGGTCCCGGGCCTAGGTCTTACCATGCTGACTACGGTAATAGCTTCTTCCCTATAGGGGAAATTCGCTAAAAGAAATATAAATGTAAACCATAAATTGCTGACAATATAATCATATGACTTTTTCCACAGTTCTTTTAACATTATATTTAAATTAATAGTTGAGAAGAATGTTAAAAGAACTGTGGAAAAAGTCATATGATTATATTGTCAGCAATTTATGGTTTACATTTATATTTCTTTTTAATAATTGTGAGGTTATGTTTTGTTTACGACCATGACTATGGCCTTAAGGTCCGAAACATGTCGGTCTTGAAATAAAATAATTTAAACCAGGGTACTGTGTTTAAAATGTTTAAAATAATATATATATATATATATATATATATATATATACAGTTTCGAACGAATGGTGTTTTTGGGGTCTGGGGACCTCAAAACGAAAAATTATCATGGTCCCGGGCCTAGGGCTTACCATGTCGACTACGGTAATAGCTTCTTCCCTATAGGGGAAATTCGCTAAAATGTAAAATTATAATAAATAATGAAGAGTATTGGTGGTGACTGACCACACATGTCCATCTCAAACTTGCACCATTATCCCTCCTATGTTTGTTCCCATCATTAAGAATGAGGTGGAGGAAAGTTTCAAAATGAAAACTTACTAGTAATAATTTACGATTAGAGCCTTCAGTGCCGTGCAATGGTAAAACCTCTTTTGTTAGGTTGTGTTTGAATTTATAATGATTACCATTCATTAGTGAATTTCCTATGGAAAAGTGAACTATTAGCATGACCCGCACGGTGAGACCTAAGCGCGGGACCGCCATAGAAGTTCCTAACGTGACCTCCTGAACACGTTTTGAGAGGTCTCTAAAAGCTTTATATATATATATATATATATATATATTTACATATTACATATTTACATATTTATATACAATTTTTTTACATATTTTTAGTTATTTATTTATGTGTTCGCACTCTAGCGTTCGCAATTTTTGTTCCATTTACTTCAAATATCGTAGATACATTCCTTTTTATAACCAGTTGGACAAGTTCATTCCGAAAATCAATCGGAAAAGTCTAACCCACATTTCGGGGGTTTTTAAGTTTTCAAATTTTGAGTTTTGTCCCAACAATGTTCAGAAAAGCCTCAAATGTTCACTTATTGCACATTACCTTACTGCACGTAAATATTCAAAGATGTTAAGCCCTCTCTCATCATTCTAGCTTAAGTACTTAAGGAGTTATTAACGAAAATGTTAATTGTAAATGCACGCTGTCTTATGGGAATTTTACACTGGAAAAGGCTATTTTTTATATCTTAATATAGTTTTATCACCCCCCATACTTCTATACCAACTTTTTGACCCGACAATACCACCTTCTAACTTTATAATGTACAAAATTGGCATACTGTTAGGGAATTTAAATACAACCAGGAGCATCAAACAGCCAAAAAATACAAATTTTCAATTTAAAAAAATATGAACAGTGTTGGTTTAAACCCTTTATTTGACCTTTTTAAGGTTTTTAACGCAGAAATTCACTTCCCCCACGTCAGCGTGCTGCGTGCAATCTCAATCATATATGCCTGAGACATATTTATATTTGTTGTGTTTATTGATGTTGTAAATAGTTTGAATGGCAGAAAATGTCTCCTCATAAGAGGTCGAAACATACCATTTCAATTGAAATACTCGTGGTTATCTGTAGGAGTGACTAGAAGACTTCCTAAATAACCACAAAACTATCTCAGTTTCCATTTACTGCTACAATAAATGTATATAAAATTACAGTGAAAGGAACCGTTACATCGGTCTATTCAATGAAGCGCTTCCGTATCCTATCACAATAAGAGATCCTGTGTAATCAGTAGACGAGATGATGTATTACAGGTCTGATGATGTATTAGAGGGCTGATGATGTATTACAGGTCTGATGTACTACAGGGTTGTCATCTCCCTGGGTGGTTAGACCAGTGGCTCTGCCATTACCACGATGTCGATAATTTATAACTTTTAACTGAGACACAAAATAAAATGAAGATGCATTTCCACACGATCAATAGAGTGATAATCTGACTGGACAATGTAATGGTTGGGTTTCTTGTTGTAATATATGGCTTGCTGGCACGACCCAGAGATATGTGGCTTATGCATGGGTATAACTCAGCAGTAGTTCGTATTTTGGTGATATACAAAGTCATCTCATCAAAATTTGAGTTTTACTATTTCTTTGTACAAATGTAAGTTGTTTATAATGTATGAACATTTTCACGCAGTTAAGTAAAAACTCCTTCAACCACCCTTTTGCCTTTTGCTATTTAATTTTAATATAATTTTATTGATTACCAAAATGTTATGAAAACTTGCACTACCAATTGCTGTGCTAATAACTACTGCTAATTACACTACAATCAAATTAATTGACTTAATGTTAAACATGCATTGGTAACACAATACGAGTTTGATATTACAGTTTGTGAGGATTTGATTTACTTACTAAAATAAAATGAAACTTGAAGAAATGAGTATGTTTAACAAGTGTTTTATAACTTTTAAATTTAAATACTATGTTTCGGTTTTAATATTATTTCAGTTTTAAGAATTCTGTGGTGTCTATCTATTCATTCTAATATCATTATTTCAGTATCTACCCTCTCTGTTACTATAGCACAGGGAGTTTCTGTCCATTGCAACAGGAAGGACTACCTGAATTGGTCCTGTTGAAAGTTGTCAAGGAGGTCTGAAAGTCTCCTTCAGGTAAAGTTTGCATAGGTAAATAAAGAGTTTCGTCAGAGGTTGAATATACATATAATTAAGAATATATTTAAGTTATTATTAGATTCTTTAAATTGTATTGTTCATTAGTGAATTTCCTTAGGAAAGTGAACTATTAGCATGACCCGCACGGTGAAACTTAAGCCCGGGACCACCATAGAAGTTCCTAACGTGACCCCCTGAACACGTTTTGGGGGTCGTTCAAAATGTTTTATATATATATGTGTGTGTGTGTGTGTGTGTGTGTGTGTGTGTGTGTGTGTGTGTGTGTGTGTGTGTGTGTGTGTGTGTGTGTGTGTGTGTGTGTGTGTGTGTGTGTGTGTGTGTGTGTGGTGTGTGTGGGTGTGTATGTGTGTGTGTGTGTGTGTGTGTGTGGGTGTGTGTGTGTGTGTGTGTGTGTGTGTGTGTGTGTGTGTGTGTGTGTGTGTGTGTGTGTGTGTGTGTGTGTGTGTGTGTGTGTGTGTGTGTGTGTGTGTGGGTGGGTGTGTGTGGGTGTGTATGTGGGTGTGTGTGTGTGTGTGTGTGGGTGTGTGTGTGTGTGTGTGTGTGTGTGTGTGTGTGTGTGTGTTTGTACGCTGGCGGTCACATTTTTTGTTCGATTTACTTCAAATTTGGTAGTGACGTTCTTTTCTGTAATGAGTTGGACAAGTTGGTTGGGAAAAACAATCGGAAAACTCTAAACCCCCTTTTTTGGGGATTAATCTTTCGAATTTCAAGTTTTTGGGCCATAAAAGGGGCAGAAAAGTCCCGGATATAAAATTTATTCATGGAAAAGGATGGGAATTAGTGAGGCGAAAGTTGTAAGCCCTCTCTTGTCATTCTAGCATAAATATTTACAGAGTTATTAAAGAAAATGTGTATCGACTAAACACAGTACGTTGTCTTATGGGGGTTTTACATTAGAAAAACCTACTATTCATTTGTAGGTGTACTTTTCTCATCCCAGCAACCTGATGTCTACTTTCAAGCCTGACTGCACCCTCTCCTAACCTTATAATGCGCAAAATTGTAATCCCAGTATTGCAGGTAAATAAAACCAGGAGCATCAGAACAGCCAAAAAATCAATGTTTTCATATTTTAATAAAAATTGGAATAAATGTTTGTTTTTACACTGATTCTGAGTTTTTACATTTTTTCTGTGGAAATTTACTTCCCTCACGTCAGCGTGCTGCGTGCGAACTCGTTTATATTTACTGTACCATGTGACAAATCACAACCTTGCTCGCATTCATGTACTTCAAAATGTGTTATAGATGCTGAACAATCAATCAAGAAATTCACGGAGTTCACTGACATTACTGACTCCGCACTCCGCAGTCTGCCGCGTGAAAGGCCCGGACAATGCTCTGATGGTCGGACAATGGTCCCTGCAGTCCTTAGGTCAGGGCCTCATTGAGAGTAGAGGCTGCCGGAAGGAACGGTTACATAAGAGAACAAACCTTTCCGATATGACTCACTCCTTCCGGTTTTATAGTGGTGTACAGCTCTTTGACGTTTGGTTCCATTCGAGGCGGTACAAGGTACAAGAGCCTCATGTTTTATATCATGTTGAGTTCAAAGTTTAATAGTGTGTTTAGGTTAGTTTAGTAGGGATTAACATCAATAGTCGTGAATCAGTGATGATGAACTACATAAGAGGCTAATAAGAATACAAGTTTTTCTCGGATTTAATACAACAGCTAACAAGTCAGAGATTAATCATCTAAATATTTAACATATATTTTATTCTGTATAGACTGCGTCTGAAAATATCGATTACCTATCCTATTATCGTCAACATAACGAAAACCCCCGTTCCCTCCATTTGAAAACCCCTCTTTTAAAACCTTGTTCACTTTAAGGCAGAATAAGGAATAAGGCAGACATTCCCTTTTTCCGCTTGGGTAAATCCCAAAACAGTCATTTGATTTTATCACTAAAGGTATACAACGCTTTAAAGCACCTGATTGACCAGTATACCCAAAATCAGTTTAAAAATAAACTATATAACTGGTTATTGAACAACCCTTTTTACAGCCTAGAAGAATTTTTCAATATCAGAAAGATTTCATTTTAAGGCAATTCATGACATTTCATGCATTCAGAGTCCCCTATTCTTGTTTCTAATACTGATTCATATTTTTGAAATGGTACTTAAATAATTTTTCTTTTACTTGATTAATTAATTTAATCTCATAATATTCATGTATTTCTTTGAAGGTAACTTTTATTTAGCAGTGTATTTTGAAATTGCAATATTTTTAATGTAAGTGTTTGTATTATGGCTTGCATGACGTAGGTAATCCTGATATATGACATTGTCAATGATTTGTAAAAAAATTAATATGGCAAATAAAGAATTTGAATTTGAATTTGAATTTGAATTTCTGAATACTGTAAATTCGAAGGGCAATTATACGCAAACGTCATTTCCTATGCCTATTACAGTATGTCAATGAACGTCCTCCCCAGTCCTCTGCTTCTAGCTGCTTCTCCCATAAGACTAATGTTAATTTTAAAAGACCATAAGTCCTTAACAGATTTTCTGAAATCGATGGTTTACGGTTCATTTTAAAGAACAAAAAATAACCAGCGTTTTCAGTGAGCTGAACTTTGATATCACAAATAGTTCACCATTAATAGATCGTAAATAAATATAAAATGTGTAGGATATTATTTTGAACAATTACTATTTGTCATTTTCTTCCCTGAAATCGCAATTTCTTTCTTTAAAATGAGCCTTAAATGGACTATATTGGATAAACCATTGACGAGGGACGTGCTTTGAAAGTTAACATGGGCCTTATTAGGGGAATCAGAAACGCGAAAAGTATCGTGACTTGAGCGCCCTCTTATGCTTCCTTTTGAAATATCGATGTCCGGTTTTGAAACCCCATTAATCCTAGAACTGACTCGAAATCGGAAGTTTCACATCACCGTGCGATCAACCTTGCCGTTAGCCAAGTCGGCCTTGACCCAGTGGGCGTGAGAAGACGAAATGTGCGAACCGTGGGCCGTGCAGATGTGGGGCAGAGCTTGAAATGCATTTGTCACTAGGCGACACGTTCAAGGCTGAACACTGAGGTTGTACTCGGTAATGACCGTTTATTTAAGATTCATCGATCTTGTGTCGTAGGTTGGATAAGGTTTGGGTTGGACGTCTGAATTGCTTTTGTTGGTTGAAGTTTAGTTACACGTCTTTTAGCTTAGAGCTTAAAGCTTAGCTTGGAGCTTCTTGCTTAGTTTAGAGCTTAGAGCTTAGATCTTAGAGATTAGAGATTAGAGCTTGGATCTTAGAACTTAGAGCTTAGACGTTATAGCTTAGACCTTAGACCTTAAAGTTTAGAGTTTAGAGCTTAGAGCTTAGAGCTTAGAGCTTAGAGCTTAGAGCTTAGAGCTTAGAGCTTAGAGTTTATAGCTTAGACCTTAGAGCTTAGAGCTTAGAGCTTAGAGCTTAGAGCTTAGAGCTTAAAGTTTAGAGCTTAGAACTTAGAAGGCGCTTTCGTAATGGAGCACAAATAGATTGAGTCAGAATAAGGATTAATTAGTAGTTTAAATCAAATAATTGAAAATTAGTTCATATTTCCATTCACGGATGATATATTATGGTATCTCTTCAACGTTGTTTTATGTTGACCACTATATATTTATGAATTAATAAATGAATTTATAAAAAAATATGTTTATATAAAAAATAATAATGTGAAGGAATGGATAAAAACTATATTAAATTGTTTATATTTTTTAAGGTTTTTAAAATTTTAGATTCTATCCATAATAGTTTTATACGAAACCGTAATGGGACTTTTCAATCACTAAGTTCATTAAAATTTAAACAATTTATTTATAAAGTTTATTTTGGTACTTATGAATTAAATTTACTTTTATGTGTTTATTTAGTTTAATTTTTACTCTGTTCCATTGCCAATGTGATAAGTTACAATTAAATGGCTATTATTATGGTTTATTGTATAAAACTCTAATCAGCTAATAGTCAATAATAACCACCAAAATATAACTAAAGGAAAATGTAACTAAATTATTCATTGAAAGTGTAGATTAGTTGGTCAAATTTTATGAATGTTCAAGATAAATGAGCTGAAAAAAACAAAGATGAGGCGAATTATTAGGGAGCTTTACTCATCCATTTAAGAACCTTACCACTAGACTAGCAATGATCTAGGGTATTCTTAAACAAATGTTCCTTTCGCTAAAATTGTCTATCTATTCACACTGGTGCAAATATGAATTATAGCAAATACTCTAGAACTTTCTTGAATTTAATCAAACTTTCTTGTTATTACTACATCAAACTTCCATTTCCAACTTATGTTCTACTCTATTGATTCTGTAGAAGCTAAGGTGTCAACTTGCAAATACACATTTTGACACCTAAGTTCATAAATTTTTACAGTTATAAACCTCAAGATGTCCAATTCTTAATTTATTCATAGTAGTTTTTTACATACAATATACATAAATTAGCAACAATAAATAAAAGATGAGCATAACTAGGTTATATTCATAAACGCGTCGAAAATCAAACTGCAGCATCCACATTCGCAGTTTTAATTTTGCAGTAATTCATTTCACTAAAGTGTCGCTGACTCATCTGGATGGTTTGGCAGATGAACTATGACGTGCAAAAAATGTAAACGCAGTTAGTCTCATCGCACTAGACCCCCTTGGCACACATTCTACTGAGTATGACCGCCCGAACGGCCTGAAAAACATTTATTATGACTGCCTTGCCGAGCGAAATGACGTAATATGCTAATATAATGCGCTATTACTTGTTTATTGATTATTTAGAAGCTACAAAACATAATTTATTACATGACAGGCAACTGTGAGTATTGCAAAAATGTTGTCTTGATATAAAAAAAACATAAATAAAATAACATAAAACCAATCCGTTAATTTATCAATATGACATGTAATGGTAAATATAATAAATTTGAATTATGATCATTACAAATATAAATAATCTACCTTAGTTAAATGACAGAATAGCAAAACAAATCTATGATCAGTTTAAATATATACTTCAAGTGAATGAAATCAATTTGTCGATAAATATTCTTTAAATTTATTTTTTTACTATTTAAACACATTTCTTTTTTTAAGTCGTCCATTAATTTATTTACTAAGCACATCCCAGTAATATGGTAATATTTCAAATAAAGTTGTTTTGTGTTGAGGATATGCCATGTTATATCCTCAACATTATAGTTTACATGTTATTATATAGCTTACATTTAGTATCATAAGAATGTAAGCTAGAAATACAAGTAAAATTTTTGTTATTTGTTATAACAAAATATTATAAACATAAATACTTGACAATGTGAGAATTTTGTATAACTTAAAATTGGGTTTGGTTGTTAATACAAATTGTCTAATACAATTGATTTAATAGTATATTTTGTAAGATAAATAATCTTACAAAACGTAATTTAATTAATACAGTTATCTGAATTCCCCCAGAAAATAACACCAAAAGTTAAATTTGAATTTACACATGCTTAGTAAACTTAAGTGTTGTTGTATTTACTAGTTTAAAGAGAATACATGTCATGCCTACAATCCAATACAATGCCTTCCTAATTAAAGTTACACCTACAAAAGGTTTTTTTTTTGGTGGATCTAGTGTTATTAAAATAAATTAAACATACGTTTTATTCTATAGTACAAACATATTGTCTATCCTTTTTACTATACTTACTAGTTTTATATTATAAACCAGTAAAACTACAAATCTCTAAGTAAATGCTCCGCTACCATTTTGATACCTTTTTATAAACCTTTCTTACGATAACTCATACTTTATTTCCTCATTCTTCCAAGTTGAAGAGTTCCTAGATTCTACTATTTACATTTTATAATTGGAAACAGTATTTTCTTAGAATCCCCTTGTTTGCAAGGAGTACAACATTGGAGCTTCATCCACACAAATACTTTATAGCATCTTTATACAGGAATGAGCTCTCACAATTCCAATGCAACTATTCAATAGCAACGGCTTGCAGATAGCATTGAAGGCCTTCCACTTTACCGAGGATGCGACAGTCTCCAGTTATTAAATAATGTTTGCCTGCCGGGTAACCATGACACAGCATTTCTATTACCATCACATACTTATGTTTTAATCGAGTTAGGAAAACACACCACGACATATTTATTATTGATCGTGAAGAAGACCCTGAGCATTCAATGAAATCTAGATAAATGGTTATTGCACCGTTCTAAGAATAGCAATTTAAAAACAGTGACATTATTGACTTTGCGATATGACAAAGTTAGGATTCTAGAGTTATGGTGTTTTGTAAAACCTGATATAGAAAAGATATAAAAAGTTTAAAATTGTTTAATTAATTGGAAGTTAGTATTTTTTGGTTACTTTAATTCTATAATGAAAAAGTGGCCTTGCCATTGGTGTCTGGAATATACTGCTTCGTCAGGTCCTTTCTGACAACTCCTTAAGAATGGTTAAATAAATTCCGAAACGGATGATGATAGCTCTACATTTGCACATCTTTTAGCGAATTTCCCCTATAGGGAAGAAGCTATTACCGTAGGTCTCATGATAAGACTTAAGCCCGAGACCATGATGACTTTACATTTTGAGGTCCCCAGACACCAAAAACACCATTCGTTCAACTTTTTATATATGTATATATATATGTCCGTAAGCACGATAACTCTCGTAAAAAAGGTCCGATCTTAATGAAATTTGGTGCAAATGTGTAAAGTACCATTTATTTGAACGAGTTTGAAAACCAGATGAATCGCACTATCCGAAGGGGGGTTTTTGGGGGGTTTTGTACCCAAAAAATATGTGTTTTTTGGGGTTTTCACGTGTAATTTTAATTTAAATCAAATTTTAATTTATACCATTGAATTCAACTTAAAAAACAAACAATTTGGTATTTTGATCATTGCTCTACGTCAATTGGTTACCGAGATATTGAAAGTGCTAAATACAGTACGTTGTCTAATGTTATTCTTATGGAGAAAAAGAAAAATTGTATATCTCGCTTATTTATGAACATAAACTGGCGAAATTTGGTATATGGCTTGATCTCTTTGTGGATTATTGTTGTTTGAGCAAAAACAATTTTTTGCCAATGTTTCCTGTAGCAGCAAACCTAGGTACTTGGTCCCCATGTTATTCTTATGGAAAATTCTTAAAATGTTATATATCGCTTATTTATGAATGTATAGGGATGAAACTTGGTATGTGACTTCACTAAGATGAGTTCTATTTATATTTGCATAAAAACCCGTTATTTTGTGTGCCTTAGTGCAGCAAACCTGCGTACTCATCTCCAATGTTATTCTTATGGAGAATAATTAATATTTTAAATATCGCTTGTTTGTGAATACATATCTTATGAATCCTGTTCAGTGTTTTAATGTGTTATGTTATATATTCATTGGAAATTCGCTGAGTATGCAGGTTTGCTGCGACGGGGTTATTTATACCAAAGATGATTCAAACTTCTTTTTGCTAAATCTGTGTTTCTATTTCTAAGGCGTATTACACGTTTGGTCACTTCCTAGATAGAAATGGCTGAAATAGTGACAGGCACAGGGAAAGTGGGATAAACAAAACAAAAATCAGTGTTGCTCGAAGTGTAATAACTGTAATCAGAGAATGGAATGCAGCAATGACCCAGGGGTCAGCGAAGATTTGGTGCGCACTGGACATCCTCCCTGGTGATAGTCAGGCGTCAGCTACTTACATAATGTGGCAGGTCATTGCTCCACATAACCTACTTTATAATGTATCAATTGGTCAGTAATAATATACGAGCCTGTAGTGTTAAAATTACAAATAGCTTGAAGTTTTTGACAAATTTAGTGTGATGGTTATATATTTAAAGATTACAATATTGGTTTTTACTTTGGTATATAAATATTATTCCTACTAAGTGTTAAAACAGTAAACTTGAAAGGAAAATGGTGAGAGTGTTGAAAAACTGAAGGCTAGAAACGCATAATCTCTGATTGTGAATGAATACTTAATGTTCTTATAAATAATGAGTAAATGGAAAGTTTGCATAAGTACCACGTCATTGTTGAGTGACGCAAGTTATACCATATGTGGTCGATTTACATGACTATGTAGTGAACCATTTACATTTGCAATGAATAGTTTTCCCATTATATTCCATACAATAGTAATACCAACATTTTTATAAGTTTGTTTTATTCAATTATCTAACCATAGTCGCTGATGATTTATTAGGTGAAATCAAAAAAAAACATTTAATGGTGTTAAGTAATATATTCTTTCATATTGCCTCCTGGATTGAAAATCGATTTGAAGTAGTAGATTAACGTACCTTATCCGTCGTCAATCCTAAATCACTAGTACATGACTAGTTTCGGGACTGCTGTCCCATTTTCAAATCTACAACGAACTTCGACGCGTAGATTTGAAAATTGGACAGCAGTCCCGAAACTTGTCATCTACTAGTACTGATTTAGGATTGACGACGGATAAGGTACGTTAACCTACTCGTTCAAGTTAAATAATACACACACAACAATATAGTAAAACTTACAAACCAGCAATGCAGTGTGTAAAGTAGTTGATGACATTTGCATTAAGGGGAATCGGTGATATCAATGTGTTTCGTGAAAATACCTCGTTATCTAGTAAGGGGTCACTGCAATCAATGTGTGAGGAACAACCCAAATATTTCATACCTTAGAGGTTTCGATGATTTTTGTAAGGTACTCTTCAAATAATTTAGATTATAAATTTACATATTAACTTTTTAATGTTTCAAAACGATGTTCTGTTTAGAGACTTGTTTAGTAATACTAATACAAATCTGTAATATATTTTCTATTTACGACCAATAGTCGGTAGCTTTCCCCATCTATTTGACTGATCGCCTCTTTCTCCGCGCTCTATACTTTCCGCAGCCAATTCTCCTGATGATGCCTCCTCTGATGCACTATTCAGATGATTCTGCAATGAGGCGTCCACGTACACCATTACGCAGGGTTGACTAATGTTGACGTTATACAATGCCAATTGTCGTCAGTTCACGGCAGATGATAAGTCGTGACCGCCATTACCACAGGTCTGTGACTGGCTCAGTTCTTTCACGTCCCGTGCACCGTGATGCTGTTGAATATCCCGGTGTGTTGTTACTGATGCATAAAGCGCTGGGATTCGGCGAGCCACTCTCTCCAATCATACTGGGAGATTAACTTTGTGAATAAAAACGTTTTATGGTCTTATTGTCATGAGTATCATCATTCATAAATATTTAATGAAGGTAAGGTTCAAAATAATAATTTTAGATCAATTACACTTTTTCAATCCTCCTAGTTATTTTGTTGTGAATTCTTTCATGTCATTTTAATTTAATTCTAACTGTTAGGTAGACGCAGTATAATAAAGATTATTTTCTACCTTGAACTTTTCTATCAAAACTAACTCGATGAGTGTCTGATATCCAAATAATCAAAAGTAAGAAAGTACAATTATCATTGTGCTTGGTACCTGTTTTTTTAGTTTGGTTTGGTTTAGTTTTTTCTTGTTGACTGATTTTACTGTTACATGTTTTATATTTGTTGTGTTTTTTACCAGCATGGCCTTGATTGAGGACTCATTTGATTTGTTCTAGGTATTTTCTTACCTGAAGATGGGATCATATTCCAGGTCCAGAACCATCGTTAAGTTTATTTTATTATTTAGTGATTGCAATTATCCGCAATATTTTTTGTAATACAAAAATCATGATTATTCTTGCTTAGATCAACAACTGATTGTCAACCACATGCACTTGTTAGCAAGTCTTCGCGAGGGAGGAAGCAAGAATTCCCTGCCAAGATCAACAACTGTTTGTCAAGCACACCCTCTTGCTAGCAAGTCTTTGCGAGCGAGGAAGCAAGAATGCCCTGCCAAGATCAACAACTGATTGTCAAGCACATTCTCTTGCTAGCAAGTCTTCGAGAGCGAGGAAGCAAGAATTCCCTGCCAAGATCAACAACTGATTGTCAAGCACACCCTCTTGCTAGCAAGTCTTCACGAGCGAGGAAGCAAGAATTCCCTGTCTAGATCAACAACTGATTGTCAAGCACACCCTCTTGCTAGCAAGTCTTCGCGAGGGAGGAAGCAAGAATTCTCTTCCAAGATCAACAACTGAGTGTCGAGCACACCCTCTTGCTAGCAAGTCTTCGCGAGCGAGGAAGCAAGAATTCCCTGCCAAGATCAACAACTAATTGTCAAGCACATTCTCTTGCTAGCAAGTCTTCGAGAGCGAGGAAGCAAGAATTCCCTGCCAAGATCAACAACTGATTGTCAAGCACACCCTCTTGCTAGCAAGTCTTCACGAGCGAGGAAGCAAGAATTCCCTGTCTAGATCAACAACTGAGTGCTGAGCGCATTCTCTTGCTAGCATGTCTTCGCGAGCGAGGAAGCAAGAATTTCCTACCTAGATCAACAACTGAGTGTCGAGCACACCCTCTTGCTAGCAAGTCTTCGCAAGGGAGGAATCATGCATTCCCTGTCTAGATCAACAACTGAGTGCTGAGCACATTCTCTTGCTAGCAAGTCTTCGCGAGCGAGGAAGCAAGAATTCCCTGCCAAGATCAACAACTGATTGTCAAGCACATGCACTTGTTAGCAAGTCTTCGCGAGGGAGGAAGCAAGAATTCCCTGCCAAGATCAACAACTGTTTGTCAAGCACACCCTCTTGCTAGCAAGTCTTCGCGAGGGAGGAAGCAAGAATTCTCTTCCAAGATCAACAACTGAGTGTCGAGCACACCCTCTTGCTAGCAAGTCTTCGCGAGCGAGGAAGCAAGAATTCCCTGCCAAGATCAACAACTGATTGTCAAGCACATTCTCTTGCTAGCATGTCTTCGAGAGCGAGGAAGCAAGAATTCCCTGCCAAGATCAACAACTGATTGTCAAGCACACCCTCTTGCTAGCAAGTCTTCACGAGCGAGGAAGCAAGAATTCCCTGTCTAGATCAACAACTGATTGTCAAGCACACCCTCTTGCTAGCAAGTCTTCGCGAGGGAGGAAGCAAGAATTCTCTTCCAAGATCAACACTGAGTGTCGAGCACACCCTCTTGCTAGCAAGTCTTCGCGAGCGAGGAAGCAAGAATTCCCTGCCAAGATCAACACTGAGTGTCGAGCACACCCTCTTGCTAGCAAGTCTTCGCGAGCGAGGAAGCAAGAATTCCCTGCCAAGATCAACAACTGATTGTCAAGCACATTCTCTTGCTAGCAAGTCTTCGAGAGCGAGGAAGCAAGAATTCCCTGCCAAGATCAACAACTGATTGTCAAGCACACCCTCTTGCTAGCAAGTCTTCACGAGCGAGGAAGCAAGAATTCCCTGTCTAGATCAACAACTGAGTGCTGAGCGCATTCTCTTGCTAGCAAGTCTTCGCGAGCGAGGAAGCAAGAATTCCCTACCTAGATCAACAACTGAGTGTCGAGCACACCCTCTTGCTAGCAAGTCTTCGCAAGGGAGGAATCATGCATTCCCTGTCTAGATCAACAACTGAGTGCTGAGCACATTCTCTTGCTAGCAAGTCTTCGCGAGCGAGGAAGCAAGAATTCCCTGCCAAGATCAACAACTGATTGTCAAGCACATTCTCTTGCTAGCAAGTCCTCACGACGGAGGAAGCAAGAATTCCCTGGCTAGATCAACAACTAAGTGTCGAGCACACCGTCTTGCTAGCAATTCTTTGCGAGGGAGGAAGCAAGAATTCCCTGACTAGATCAGCAACTGAGTGTCGAGCACACCCTCTTGCTAGCAATTCTTCGCGAGGGAGGAAGCAAGAATTCCCTGACTAGATCAACAACTGAGTGTCGAGCACCCCCTCTTGCTAGCAATTCTTCGCGAGGGAGGAAGCAAGAATTCCCTGCCTAGATCAACAACTGAGTGTCAAGCACACCCTCCTGCTAGCAATTCTTCACGAGGGAGGAAGCAAGAATTCCCTAACTAGATCAACACTGAGTGTCGAGCACACCCTAGCGAGTCTTCCCGAGCGTGGTACTCGCGTCGTGCAGCGATCGCTCGACCAGAACCATCCCTGTCATTACTTGCTCTAGTGGCCCAATAAACAGAGACCAGCGTCCCCGCATGTTCATGCATCACACATGTAACAGGGCCATCATCGCAATAGCGAAGGTACGCGTCTTCCCGTGACGCAACACCTCCACGATTCGAATCCTATGGCTAATTAGGTCCATCGGTAACGGTTCGAAAACCAAACCGGTTTTCGGAGCGTCCTTTGTGTTTTATGTTTATTACCTTGCCAACCGTGAACTTAATTTTGTTTTACTTTCTGTTTGGAATCAGCGAGTGTTATTTTAATGATTTCTCCCCTTAACAACTATACATGTGCTATATAAACATTGTGAAATTTACCTTGAAGAATAGTACATTAAACATGCCTTCATTTCATAGAATAACTTTGGAATTGTTACTCCAATTTTTACATCATCAGTGTAATGTTTGAGTTATTCTGTACTTAAAACCGCTTTATTTAAAATGACAGAGCAATTTCTAAACGAGGATTGCAACCACGGTTTGTTAAACCGAAGTTCAAAACGTTATTCAATACTTCATTTCTCAGGTATCACTAAAAGGCCTTAACTTGTTACATTAATGATTTCTGGCCATGAGTTGTTTGTGGTTCAAAACGGGAATGACTCGATTTTTTGTGAAAGGTAATCTAATACTGACTAGAAAGGGTTTGTTATTTTATTAAACTCATAGTAACTGTATGTGTACTGAATGCATAGGAATTTAAAGCGGTTTACATTCATCCAAAGACCTAATCTAAAATAATTTATTCGATGGATCAAAAGTATGCTTTCTTTTTTGTTTCAAAGTTGCTTGCAACTTTATAATTTTATGTATCCTACTATTAAAACATTTTAATGTATTAATATCTGTTAACATTTTAATATTGGAAAAATATAGTATGCCTTTGTTTAGATAAAAATAGAAATTATGAGACACCTCTCTCTCTACTTTTATCAATAAAACCAAAACGGATTCAAAAACAATTGGCACGCCACCATATATTTAAACTAGTAAGTCTACTTCAAAATAAATTCAAAAATAATGAAAGACAGAATTAGGAATGATTCTATATACAATTTACAAAAAACTATCAAACTTTATCTTAACTACTTCAACTAATGTTTTTAGTGATTTAAGTAACAACTAAAATCGTTCAACTGACCGAATTCCTTTTGCTTCCAAAATCTCACAACTCGACAATGTTATGGTTATTTTCTTCATCGCTTATTATGATTCATATCAAATTTTGATCCTCAGTAAGTAAAACGTGTAATTTAAAAACATGCTACATGTCGGTCTGCTACATGTTCTCTAAAAACTCCAGTTGTTTCTCTATTTCGCCAAGATTACCACCACTTAGTGACTAGTATAGATCCACTTCAATTTACAGAACACAGACACAAACTCATCCCGCAACCCCCCCCCCCCCACCCAAAGACGCGGACCTTGAATGCTCCTCAGGTAATGGCCCAGGGACCTCTAGAACATCCAGGACATCGGGTAGCGGGTTTACGGATGTCGAACCAAAGTTGTGGATCTTGCCGTAGAGGGCGACTTACCTATTCATATATTCACACTCTCCAATATTCGCCGTCCTGTTGCAATTACTGCTGACATCATTTTAGCTGAAATGTGGGAACCTAATTATACGCTTTGGAGGGCATCTGGTTTGTATTTGTGACTGTATTTCGTTCCAAAAACGTAATAATGGTAATAAACTAACATGAATCTTCAATGTGGAATATACAGCGCAGTATGCAAAGTATTGATTGTGAATATTAAACCTTAATAAATACATTTACGTTATTATTAAAGGATTATATGTTACTTCTTCTTGTCGAGGAAAATTCCAATATATCAAAATTTAAACTTTTTCATCTATTTAAATTCTCACCTGTTTTAATATTTTAAAAAGTTCCAAACTCTTTCGAAGCTGTTTGGTCCCGAAGTATTATTTTCGAGCCTCTAATGTGTTCTGCTCCTCTCCATAACATCACATTTTTAAGCACCAGACATACACTGTAGTTATATTAGACTAAACTTTTGAACAAATTGCCAAGTTCATGAAAAGAATAATACCCCCGTAGCAGCAAACCTGCATACTCAGCGAATTTCCAATGCATATTAATTTATCTTAATACACCATGAAGCAACATACCAAGTTTCATCAATATACATTCATAAATAAACGATTTATGGCATTTTAATTATTCTCCATAAGAATAAGATGGCGGATGAGTATGCAGGTTTGCTGGAATAAGGAACACTAAAAAATGGCCTTTTATACAAATATCAATATAACTCAACTAGGTAAAGCCACATACCAAGTTCTATTAATTTATGTTCATAATTAAAGGAGATAACACGTTAATTATTCTCCATAAGAATAACATGTGGCTGAGTATGCAGGTTTGCTGCTACTGGGACTATCGGCTAAAAAATGGGTTTTTGTGCAAATATCAATAGACCACAATGAAATGAAGCAATATACCAAGTTTCGTCAGGATAAGTTGATAAATAAGCGAGATATACAATTTTTCTTATCCTCCAAAAGAATAACATTGGACAACGTACTGTGTTTAGCACTTTCAATATCTCAGTATTAAATTGACGTAGAGCAATGATTAAAACATCAAATTTTGCGTCTCTTTAAGCTGATTCCAATGGGGAAAATAAAATTTTACTTTTTCAAAAATTGTATGTAAAAAAACCAAAAAAACATTTAGGGGGTACAAAACCCCCCAAAATACCCTTTCGGATAAGTCGATCTGTCTGGTTTTCGAACTTAAAGTCATAAATGATGCTTTAGACGTTTGTACCAAATTTCATCAAAATCGGACCTTTTTTACGAGAGTTATCGCACCCACGGACATATATATATATATATATGTCCGTGGGTGCGATAACTCTCGTAAAAAAGGTCCGATTTTGATGAAATTTGGTACAAACGTCTAAAGCATCATTTATGACTTTAAGTTCGAAAACCAGACAGATCGACTTATCCGAAAGGGTATTTTGGGGTCTGGGGACCTCAAAATGAAAAGTTATCGTGGTCCCGGGTCTAGGTCTTACCATGCCGACTACGGTAATAGCTTCTTCCCTATAGGGGAAATTCGCTAAAAGAATGATTTAACTTAAAAAAATTTTAAATCATTTAATTATTGATCGGAAGTTTTATAGCCTTAAAGGAATGTTTTGGTTGTGAATATGTATGAGCCATCAATCTGTATAAACATTGTATAAGACAATTGTAGTGTATCTGACAATTGTCATGCATTTATTTGTTTACAAAATAAAAGTTTTGAGTTTAAATAGATATATTGTAATGCTCATTGATTTTTTTCTAGTAAGAGGGTACAGATGCAATGGTTTCACAAAGCCAGCAAAGTTCTAACTTTACCTCCAATAACATACAACGTCAGCCTATAATAGGACATCTATTATCCTATTATAGGACATCTTAACGACCCGGACGGCGTCGCTTCCCGTCAACTGACATTCATCTTACAACCTCTGTGACTATGAAAGACCATCGACCCCAAGGTTGCGGTTTTATTACCCTCCGAACCGCGGCAAATTGTCGGTGAGTTTATTACGTTATAAACCTTCGCCTTGCGTCACTCTTGGACGCATAAAACCTCGAGCATGCGCAGATGAGAGCTAAAAACGACGAGAATCTATTCAACACTCAGTGTGCTCTCGATCACTTTTGTTGGAAATTTCCACAAATTTGTAGGCCCATCGAAATTGGGTTACAACTAGTAAATTATTCCCGATTTATGGTAGTTCGTTCTTATAGTAGCAGTTACCTCTTTTATTAAATTCAATACAAATGTTTTATTTATTTGCTCCTTCATACATCATGCACCATACATAACATTATTAACATGCTAATAAATACAGTTGTGACCAAATGCATAACAACAAATACAACAGATAGATCATGCAACGGTGTCTTTCAGCGGTATTTCAGTTTTTATCTTGTTAGTGGCAGTTGGGTTTGTTTAGCCTCACTTTTAATCTGCAAATTCAATATAACAAAATTAACACTAGTCAGAAACTTTAAACAAATAAAATTAACAGTGCACAACGAAACAACGCAACAAATAAACAATGAGAACAGTTTTAAATAAATATTGATGATTAAATTGAATAGAGGTAATAATCTGGATGATCAGTAAATAACAAAAAGGTAACACCAAAATCTTTTCACTTATTTAATAGCTCAATTATTAAAGACTCAAGTTACCAAAACTATCGTAAATTTTATTACACTCTAAACATTATTAGCAGTCTAAACATTAAAACTATAGTAATATCTGCATTTGAAAAAAAATGTTTAAATATTATCTTTATAATTCACTTATCAAATTCATTATACAGCATTTTGTACTCTTTAAAACCCATTTGTTTGAGGAAAGAGTTGTCTTTGCAAAGCTTTTGTAGTGAGTGATCGTTTATTTGTTTATCATAATTTGCAAAATGTTCTGTTGGTGTTTCTTCAGATTTTTTTGTCAATTAAATGAACTTTATACGGATATCTTGAGTATTTTTAATGAAATACACAACACAGAATTGATTGCTTTAATTACGTACCATAGAGAGTTTTGGTCACTGCGTTATTCATTCAGACAGTTTCAACCACACAAAAATCACCCTAGAGATTTTACAATTTAAATTGTACCCATCTAAATCAGTATTCGTGTTTAATTCAACACCAACGCCTTGAACCTTATCCCAATTAAAGACAGGAACATGAAATTTAATCGAATGGTGCAAAGGTCAAAGTGGCGACCTTCAGTAGCTTGGAACCAATCACAACGACTCGAGTGTGATTGGGCATCTACCTTGCCCCGGGCTTGAGGAATAGTCGCTCATCTCTGCTCTGACCCCATACCTTCAAGGTGCGTTTGAGCTATCATCGTGTTAAACTGTTAGCTTCAAGCCCTGCTTGGCCTTCACAAGAGTGATTTCTTTGTATTACGAATTTACACGGTTAATTTACCCGCTTACGGTTCTAATTACTGATTAAGTCTGGGATAAAGTTATCTCTTTAAGGCGCTTTAGGCTTATTTTATGCAGCTGTTTTTATGGTAGGAAATATTTGTAGTATTTTTAGTGATGTTCGATGGTTATGTCTTCATTAATGTCTCAAAATGTCAAGTCACGTTTCTTATCTCGGAAGCAACCACAGGTAGAGTGCTGCTGGCTGACCTCTTCCACATGTTAAGGGAGTTCTCCAGTCCCCTGCGTCTACCTGATTCTCCAATAAGAATAATTATAGCTTTCAAAGTCAAACCCTCTTCAAAGAATTATTCGAAATCAATGATTTATGTTTAATTTTAAAGATGTAAAATTCCTAGCGATTTCAGTTAGCAGAACTTATAAAGTTTTGGGCAAAAGTCTGGGATAACTCCTGAACTACTGGCCAGAATTGAATAAAACGTAATGTTTTGCATTTGCTATTTTCTCCCACATCTGGTCGTATTTCACTGATTTTTTGCATAACCAGGGGACAACCCATGGAGGAAGTCATAAATGTTTTAATTAGAAGCCTACATCATAGAAAGTTTACCCATATAAAATCGTAAATATTGAATAAATTTATATATATTTACACGATTATTGTTTGTGTTTTTTTCTCCCTGAAATTAATATTGTTTATCTTTAAAATGAGCCATAAATCAACTATATCGGATTAGCCGTTGAGGAGGGTCAAGCTATGGCAGTTGACAAGGTCTTGTGAGCAAAGCTTCGTGACTGGAGCGTCTGTGACAAGCCCACGATTTACAGTTTAAATCGACTTGGTTTAAATCGGTAATGTTTAAAATACAATTATGCAAAGGCAACCTCTGAAACTTAAAAAGCTCTTTCCTCAGTGATAAAATTAGCGGGGATGTATTGTAAATCGCATTCACAGTACCCTTATATATAATATCTATATCAAATATATAACATATATCAAATATATATAATATTCATATCAAATATATGTAATATTATATATAACTAATTATTCAGTATATTAATATTCAGAATCAAAAATACAATTGGTAGTACAATGGAACACTAAACCTAAAATAACACTAAGGGAATAGTGAGCCCTCGACGGCTCTCTGACTGGTCTATAGTACAGAGGTCGACATTGGGTACAACAAAATGAAGCTGTCACTGTATTCGTAAGTCTTTTGGCTATCCAGTGTGACAACTTCCCTTCCTTGGTTCCTTCTTATCTTTTCTGGGGGCTTGACTCCCAGTTGAGCCTGGATACCCAGTCTAGTCCAAGTCCTTGGAGGGAGTAGTGGATCTTCCTTGCAGCCTGGGACGGGTGCCTGGGAGGAAGGGCCTTTACCTGACGGTCTTCGGTTTGCCGGGTGGGGGGACGAACTGTCCTGGGGCCACCCGACCCCTGAGAGGTTGGAGGCTCTGTGCGATGGCGGTCCCTGTCCGGTGGACTTAGGGGGACGTCGGGTTAGAGGGAAAATCGTCCTGGGGTGTTGTCACCCACAGAGCCCGGGAGCTAGGTAAGGATCTCTCTCCCTTTCTGGAGCGAGGTAGATTGACCCCATCCTACCACATTTCCCATCCATCTTTTCCCTCTTTCCAGTGGCTGTACAATATCCCAAGGGAGACGTGCCTATCCATATGCCGGGGCCTCTTAATCCTCCAATAAACAAACAAACAAACAAGGGAATAGTGCATAAGCTCACAGTAAGAACTTTTATACTTTCCATCCTCCATAACCATATACTTTTATACTTTCCATAACCTCCTTACCAGAGGTAGTCACAGATTTTGCAGAACTTATTATGCCATTCCATAAATAATAATACTTTGTTTAGAGGTTTTTTATATTAAAAGCAATTCATTATCAAAACCGTTTTTATGGTTAGAAGAGTTAACTAAACTACAGTAGGACATGTACATTACTTCCGTATCCATACACAACTCCTTCTATATCATCCCAGGAGCTTCTTTTATTTGCTGGTTACTCAACCTCTCCAGGAGAACGGACCGGCAAATGCATTTAGATCGGAATCGCACAGACCTATCGTCCCATCATAACTGTGCTTATTTACATATTGTTCAGACCCACGCATCCTACCGATGTGCTGTGATCGTATATCGAGCAGAACGTGCGCTCTCCGCCCACCCTCTCATCAGGAAATGAGCGGACTTTACGGCAACGCGATTGGGTTACGTCAGAACCATCGGAGGCGGCGATGAGATGTTTTGAAATGCCGTATTCACCATGTGTGTCTTTCATGACCAAAAAAAGTAGTTAATGGTAAACATTTTTATTATTAAGAAAAATGTCATGTATAAATAAGTTATACTAATTTTCTTCATACAACAGCTATAGGTTGAAACATTAAACAGCTATATTGACTTACATGACAGTAAAGATACTAGAATACATCTTACAGCAAACACAACAAAATAAAAAATATACAAAAATGTAATAAATGGCGCGGCCTTTCTTTCACAGGCTAGACATTAAAGAATCACTTAAAATCAAAATAAGTAATAATAAATCTGTAACTTATTTACTCCACATGATCCAGTTTCAGTGAAAAAATACTGTTGATTATAAATAGTTAAAATAATGTTGAAATGTTGATCATATGGTTTTAGAAGAATATAATATACAAATTTTCATGTCCCATTAACTTAGCAAGTTGTGACATTTTGTAAAAAAATGATACTATTATTAAATATATAGACATTATTTGAACGCATGTAAATAAATCTTAAAATTCTGGTTATATTAAAATTATAATGGTTAACTGTGTTGCATATAGGCAAGGAAAATAAGTTTGACTGCCTTCAATTCGCCCTTGGTATATAGAAATTTTATAGATTCGTTCTTAATTACCCAATAAAACAAGCTATATTGCTTAATACCTTGAACAAAAACATCAAAATTTTAAGTTTCTTCCAACCAAGATTGTTACGTGTTTGAACAATAACGAGTGGAAATAATCAACAAATAAAATAAAGCAGAAGCACATAAAATTAAATTACAACAAAACCTAGTTGTATGATGGATAAATGTTTCCAAAACATTTTTTTCGAAAGTTAAACCGAAAATCTGTAAAATGTCCATTATTATTATTAGGTCTTATCAAACAAATATTTAACTCAAACGAGATACAAATTAAGTTTATAACAATTAAAAATTTCAGAAAGAAAGTATTTTTAAATTTTATATTTTAACAATTTGCTTTAATATCTTACATTCTTTGTTTAAAATTAATTGTTGGTGATGGCGAGATTAGGTCATTTAAAAAATTACTAGTTGTCCTGTTGCTCGAATCCGAGCAAGTCTGTACCCAACGAGAGGATACTTCAGTTGTAAACAAAACGTCTGATATTAAAAGGGATGATAACAACGTACAAGTTTAGACTTCCACCGTCGGGTAGCGCAACCTTTACGAAAATTCAGCCCTTTACTGTATTTAGGTGATGTTTTTTTCTTAAATTCTGAGACGTATTGGCAAATCTACGTAAAATCCCTTTAATTTGGCACCCGTCCAGCCGTTGTCAAGTTATGACCGTGAAGAAAAAACCCCTAGCGACAACTTAGCTAGAAAACTTAGCTATATTTAGATTCCCGACATTTGTCATCACTGTCTAGTAGCTTTGTTACTAATTTGTGAAAAGGGTGAAACTTTGTTTTACTAATCAATAATGGAAAACGTCTGCAATAATTTCTTAAATAACAATATCTTACAGTTTTAAAGTGGTGTTAGACAACTTTTAGTTACATCTCGATCTGAAAGAAACATCCAAGATAAACCAAATGTAAAGCCTCTCGTTAAATTTATTTCATAAATGTATTTGCTTCAACCCAAAATACTCGATAAGTTACAGCTTACTACAACACTTGAAGCCTTGTTTCCTGCTTAAACAATAGACTGTTCAGCCGGAAATTGTTGAAGGACCACAGATCGTTAAAATGTAAGTACAAAAGTAGATGAACGACTTGCGCTGAACTTGGTGCCAAGCACTGCGCAGCCTTGTCCCGATGTACAGCGCATCCTGGAGAATGACGTCATAGTTGGCACCTGCGCCGACCGCTGACCCAACAGACCCAGCTTGATTGATTGTGGCACACAGAGTCTCTCCTCACTTAGATAACTATTATAAATAGATTACAATGTGAAAGTGAAGGTTAGAGATTATATCATTTAACACAGTTTCAGGTATTATGCATAAGTCGTATTGTATACATTAATCTTAGTAATTTATTCACAGTCTGGGACCCAAGGAAGGACAGAACCGGTTTTTATGTTTGATGCGTTAATTAAAAGAAGTCAAGGTATAAGTTTTACAAAATCCCTTACAATTTTCTGAATCCTTCAAGACGTGGAAGTTTCAATATTAATTTTACGGAAGACTATAATTGAGATGTTTTTTAACTGCTGTTGACACATTAAAATAAACGGTATCTGGAAACTGGCATATACTCTCTCCCTTTTAGCCCAACTTGAATGAAAAAAACTTTTTTTACTAAATGTAGAATATATACGTGTACGGTTGAATGCACAGAAAATCTTCTAAATAAGTGGTTTTCAAAAATATCCACCCAAATCCCTTTTATGGCACTACAGTATCCTTTCCTACACACAGTGGATAAAAAATTGGAAATGCCCCCTCGTCCCCCCACAGGGTTAAGTGGCAACATATTTAAAACATGCTATGTTTACAAATGGTAACTTTACCTGCATATCAAGTTTTAATGATATCGATCAGTAAATAAGAGAGAAATAGTAATTTTTTATTTCCCATAAGAATAACAATGGACAACGTACTGCTTTTACCAACAAATTAAAAATTAAATTTTCTCAGCAACCAGTAATCGTTGAATAATAATTCAAAATACTAAATTGTTTAATTTGTTGAGCCCTTTTTAATGGTAAATAGTAATCTTTTTTAGCATTTATATTTTTTATGAAAAATAAAAAACTGAATTTGTTATGTTTTAAGTCCTGTAATTTCTAAACCGGAATTTTTCCAGGAATTCGGGTGGTGTCATTTTGTTGGAAAATTAAAGCTCTACAAATCACTAAAGGTTAATTAAAACCGTTAGAGCCGATTTTGAGAAATTTGGATTTTCATGTTTTTTAGCGGTTTTTGAGGGATAATTATCCTTAAAAATCAAAAATTCAAAAAATGAAAAACACCTGGAGATATCGTGACTTAGTACATACATACCAAATTTCATCAAAATCGGTCCATTGGTGTCGCCTTTAGCTCTGTACACATCCATAAAGACAGAGAGACAGACAGACACACAGACATTACGTAAAAGCCACTTTTTTGGATTCAGGGAGCACCAAAACGAATATTTCCACTAACAACTCAAATTCGAAAATTTTGACAAAAACAATACTTTCTCCATTTACTATGTATAAGGGGAGAAAATAAAAATACATCACCATAATAAGAACCATTCCATGGATCAAATTTTGTAGAACTATTGGTTTACACAACATGATTTAAAAGCTCTTTTAAAACAACCTTAAAATGTTTGCATCGGCAGCTAGACATTTTGAAAGTTAAAGCCAAATTAAAAAAAAGTTAAAATCATAAATTGAAATTCAGGCTTCAAGATTCCCTGCTACTCAAATTACCTGTCATTCAAAAAATGTTCATAATAACTCGTTAAGTATAATGCATAGGATGATTTTAGCTTATATTTGCAAATTATAAAAGAATATTTTATTATCTGATGATTTTTCACATTTAAGATCAATAAGCTAAAATAATGCTTTATCTTTCACAATATGTTAAACTCAAATAAATTTAATATTTGGAAGTAATCTTTTGGTAGATTTACACAATCCTTATCATCATCGTGTCGCATCATTTCGTCCAAGTATTATCTCGTCCAGGTATTATCTTGTCCTAATTCCACAACGGAGGCTTGGGGTTCACCTCTCTACCTGCCCACTATTATCATCTCGTCCAAATACCAGACCCCTGAATGTTTTGACAGGTCCACAGCATTGACAATGGAACAGAAAATGTCTTGACTAACTATTAACAGGTTTTATCATTCTAAACCGCATTTTAACAGACCACAAAGAAAAATTATATGTCTTGAAACTTTACCCACTCAACGCTGCGATGCGCAAGACGACAATGAAGAAAATTTTCAACGACATTTTTAGACAATTTCAACATTACTAAAAAGGTTTGACCTTTTTTTTCTTCTGGTAGCGGTGAACGTTAAATAGTAAACTTGATTGCAATTATCCGCAATATTTTTGTAATACAAAAATCATGAGTATTCTTGCTTAGATCAACAACTGCTTGTCAAGCACATGCTCTTGCTAGCAAGTCTTAGCAAGCGAGGAAGCAAGAATTCCCTGCCAAGATCAACAACTGATTGTCAACCACATGCACTCGTTAGCAAGTCTTCGCGAGGGAGGAAGCAAGAATTCCCTGCCAAGATCAACAACTGTTTGTCAAGCACACCCTCTTGCTAGCTAGTCTACGTGAGGGAGGAAGCAAGAATTCTCTTCCAAGATCAACAACTGAGTGTCGAGCACACCCTCTTGCTAGCAAGTCTTCGCAAGCGAGGAAGCAAGAATTCCCTGCCAAGATCAACAACTGATTGTCAAGCACATTCTCTTGCTAGCAAGTCTTCGAGAGCGAGGAAGCAAGAATTCCCTGCCAAGATCAACAACTGATTGTCAAGCACACCCTCTTGCTAGCAAGTCTTCACGAGCGAGGAAGCAAGAATTCCCTGTCTAGATCAACAACTGATTGTCAAGCACACCCTCTTGCTAGCAAGTCTTCACGAGCGAGGAAGCAAGAATTCCCTGTCTAGATCAACAACTGAGTGCTGAGCGCATTCTCTTGCTAGCAAGTCTTCGCGAGCGAGGAAGCAAGAATTCCCTGACTAGATCAGCAACTGTTTGTCAAGCACACCCTCTTGCTAGCAAGTCTTCGTGGGGGAGGAAGCAAGAATTCTCTTCCAAGATCAACAACTGAGTGTCGAGCACACCCTCTTGCTAGCAAGTCTTCGCGAGCGAGGAAGCAAGAATTCCCTGCCAAGATCAACAACTGATTGTCAAGCACATTCTCTTGCTAGCAAGTCTTCGAGTGCGAGGAAGCAAGAATTCCCTGCCAAGATCAACAACTGATTGTCAAGCACACCCTCTTGCTAGCGAGTCTTCACGAGCGAGGAAGCAAGAATTCCCTGTCTAGATCAACAACTGATTGTCAAGCACACCCTCTTGCTAGCAAGTCTTCACGAGCGAGGAAGCAAGAATTCCCTGTCTAGATCAACAACTGAGTGCTGAGCGCATTCTCTTGCTAGCAAGTCTTCGCGAGCGAGGAAGCAAGAATTCCCTACCTAGATCAACAACTGAGTGTCGAGTACACCCTCTTGCTAGCAAGTCTTCGCAAGGGAGGAATCATGCATTCCCTGTTTAGATCAACAACTGAGTGCTGAGCACATTCTCTTGCTAGCAAGTCTTCGCGAGCGAGGAAGCAAGAATTCCCTGCCAAGATCAACAACTGATTGTCAAGCACACCCTCTTGCTAGCAAGTCTTCGCAAGGGAGGAATCATGAATTCCCTGTCTAGATCAACAACTGAGTGCTGAGCACATTCTCTTGATAGCAAGTCTTCGCGAGCGAGGAAGCAAGAATTCCCTGCCAAGATCAACAACTGATTGTCAAGCACATTCTCTTGCTAGCAAGTCCTCACGACGGAGGAAGCAAGTATTCCCTGCCTAGATCAACAACTGAGTGTCGAGCACACCCTCTTGCTAGCAATTCTTTGCGAGGGAGGAAGCAAGAATTCCCTGACTAGATCAGCAACTGAGTGTCGAGCACACCCTCTTGCTAGCAATTCTTCGCGAGGGAGGAAGCAAGAATTCCCTGACTAGATCAACAACTGAGTGTCGAGCTCACCCTCTTGCTAGCAATTCTTCGCGAGGGAGGAAGCAAGAATTCCCTGACTAGATCAACAACTGAGTGTCGAGCACCCCCTCTTGCTAGCAATTCTTCGCGAGGGAGGAAGCAAGAATTCCCTGCCTAGATCAACAACTGAGTGTCAAGCACACCCTCCTGCTAGCAATTCTTCACGAGGGAGGAAGCAAGAATTCCCTGACTAGATCAACACTGAGTGTCGAGCACACCCTAGCGAGTCTTCCCGAGCGTGGTACTCGCGTCGTGCAGCGATCGCTCGACCAGAACCATCCCTGTCATTACTTGCTCTAGTGGCCCAATAAACAGTGACCAGCGTCCCCGCATGTTCATGCATCACGCATGTAACAGGGCCATCATCGCAATAGCGAAGGTACGCGTCTTCCCGTGACGCAACACCTCCACGATTCGAATCCTATGGCTAATTAGGTCCATCGGTAACGGTTCGAAAACCAAACCGGTTTTCGGAGCGTCCTTTGTGTTTTATGTTTATTACCTTGCCAACCGTGAACCTAATTTTGTTTTACTTTCTGTTTGGAATCAGCTAGTGTTATTTTAATGATTTCTCCCCTTAACAACTATACATGTGCTATAAACATTGTGAAATTTACCTTGAAGAATAGTACATTAAACATGCCTTCATTTCATAGAATAACTTTGGAATTGTTACTCCAATGTTTACATCATTAGTGTAATGTTCGAGTTATTCTGTACTTAAATCCGCTTTATTTAAAATGACAGAGCAATTTCTAAACGAGGATTGCAACCACGGTTTGATAAACCGAAGTTCAAAACGTTATTCAGTACTTCATTTCTCAAGTATCACTAAAAGACCTTAACTTATTACATTAATAATTTTGGCCATGAGTTTTGTGTAGTTCAAAACGTGAATGTTTAGTTAGATTTTTGTGAAAGGTAATCTCAAACTGACTGGAAAGTGTTTTTTATTTTATTAAACTTATAGTGACTGTTTGTGCACTGAATGCATATTAATTTAAAGCGGTTTACATTCATCCAAAGACCTAATCTAAAATAATTTATTCGATGGATCAAAATTATCCTTTCTTTTTTGTTTCAAAGTTGCTTGCAACTTTATAATATTATGTATCCTACTATTAAAACATTTTAATTTATTAATATCTCTTAACATTTTAATATTGGAAAATATAGTATGCCTTTGTTTAGATAAAAATAGAAATTATGAGACACCTCTCTCTCTACTTTTATCAATAAAACCAAAACGGATTCAAAAACAATTGGCACGCCACCACATATTTAAACTAGTAAGTCTACTTCAAAATAAATACAAAAATAATGAAAGACAGAATTAGGAATGATTCTATATACAATTTACAAAAAACTATCAAATTTTATCTTAACTACTTCAACTAATGTTTTTAGTGATTTAAGTAACAACTAAAATCGTTCAACTGACCGAATTCCTTTTGTTTCCAAAATCTCACAACTCGACAATGTTATGGTTATTTTCTTCATCGCTTATTATGATTCATATCCTTTGATCCTCAGTAAGTAAAACATGTAATTTTAAAACATTCTACATGTCGGTCTGCTGTACTCTAAAAACTCCAGTTTTTTCTCTACTTCGCCAAGATTACCACCACTTAGTGACTAGTATAAATCCACTTCAATTTACAGAACACTTAACGACAGACACAAACTCATCCCGCAACCCCCCCCCCCCCCCAAAGACGCGGACCTTGAATGCTCCTCAGGTAATGGCCCAGGGACCTCTAGGACCTCTAGAACATCCAGGACATCGGGTAGCGGGTTTACGGATGTCGAACCAAAGTTGTGGATCTTGCCGTAGAGGGCGACTTACCTATTCATATATTCACACTCTCCAATATTCGCCGTCCTGTTGCAATTACTGCTGACATCATTTTGGCTGAAATGTGGGAACCTAATTATACGCTTTGGAGGGCATCTGGTTTGTATTTGTGACTGTATTTCGTTCCAAAAACGTAATAATGGTAATGAACTAACATGAATCTTCAATGTGGAATATGCAGCGCAGTATGCAAAGTATTGATTGTGAATATTAAACCTTAATAAATACATTTACGTTATTATTAAAGGATTATATGTTACTTCTTCTTGTCGAGGAAAATTCCAATATATTAAAATTTTAACTTTTTCATCTATTTAAATTCTCACCTGTTTTAATATTTTAAAAAGATCCAAACTCTTTCGAAGCTGTTTGGTCGCGAAGTATTATTTTCGAGCCTCTAATGTGTTCTGCTCCTCTCCATAACATCACATTTTTAAGCACCAGACATACACTGTAGTTATATTAGACTAAACTTTTGAACAAATTGCCAAGTTCATGAAAAGAATAATACCCCCGTAGCAGCAAACCTGCATACTCAGCGAATTTCCAATGCATATTAATTTATCTTAATACACCATGAAGCAACATACCAAGTTTCATCAATATACATTCATAAATAAACGATTTATGGCATTTTAATTATTCTCCATAAGAATAACATGGCGGATGAGTATGCAGGTTTGCTGGAATAAGGAACACTAAAAAATGGCCTTTTATACAAATATCAATATAACTCAACTAGGTAAAGCCACATACCAAGTTCTATTAATTTATGTTCATAATTAAAGGAAATAACACGTTAATTATTCTCCATAAGAATAACATGTGGCTGAGCATGCAGGTTTGCTGCTACTGGGACTATCGGCCAAAAAATGGGTTTTTGTGCAAATATCAATAGACCACAATGAAATGAAGCAATATACCAAGTTTCGTCAGGATAAGTTGATAAATAAGCGAGATATACAATTTTTCTTATCCTCCAAAAGAATAACATTGGACAACGTACTGTGTTTAGCACTTTCAATATCTCAGTATTAAATTGACGTAGAGCAATGATTAAAACATCAAATTGTGCGTCTCTTTAAGCTGATTCCAATGGGGAAAATAAAATTTTACTTTTTCAAAAATTGTATGTAAAAAACCCAAAAAAAACCATTTAGGGGGTACAAAACCCCCCAAAATACCCTTTCGGATAAGTCGATCTGTCTGGTTTTCGAACTTAAAGTCATAAATAATGCTTTAGACGTTTGTACCAAATTTCATCAAAATCGGACCTTTTTTACGAGAGTTATCGCACCCACGGACATATATATATATATATATTACAGTTTCGAACGAATGGTGTTTTTGGGGTCTGGGGACCTCAAAATGAAAAGTTATCGTGGTCCCGGGTCTAGGTCTTACCATGCCGACTACGGTAATAGCTTCTTCCCTATAGGGGAAATTCGCTAAAAGAATGATTTAACTTAAAAAAAGTTTAAATCATTTAATCATTGATCGGAAGTTTTATAGCCTTAAAGGTATGTTTTGGTTGTGAATATGTATGAGCCATCAATCTGCATAAACTTTGTATGAGCCAATTGTAGTGTATCTGACAATTGTCATGTATTTATTTGTTTACAAAATAAAAGTTTTGAGTTTAAATAGATATATTGTAATGCTCATTGATTTTTTTCTAGTAAGAGGGTACAGATGCAATGGTTTCACAAAGCCAACAAAGTTCTAACTTTACCTCCAGTACCATACAATGTCAGCCTAGGACTTCTTAACGACCCGGACGGCGTCGCTTCCCGTCAACTGACATGCATCTTACAACCTCTGTGACTATGAAAGACCATCGACCCCAAGGTTGCGGTTTTATTACCCTCCGAACCGCGGCAAATTGTCGGTGAGTTTATTACGTTATAAACCTTCGCCTTGCGTCACTCTTGGACGCATAAAACCTCGAGCATGCGCAGATGAGAGCTAAAAACGACGAGAATCTATTCAACACTCAGTGTGCTCTCGATCACTTTTGTTGGAAATTTCCACAAATTTGTAGGCCCATCGAAATTGGGTTACAACTAGTAAATTATTCCCGATTTATGGTAGTTCGTTCTTATAGTAGCAGTTACCTCTTTTATTAAATTAAATTCAAATGTTTTATTTATTTGCTCCTTCATACATCATGCACCATACATAACATTATTAACATTCAAATAAATACTGTTGTGACCAAATGCATAACAACAAATACAACAGATAGATCATGCAACGGTGTCTTTCAGTGGTATTTCAGTTTTTATTTTGTGAGTGGCAGTTTGGTTTGTTTAGCCTCACTTTTAATCTGCAAATTCAATATAACAAAATTAAAACTAGTCAGAAACTTTAAACAAATAAAATTAACAGTGCACAACGAAACAACGCAACAAATAAACAATGAGAACAGTTTTAAATAAATATTGATGATTAAATTGAATAGAGGTAATAATCTGGATGATCAATAAATAACAAAAAGGTAACACCAAAATCTTTTCACTTATTGCTCAATTATTTCTAGCTCAATTATTGAAGACTCAAGTTACCAAAACTAACGTAAATTTTATTAGACTCTAAACATTATTAGCAGTCCAAACATTAAAACTATAGTAATATTTGCATTTGAAAAAAAACTTTTTAAATATTATCTTTATAGTTCACTTATCAAATTAATTATACAGCATTTTGTACTCTTTAAAACCCATTTGTTTGAGGAAAGAGTTGTCTTTGCAAAGCTTTTATAGAAAGTGATCGTTTATTTGTTTATCATAATTTGCAAAATATTCTGTTGCTTTTTCTTTAGATTTTGTTGTCAATTCAATGAACTTTATACGGATATCTTGAGTATTTTTAATGAAATACACAACACAGAATTTATTGCTTTAATTACGTACCATAGAGAGTTTTGGTCACTGCGTTATTCATTCAGACAGTTTCAACCACACAAAAATCACCCTAGAGATTTTACAATTTAAATTGTACCCATCTAAATCAGTATTCGTGTTTAATTCAACACCAACGCCTTGAACCTTATCCCAATTAAAGACAGGAACATGAAATTTAATCGAATGGTGCAAAGGTCAAAGTGGCGACCTTCAGTAGCTTGGAACCAATCACAACGACTCGAGTGTGATTGGGCATCTACCTTGCCCCGGGCTTGAGGAATAGTCGCTCATCTCTGCTCTGACCCCATACCTTCAAGGTGCGTTTGAGCTATCATCGTGTTAAACTGTTAGCTTCAAGCCCTTCTTGGCCTTCACAAGAGTGATTTCTTTGTATTACGAATTTACACGGTTAATTTACCCGCTTACGGTTCTAATTACTGATTAAGTCTGGGATAAAGTTATCTCTTTAAGGCGCTTTAGGCTTATTTTATGCAGCTGTTTTTATGGTAGGAAATATTTGTAGTATTTTTAGTGATTTTCGATGGTTATGTCTTCATTAATGTCTCAAAATGTCAAGTCACGTTTCTTACTTCGGAAGCAACCACAGGTAGAGTGCTGCTGGCTGACCTCTTCCACATGTTAAGGGAGTTCTCCAGTCCCCTGCGTCTACCTGATTCTCCAAGAAGAAGAATTATAGCTTTCAAAGTCAAACCCTCTTCAAAGAATTATTCGAAATCAATGATTTATGTTTAATTTTAAAGATGTAAAATTCCTAGCGATTTCAGTTAGCAGAACTTATAAAGTTTTGGGCAAAAGTCTGGGATAACTCCTGAACTACTGGCCAGAATTGAATAAAACGTAATGTTTTGTATTTGATATTTTCTCCCACATCTGGTCGTATTTCACTGATTTTTTGCATAACCAGGGGACAACCCATGGAGGAAGTCATAAATGTTTTAATTAGAAGCCTACATCATAGAAAGTTTACCCATATAAAATCGTAAATATTGAATAAATTTATATTTATTTACACGATTATTGTTTGTGTTTTTTTCTCCTTGAAATTAATATTGTTTATCTTTAAAATGAGCCATAAATCAACTATATCGGATTAGCCGTTGAGGAGGGTCAAGCTATGGCAGTTGACAAGGTCTTGTGAGCAAAGCTTCGTGACTGGAGCGTCTGTGACAAGCCCACGATTTACAGTTTAAATCGACTTGGTTTAAATCGGTAATGTTTAAAATACAATTATGCAAAGGCAACCTCTGAAACTTAAAAAGCTCTTTCCTCAGTGATAAAATTAGCGGGGATGTATTGTAAATCGCATTCACAGTACCCTTATATATAATATCTATATAAAATATATAACATATATCAAATATATATAATATTCATATCAAATATATGTAATATTATATATAACTAATTATTCAGTATATTAATATTCAGAATCAAAAATACAATTGGTAGTACAATGGAACACTAAACCTAAAATAACACTAAGGGAATAGTGAGCCCTCGACGGCTCTCTGACTGGTCTATACTAGTACAGAGGTCGACATTGGGTACAACAAAATGAAGCTGTCACAGTATTCGTAAGTCTTTTGGCTATCCAGTGTGACAACTTCCCTTCCTTGGTTCCTTCTTATCTTTTCTGGGGGCTTGACTCCCAGTTGAGCCTGGATACCCAGTCTAGTCCAAGTCCTTGGAGGGAGTAGTGGATCTTCCTTGCAGCCTGGGACGGGTGCCTGGGAGGAAGGGCCTTTACCTGACGGTCTTCGGTTTGCCGGGTGGGGGGACGAACTGTCCTGGGGCCACCCGACCCCTGAGATGTTGGAGGCTCTGTTCGATGGAAGTCCTTGTCTGGTGAACTTAGGGAGACGTCAGGTTAGAGGGCGAATTGTCCTGGGGTGTTGTCACCCACAGAGCCCGGGAGCTAGGTAAGGATCTCTCTCCCTTTCTGGAGCGAGGTAGATTGACCCCATCCTACCACATTTCCCATCCATCTTTTCCCTCTTTCCGGTGGCTGTACAATATCCCAAGGGAGACGTGCCTAGCTGGCTATGCCGGGGCCTCTTAATCCTCCAATAAACAAACAAACAAACAAGGGAATAGTGCATAAGCTCACAGTAAGAACTTTTATACTTTCCATCCTCCATAACCATATACTTTTATACTTTCCATAACCTCCTTACCAGAGGTAGTCACAGATTTTGCAGAACTTATTATGCCATTCCATAAATAATAATACTTTGTTTAGAGGTTTTTTATATCAAAAGCAATTCATTATCAAAACCGTTTTTATGGTTAGAAGAGTTAAATAAACTACAGTAGGACATGAACATTACTTCCGTATCCATGCGCAACTCCTTCTATATCATCCCAGGAGCTTCTTTTATTTGCTGGTTACTCAACCTCTCCAGGAGAACGGACCGGCAAATACATTTAGATCGGAATCGCACAGACCTATCGTCCCATCATAACTGTGCTTATTTACATATTGTTCAGACCCACGCATCCTACCGATGTGCTGTGATCGTATATCGAGCAGAACGTGCGCTCTCCGCCCACCCTCTCATCAGGAAATGAGCGGACTTTACGGCAACGCGATTGGGTTACGTCAGAACCATCGGAGGCCGCGATGAGATGTTTTGAAATGCCGTATTCACCATGTGTGTCTTTCATGACCAAAAAAGTAGTTGATGGTAAACATTTTTATTATTAAGAAAAATGTCATGTATAAATAAGTTATATTAATTTTCTTCATACAACAGCTATAGGTTGAAACATTAAACAGCTATATTGACTTACACGACAATAAAGATACTAGAATACATCTTACAGCAAACACAACAAAATTAACAATATGCAAAAATGTAATAAATGGCGCGGTCTTTCTTTCACAGGTTAGACATTAAAGAATCACTTAAAATCAAAATAAGTAATAATAAATCTGTAACTTATTTACTCCACATGATCCAGTTTCAGTGAAAAAATACTGTTGATTATAAATAGTGAAAATAATGTTGAAAATTTGATCATATGGTTTTGGAAGAATATAATATACAAATTTTCATGTCCCATTAACTTAGCAAGTTGTGACATTTTGTAAAAAAATGATACTATTATTAAATATATAGACGTTATTTGAACGCATGTAAATAAATCTTAAAATTCTGGTTATATTAAAATAATAATGGTTAACTGTGTTGCATATAGGCAAGGAAAATAAGTTTGACTGCCTTCAATTCGCCCTTGGTATATAGAAATGTTATAGATTCGTTCTTAATTACCCAATAAAACAAGCTATATTGCTTAATACCTTGAACAAAAACATCAAACTTTTAAGTTTTTTCCAACCAAGATTGTTACGTGTTTGAACAATAACGAGTGAAAATAATCAACAAATAAAATAAAGCAGAAACACATAAAATTAAATTACAACAATACCTAGTTGTATGATGGATAAATGTTTCCAAATCATTTTTTCGAAAGTTAAACCGAAAATCTGTAAAATGTCCATTATTATTATTAGGTCTTATCAAACAAATATTTAACTCAAACGAGATACAAATTAAGTTTATAACAATTTAAAATGTCAGAAAGAAAGTATTTTTAAATTTTATATTTTAACAATTTGCTTTAATATCTTACATTCTTTGTTTAAAATTAATTGTTGGTGATGGCGAGATTAGGTCATTTAAAAAATTACTAGTTGTCCTGTTGCTCGAATCCGAGCAAGTCTGTACCCAACGAGAGGATACTTCAGTTGTAAACAA
Organism: Allygus modestus; assembly: GCA_963675035.1. Taxonomy (NCBI): domain Eukaryota; kingdom Metazoa; phylum Arthropoda; class Insecta; order Hemiptera; family Cicadellidae; genus Allygus; species Allygus modestus. The sequence continues at coordinate 17,121,298 of OY776112.1, read as the reverse complement.
AACGTCTGATATTAAAAGGGATGATAACAACGTACAAGTTTAGACTTCCACCGTCGGGTAGCGCAACTTTTACGAAAATTCAGCCCTTTACTGTATTTAGGTGATGTTTTTTTCTTAAATTCTGAGACGTATTGGCAAATCTACGTAAAATCCCTTTAATTTGGCACCCGTCCAGCCGTTGTCAAGTTATGACCGTGAAGAAAAAACCCCTAGCGACAACTTAGCTAGAAAACTTAGCTATATGTAGATTCCCGACATTTATCATCACTGTCTAGTAGCTTTGTTACTAATTTGTGAAAAGGGTGAAACTTTGTTTTACTAATCAATAATGGAAAACGTCTGCAATAATTTCTTAAATAACAATATCTTACAGTTTTAAAGTGGTGTTAGACAACTTTTAGTTACATCTCGATCTGAAAGAAACATCCAAGATAAACCAAATGTAAAGCCTCTCGTTAAATTTATTTCATAAATGTATTTGCTTCAACCCAAAATACTCGATAAGTTACAGCTTACTACAACACTTGAAGCCTTGTTTCCTGCTTAAACAATAGACTGTTCAGCCGGAAATTGTTGAAGGACCACAGATCGTTAAAATGTAAGTACAAAAGTAGATGAACGACTTGCGCTGAACTTGGTGCCAAGCACTGCGCAGCCTTGTCCCGATGTACAGCGCATCCTGGAGAATGACGTCATAGTTGGCACCTGCGCCGACCGCTGACCCAACAGACCCAGCTTGATTGATTGTGGCACACAGAGTCTCTCCTCACTTAGATAACTATTATAAATAGATTACAATGTGAAAGTGAAGGTTAGAGATTATATCATTTAACACAGTTTCAGGTATTATGCATAAGTCGTATTGTATACATTAATCTTAGTAATTTATTCACAGTCTGGGACCCAAGGAAGGACAGAACCGGTTTTTATGTTTGATGCGTTAATTAAAAGAAGTCAAGGTATAAGTTTTACAAAATCCCTTACAATTTTCTGAATCCTTCAAGACGTGGAAGTTTCAATATTAATTTTACGGAAGACTATAATTGAGATGTTTTTTAACTGCTGTTGACACATTAAAATAAACGGTATCTGGAAACTGGCATATACTCTCTCCCTTTTAGCCCAACTTGAATGAAAAAAACTTTTTTTACTAAATGTAGAATATATATGTGTACGGTTGAATGCACAGAAAATCTTCTAAATAAGTGGTTTTCAAAAATATCCACCCAAATCCCTTTTATGGCACTACAGTATCCTTTCCTACACACAGTGGATAAAAAATTGGAAATGCCCCCTCGTCCCCCCACAGGGTTAAGTGGCAACATATTTCAAACATGCTATGTTTACAAATGGCAACTTGACCTGCATATCAAGTTTTAATGATATCGATCAGTAAATAAGAGAGAAATAGTAATTTTTTATTTCCCATAAGAATAACAATGGACAACGTACTGCTTTTACCAACAAATTAAAAATTAAATTTTCTCAGCAACCAGTAATCGTTGAATAATAATTCAAAATACTAAATTGTTTAATTTGTTGAGCCCTTTTTAATGGTAAATAGTAATCTTTTTTAGCATTTATATTTTTTATGAAAAATAAAAAACTGAATTTGTTATGTTTTAAGTCCTGTAATTTCTGAACCGGAATTTTTCCAGGAATTCGGGTGGTGTCATTTTGTTGGAAAATTAAAGCTCTACAAATCACTAAAGGTTAATTAAAACCGTTAGAGCCGATTTTGAGAAATTTGGATTTTCATGTTTTTTAGCGGTTTTTGAGGGATAATTATCCTTAAAAATCAAAAATTCAAAAAATGAAAAACACCTGGAGATATCGTGACTTAGTACATACATACCAAATTTCATCAAAATCGGTCCATTGGTGTCGCCTTTAGCTCTGTACACATCCATAAAGACAGAGAGACAGACAGACACACAGACATTACGTAAAAGCCACTTTTTTGGATTCAGGGAGCACCAAAACGAATATTTCCACTAACAACTCAAATTCGAAAATTTTGACAAAAACAATACTTTCTCCATTTACTATGTATAAGGGGAGAAAATAAAAATACATCACCATAATAAGAACCATTCCATGGATCAAATTTTGTAGAACTATTGGTTTACACAACATGATTTAAAAGCTCTTTTAAAACAACCTTAAAATGTTTGCATCGGCAGCTAGACATTTTGAAAGTTAAAGCCAAATTAAAAAAAAGTTAAAATCATAAATTGAAATTCAGGCTTCAAGATTCCCTGCTACTCAAATTACCTGTCATTCAAAAAATGTTCATAATAACTCGTTAAGTATAATGCATAGGATGATTTTAGCTTATATTTGCAAATTATAAAAGAATATTTTATTATCTGATGATTTTTCACATTTAAGATCAATAAGCTAAAATAATGCTTTATCTTTCACAATATGTTAAACTCAAATAAATTTAATATTTGGAAGTAATCTTTTGGTAGATTTACACAATCCTTATCATCATCGTGTCGCATCATTTCGTCCAAGTATTATCTCGTCCAGGTATTATCTTGTCCTAATTCCACAACGGAGGCTTGGGGTTCACCTCTCTACCTGCCCACTATTATCATCTCGTCCAAATACCAGACCCCTGAATGTTTTGACAGGTCCACAGCATTGACAATGGAACAGAAAATGTCTTGACTAACTATTAACAGGTTTTATCATTCTAAACCGCATTTTAACAGACCACAAAGAAAAATTATATGTCATGAAACTTTACCCACTCAACGCTGCGATGCGCAAGACGACAATGAAGAAAATTTTCAACGACATTTTTAGACAATTTCAACATTACTAAAAAGGTTTGACCTTTTTTTTCTTCTGGTAGCGGTGAACGTTAAATAGTAAACTTGGTTGCCCTCTAATAGTCGTGGAAAACTCCATATTTTGCTTTAGATATAAACTGCTAGACATCAGACTGAAGAATAACATTAAAATCTGCAACCGTAAAGGGTGATGGTTGGGTGACATTCCACCCCCTTGCACATTCGCTTCGCAGGTGTCAGGGACCTCTGACTTTATAAATTTCGTTCCTCAACTCTCGTCAATTTTTCATCTGGATGAGATGATACTCCATTTGCTTGTTTAACCAAATGTAAAATAGAGCTGGACGAGATGTACATTTTTTCTAAGAATTTTGCTGTTGGACAAAATAATATTGCACGATATGATACTGCACCTACAATCCTGACTTTATATTGCGTCATAGGCAATTCAAAAAGTACATACCTATTGATTAGGTAAGCAAAAATAGTTTCGGTAGTAAATTAACAACGGATGATTTAACAATCGGATAAGGTGCGGAGATAATCACTGCAGCTAACATATCGGCTAGCCTGTCCCTCCCACCTCTTTATAGGATGGCAGTACTACACGTAATGAGAGACCATTACCATAACAACATCCGATAATCAGAAATGGTGCGTAGCTGAAGCAGAAGGTCACAGGTTCAAGGCGGAAGCCGTTCTCTTTGAACTGGCGACGAACCTGGATCTGGAACTGGAACTGTTTGAAACGGGGATTGTTGGTCACTGTTACCAAATCGTGGCCTTGTTCCGATCACAACCAGAAGAAGCAACTGCATTACATGAAAACGGGTTTAAGCTGTCTCTTTAATATATCGAGAAATGTAGCGCTTGGTTGCGTCTGGTTTGGTGTAAACTCGGTGAAACCCGAATACTTTGTCATGCGAGGTAGTTTTATTTATTTTTTAACACTATTCCCATATATTTTGTTTATTTATTCAAATAAACCGTCAGTGGTAAATACCCCTTACGTAACTGTTGGATAATTGGAAAGTAAATATCACATTAAATGGTACACACAGTAATGTGAGGCTTTGTAAAGCTTTATTTCATAACTTCTTAAATGATTTTCTTCTTACATATACTCTAACCCACAATGTATGATCACACACACTTTAACTTGTTTGAGGAATGAATAATAATTATAACAATTCTATAGTATTATTAGTAATATCATAACAAAATTTTAGTAATACTAGAAACTTCGTATTTCCAGTTTGGGTACCCTTTTTGAACAAAACTTTTCCAACAAGCAAGAAACATCAAGAGGTATAATTATTTTACTAGATAAATTTAATTTTCAAGTTCATTCAACCTTGCAGTTTTGTTCCAATTACATAACCATCCAAAGCGCTTTAACACTAAATTACTGTTACCTTATACACCACCAGTAGGTGTTTGGTTAGGCCCATAACACATGAGTTAATTGCAATGTGAATGCTGTTATGTAATGATCGTCTGCTTTTACTGATATACAGGGTGTTTAAAAATATGAACTGATATTTTACCAGCGTGTAAGTTTTATCATGTTTTTTACAAGGTTTTTCATAATTACATGTCCTAATATGTTCAATTTCCTATATAACCACTATTTTTTATTCCATCACAAAATAAATAGTATATATATATATATATATAACTATTTGACCGATTAATAAAACTTATATAACCCATTTACTTGATCAATATCTAATTAGATTAAAAAAACCAGCCAATTTAAAAATGTTTTTCAAAATGTCGTTCATAGAATCTTTTATAAAAATGAATAGAAAACCGTAAATTTGTTGAAAATCCGTTATATTTGTTCTTTGTTGCTAGTTTGAATTAATTTTGAATTATTAATATTTGCAGTTATTATTATAAAAGATGTTTACGAAAGTTTACGGTTTTTCAGTTACCATTTCAGGACCTAAATTATAGGAAAGATATGTTTATTTTATTTTGAGTGATGTATCTAAATAATTTCTTTATTTCTTTTTGTGTTCTGTGTTTTGTGTTTGTTTGTTTGATGTATCTAAAACTCTATTAAAATAATAATTCCAGGATTAGACGGATCCATGAGCTAGGACTGGATATAATTTAATTTATAATTTATAACACCCTGTACATTTAAAATGTATACTAATTACGCGACTTTTGTTTCATAACTCGCGTCTCAAAACAGAGCTGTTCCCAGTAAGTGGGCGATTGTTGTCACGTTCTGTGCGTGCGTGCGTCTCTGGGGCGCTGATTGTTTCCGAAATTGAAATTTCCTCTCAAGGTCAAATGAAAGCACTGACACGTGTCACAAATAACTAGAGCCTATAGCATTTTACGAATTATTTCACATCTTCAGTTAATCTTTCCTTGTAATTGTTAGGTTTGGTTATAAAGATGCATCAAATGGCCTGGTGTCCTGTGAAATGAACTTTGACCTGTCCATCGCGAGAAGACTTGCCAACTGAGCTGAAGAGAAGGTATGAGGTAGAGAAGGTATGAAGGGTATGAGGTATGGTTTATAGGAGGTATGAGGGGTATGAGGTTTAGGAGATATAAGAGGTACATCAATCAGAAATGTATTATTATCGCAAACATTTAAATTAACATAATTGTTATAATTTCATTTAACATATACATTATCTCTCCTTGTTTGAAAGAAATATATATTAGTTAATTTATTTTCTCAAACCGGTAATACATAAGAGCATTCACGAGTACTGCATTCTTTTAAGTTAAGGTAATAATGGAAGTAAATAATGACATAAAGAGACATAACCTAAAGTTTAAGGTGTTTGTTACAGTTTAGACTTTTGTAATATTTTTTAAAATTTGTTATGTTCTTGCATCTTGAAGGTAGTAATTTAATAAAAGACTGGCTGTTATAAAATATCTTTTTAGTTTTAACTCTTAACCGAAATAACAACTTATTCGTGGGCTTTGGTATATATAATTTACGATAGCCATCCGACAATTTATTTTTAATTGGCATTTGATCGGTTATAATTGATGATATTCTCCTTAATCAGAAGATAATAAAGTCGGATAAATCACCGGGGTTCAATAGAGAGGAAGGCCTTGTACGGACAGATAAGGAGGCCTCCTCTCATCTCGCCACCTATTAACCTTTATATTTCACTGCACGGAGTTTAAACTGGCTGACAACATTAAGCACCTTTGGTTTTAATTGCCAAACATTTACCGTAATAACCTTGGTACATGTCTTAGATACTTACTGAGAGTCTTTAATGTCTACTTTATAGCGTTTACCTTGTAATTCCTTAATGTAATGCGTTTTTTTAGCAAAATACCAATGAATATTTTGAGGTATTTATGAATAAAATTTGTACATAACACTAGAACTATGGATCCAGGATCCATGTAGTATAAAATAATCTAATCAATGATAGTTACTGATGTATTCACGAAATCTATATAATAAAAGTTGTTTCTAGATACACGCTTGATTTTCTGTAATTTTCATCGGATAGTCTCATTCCTCCAAACACATTTTTCAGTTAAAACGAGTTCGCACGCAGCACGCTGACGTGAGGGAAGTGAATTTCCACATAAAAACATTTAAAACTCAAAATCAGTGTAAAAACATACATTTATTCCAATTTTGATTAGAATCTGAAAACATTGATTTTTTGGCTGTTCTGATGCTCCTGGTTTCGTTTACCTGCATTGATGGGAATACAATTTTGCACATTATAATGTAAGGAGAATGTCCAGACAGGCTTTAACGTAGGCGTGAGGTGGCTGGGGGATGATAAAAGTACTCTACAAAGGAATAACAGGCTTATCTAATGTAAAACCCCCATAAGACAACGTACTGTGTTTAGTCGAAACACATTTTCTTTAATAACTCGGTAAATATTTATGCTAGAATGATGACAGAGGGCTTAAGACTTTTGCCTCACCAATTCCCATCTTTTTGCATGCATTAATTTTACATCCGGAGCTTTTCTGACCCTTTGTGGGCCCAAAAACTCTAAATTTGAAATATTTATCCCCAAAAAAGGGGTTTAGAGTTTTCCGATTGTTTTGACCAACGAACTTGTCCAACTGATTACAGAAAGGAACGTCCCTACCAAATTTGAAGTAAATCGGACAAAAAATGCGACCGCTAGAGTGCAAACACACACACACACACACACACACAGACACACACACACACACACACACACACACACACACACACACACACACACACACACACACACACACACACACACACACACACACACAGATATATATATATATATATATCAAATTTTGAACGAACCCCCAAAACGTGTTCAGGGGGTCACGTTAGGAACTTCTATGGGGGTCCCGGGCTTAAGTTTCACCGTGCGGGTCATACTAATAGTTCACTTTCCAAAGGAAATTCACTAATAAAATACTATGTTGACTGAGTTGCTGTTTTGCACAAAACATGTGATAAATTACTAATAATAACGCTTTTGGCAGTTTCATTCTTACTTGACTTTTTATTTTAAAATAAAAAGTCAACTAATAATGAAACTGCCAAAAGCGTTATTATTATTAATTATAACGATGGTTTTAGTTTAAGAACATGTAATAAATTTCAACGTTTTATAGGGCAAATAACAAAAATATAAACTCTTAGTTTGTACAATGTCAATAATTGTATAAGAAATATACTACAAGACACGATGATAACTTCTTCAACAATAATCCTTACTTTCTAACCTTTAATTGGGTAAACAACAAATTTTAATGCGATTTTTATTTGATTATGTCAACATTCTACAAGAAATAGTTTTAAACATCCCTTTGAAATTTTTTTACTTTTTATAACAGGGATTGAGACCATTAGAGTGAAAGCATATACAATCACGTTATAGTAGGTGTGTTGAAAATTACGTCCGTGAGTTATATAAAGTCGACGGGAAGCAGTTTAATTTAGTGACGAGTTTTGTTCCGCCAGTGAATAGCGGTGTGAGAGGACCCCTGTGGAGGCGGCAGACATCCTCGCAGAGTTTATGACCTTAGAATGACTCTATCAACACACGGGACCTTGTTTATAAAAGGACTCGTGTTTTGGGTTACTAATTCTTCTCATTCGTAACCTTTATTATTGGAAACGCGATTTATACATTTTATTAGTGAATTTCCTTTGGAAAGTGAACTATTATCATGACCCGCACGGTGAAACTTAAGCCCGGGACCACCATAGAAGTTCCTAACGTGACCCCCTGAACACGTTTTGGGGGGTCGTTCAAAATTATATATATATATATATATATATATGTGTGTGTGTGTGTGTGTGTGTGTGTGTGTGTGTGTGTGTGTGTGTGTGTGTGTGTGTGTGTGTGTGTGTGTGTGTGTGTGTGTGTATGCACTCTAGCGGTCGCATTTTTTGTCCGATTTACTTCAAATTTGGTAGGGACGTTCCTTTCTATAATCTGCTGGACAAGTTCGTTGGGCAAAACAATCGGACAACTCTAAACCCATTTTTGGGGGATTAATCTTTCAAATTTCGAGTTTTTGGGCCCAAAAAGGGTCAGAAAAGCCCCAGATGTAAAATTAATGCATGTATAAAGATGGGAATCAGAGAGGCAAAAGTTTTAAGCCCTCTCTCGTCATTCTAGCATAAATATTTACCGAGTTATTAACGAAAACGTGTATCGGCTAAACACAGTACGTTGTCTTATGGGGGTTTTACACTAGAAAAGCCTGTTATTCCTTTGTTAAAGTACTTTTATTATCCCCAGCAACCTCAAGCCTACTTTCAAGCCTGTCTGGACCTTCTCCTAACCTTATAATGCACAAAATTGTATTCCCAGCTTTGCAAGTAAATGAAACCAGGAGTATCAGAACAGCCAAAAAATCAATGTTTTCGGATTTCAATAAAAATTGGACAAATGTATGTTTTTACACTGATTTTGAGTTTTAAAAGTTTTTACGTGGAAATTCACTTCCCTCACGTCAGCGTGCTGCGTGCGAACTCGTTTTATTATAAATCCGTTTTTTATGGTTAGAATACTCTTGCCATGATTGGCATACTTTATGGCTCTAGTCATAAAGTCACGTGTTAAGGAATGTGTTAATAATTTTCTTGATAACCTATATTATTTGTTTGAATATTTTTTCTTTTTATCCTTGTGAAAAGAAAAATGTACGTCTATGATAACAATGCAAAAGTATGTATTGCATCATATTTTACTTCTATATCTAAAATAGTTATAAATACGCTCATTTTCACGTAAGGAATAGGGTGAGGGATTTTACAAGCTCTCAATTACCATTACGGACGAAGTTTCATTTTTTCATTGTAGGAATATACTTTGTATGGCAACGAATTTTACTTGCATAACTTGAGCCTGGCATCCCATTGTTACGTTGCTTGAAAATACTGTTCAAACTTATACAAAGTACAGGGAGAAGATGGTGAAAAATGACACTCTACAATAGAGTGTCATTTTGTATTATACAATTAACATTGTATATATACATATATACAATGTTAATTCAATGGTTTGAGTCAATGTTTTCAATAAATCATTAATTATACTTTACCTTGTGTAAGTCCTACTTTGATAGTCCACTGGTTAATTTATTCACAGCCATTTTGATTTGAAACTCATTAAGCCCAATGTAAAAAATACCACTTTTCAAAAGTATATTTTATGAAAGTATGAATTTTGAAATATGAAATATGAAAATATAAATTTGAGGTTTTACCAATAGAATTTTTAGGCCCAAAATCCCCTAATTCCAAAAGTTTAACGAAATCGTTCTGCTGGATTCCGCACAATTTAGCAAACAGACTTTTCTAGTATTGGATTATAGCATATGTTGATGTAGGATACTTTCTAATTGCAGTAAAATAGGTGAAAGTATGATTTCCAAAACTGAACTTATCACCATACTGATAAATACCCCCGTCGCAGCAAACCTACATACTCAGCGAATTTTCAAAGGATATATATGGGTATCACTACTACCTAGAGCCACTTACCAAGTTTCACAAAAATACATTCATTAATAAGTGATGTATAGCATTTTATTTTTTCTCCATAAGAATAACATTATAATTGAGTACGCATGTTTGCTGCAACAAGGAAGATAATAAATGTGTTTTTTGCAATTATCAATATAACTCAACCAGGTGAAGCTACGTACCAGGTTTTATTAATTTAGGTTCATAACTAAGGGAGATATACAACTTGACTTATTCTCCATATGAATAACATGGGGGCCGAGTATGCAGGTTTGCTGCTACCGGGAAAAATCAACAAAAAACTTTTGTTGTGCTAATATCAATATACCACAACTAGTTGAAGCCACACACCAAATTTCATTAATGTACATACACAAATAATCAAAATATAACATTTTATTTATTCTCCATAAGGATAACATTGTACAACGTACTATGTTTAGCACTTTGAATATCACTGCAACGGTTGGACGTAAAACAACAATTAAAACGCTAAAATAATTGTTTTGTAGAGCTAAACTGATTGAAGAAATGTTGTGTTTTTAGTGAAATTATCAGAGGAAAATCCAAAAACCGTATTCCCATAAGATTAACATGGGAAATTTTATGGACACTTTTTTTTACTTTTCTCCACAACCACTAAACCTAGCTTAATGATTCAAAATACTAAATTGTTTGTATTTTTAAGCTCTATAAAATGGCTATAGCCAAAATCTAGGGTTTTTAAAATTTTAGGGTAAAACGTAAAAAAAACTGATTTTTGGAAAATTTTAAACCCCCATAAAAACCCCTTTCCATAGACCGATCGATCTGGTTTTCGAACTTAAATTCATAAATGTTACTCTCCACATTTGTGCCAAATTTCACAAAAATCGGGCGCTTCTTTCAAAAGTTATCGTGGTAACGGACACACACACACACACATATATATATAAATATAATATATATAATATAATATAATATATATATATATATATATATATATATATATATATATATACATATATATAAATTTGAACGAATAGTGTTTTTGGTATCTGGGGACCTCAAAACAAAAAGTTATCATGGTCTCGGGCCTAGGTCTTACCATGCCGACCACGGTAATAGCTTCTTCCCTATAGGGGAAATTCGCTAAAACACAAATATCAAGTGGAAACAATTTTTATCAACTTCTTGATTAGCATTATTACGTGCTGTTATTACTTCCGTGATGAAGGGGATGGTGATTCTCTCATTGGTCGAAATTTATGACCTAGTACGTATGATTACTGTTGGATATGTGGATACAGTATAAGTGTAAATATATTTTTAAACTTTGTGAGACGTTTTTTATTAAATCCCGTAACAACTTTTAACTTTTCCTGTCACTCCTATTGGTCAAGGCGAGAGAAACTAAGGCGAATGTTTACGATTTCTGTACCAGGGTCTAGTTTAGAATAATTAAATACGTAGTGACTCGGGATCTGGTGCAAGCGTTCGGTCGTGCGGCGCGCCCTGCAAATGGCAGATCATGAGTACAACGGCAGAGCTCACTAAATGTCGAGCATGCGCAATGTCCCGTGCTGCAGCCAGGTTCCGTGTACTTTCAAACCCACTCCAGTATCGGAAAAGATTAGCAGGAGAAAGGTGTGAAGATTGCGAATCAGAATCTGTGCACACAAATTGAATGTGGAATATTAGTTCTGTTGAGAGGAAAGAAAATTATAGGTTTCCGGAGTTCACGAATTCGGCACCAACCCTTAAATTGTATAAAATAGATTGAATACGGCACCAACCACCCCTATTACTCATTCAACTTACTCCCATACCCGTAAACTGCCTTGGTGACGTATTTAAGTGTGGATAAATAACGTATAATTAAACTTTTGACGATGACCAGGTTTGGTTCCAGCTAGGTTTCACTTTTTGAACAACAAACTGTACCGCTTAAACCACTTTAACACATTTTTTTGGGCTGAATTTGCTATTTTATCCACGACAAATTGTATTTAACTCGTAACAAATATACTTGTGTTTATATAAAGAAAATTTATTAAAAATATATTTACACCTTCTTCACAATTGAAGCTGCTAAAACAAAGGATTACAAACAATAACATTTTGGGTAAAACTAAAACCGTTAACATTGAATATGAAAAGATTATTTGTTAGTTATACTTCAATTTTGTTATACAAATAGTTTTTCAGAATAGATACGGTGAATTTAATTGTGAGTAGATGTGAATTGGCAAAGAGGCATCACTTCCGGCGCTTTTTCCCCATGTTATTCTTATGGGGAGCCGTTTTTGCGCCGACGCCAGCTCCCGCCTATAGAGCTCCCGCGCCTTAGCCTATACTAACGTCCAACCCTTGCCTATATTAAATATATTGTCCCCATCCCCATCCCTCCTCTATATTTTTAAAAATTAATTTTCAAATTCAGGCTAAAAAACTATCTTTGGTGTTTACTGTCCGATTTGTCTGCAATTTGGATATGTTATTGTCCTAGGCAAGTGTTTTAATAAATTTCACTTACATTTCCCAAATTCACTATAACGGTCAAATTAAAAAATATTTTTGAAAAATACTATAGTGCCAATTGCCACCTTCTTTATTAACTGTCCGATTTGTCTTCAATTTGGATATGTTATTGTCCTAGGCAAGTGGTTTAATAAATTTCACTTACATTTCCCAAATTCACTATAACGGTCAAATTAAAAAATATTTTTTGAAAAATACTGCCAATTGCCACCTTCTTTATTAACTGTCCGATTTGTCTTCAATTTGGATATGTTATTGTCCTAGGCAAGTGGTTTAATAAATTCCACCTACATATCCCAAATTCACTATTACAGTCAAATTAAAAATTATTTTTGAAAAATACTGCCAACTGCCAACTTCTTTATTAAATGTCCGATTTGTCTGCAATTTGGATATGTTATTGTCCTAGGCAAGTGTTTTAATAAATTTCACTTACATATCCCAAATTCACCATCACGGTCAAATTAAAAAATATTTTTGAAAAATACTGCCAATTGCCGCCTTCTTTATTAACTGTCCGATTTGTTTAAAACTTGGATATGTTATTGTCGTAGGCAAGTGTTTTAATAAATTACACTTACATATCCCAAATTCACTATTACGGTCAAATTAAAAAATATTTTTGAAAAATACTGCCAATTGCCGCCTTCTTTATTAACTGTCCGATTTGTTTAAAACTTGGATATGTTATTGTCGTAGGCAAGTGTTTTAATAAATTACACTTACATATCCCAAATTCACTATTACGGTCAAATTAAAAAATATTTTTGAAAAATACAGCTAATTGCCAACTTCTTTATTTACTGTCCGATTTGTCTGCAATTTGGATATGTTATTGTCGTAGGCTAGTGTATATGCACCATCCACATTTTACAAATATTACGGTCAAATTAAATAATATTTTTGAAAAATACTGCCAATTGCCACCTTCTTTATTAAATGTCTGATTTGTCTTCAATTTGGATATGTTATTGTCCTAGGCAACTGGTTTAATAAATTCCACCTACACATCCCAAATTCACTATTACAGTCAAATTAAAAATTATTTTTGAAAAATACTGCCAATTGCCAACTTCTTTATTAAATATCCGATTTGTCTGCAATTTGGATATGTTATTGTCCTAGGCAAGTGTTTTAATAAATTTCACTTACATATCCCAAATTCACCATCACGGTCAAATTAAAAAATATTTTTGAAAAATACTGCCAATTGCCAACTTCTTTATTTACTGTCTGATTTGTCTTCAATTTGGATATGTTATTGTCCTAGGCAAGTCTTTTAATAAATTCCACTTACATATCCCAAAATTCACTATTACAGTCAAATTAAAAATTATTTTTGAAAAATACTGCCAATTGCCAACTTCTTTATTAAATGTCCGATTTGTTTAAAATTTAGATATGTTATTGTTGTAGGCTAGTGTATATGCACCATCCACATTTCCCAAATTCACCATTACAGTCAAATTAAAAAATATTTTTGAAAAATACCGCCAATTGCCAACTTCTTTATTTACTGTCCGATTTGTTTAAAATTTGGATATGTTATTGTTGTGGGCTAATGTATATGCACCATCCACATTTTACAAATATTGCGGTTAAATTTTTAAAAATTTGGAAAAATACTGCCAATTGGCAACTTCTTTATTTATGGTCTGATTTGTTTAAAATTTATGTCATTATTCTAGGCTAGTGTATATGTACCATCCACATTTGACAAATTAACTATAATGGTCAAATTTAAAAAATATTTTGAAAAATATACAATTTCAAACTTCTTTATTTACTGTCTGATTTATTTTCGGATATGTTATAGCTCTTATATAGGTAACAAGACCACACTACCACACGTTCCATTACCCATTTGTCTTTTTTGTTTGTTTATTTTGCTGTAATCCCAAAACTGACTGTTTATTGCCTACACTTTGGATATTGTCCTAAGCATTTATTTTTGGATATGTTATAGCCCCCAACTATTATATCTAAAATTACAATATTATTTCCACCTATAATACTGTTGTTTGTTTTGCCGCAACCTAAAAACTAACATTGGTATTTGTGTTTTTACAAAACTATATTTTGCGGTTGGATTAAAAAAAAAATAAATGCAAGCTTATTATATTTGCCACACGCTTATTATATACATCCAGCTGTTATATTTGCCACATTTCCAATATTGTTGTGACCCTCTCAACTACCTCTCATTGTAATATAATAAGTAATATATATCCACAACTATGGTCAGAACAAATTTTGGATATGTTTTAAGCCAGCAAAAAATAAATTTTTAAAACCCAAAACAACTAAACACAAAACACTAATCTTTCTTTGTGCTTGTTTGGAGTAGTCTTTATTTTATCCAACTTAATTTTAATTTTGCAGTTAAAATCAAACTTCCCACATTCTAGCTCCCTTTCCAGCCAGTGGTTGGAGACATAAAGGTTACGAATATTTTCAAACAATATATCTTTTTCTACCCCTATGTTGGACTTGTTTAATAGCGCACCATATTCCAAATCCTCCAGTCTACTACATTCTTTAAATTTAACATTGCCTTTAATATCTTGCATCTCTATGTCTTCTTGTCCATTGTTACGGAAACTTTCTATTTTTGGAATTGCCATAAAATGTTGCGGTTCCGTTAAAGCTTGCAAGTGGCTCGTTGGTAGGTAGGTAAATAATGTCCAAATCACCACTGTATGGCAACACGCCTTGCCTATTCTTATTTATCTCTATAAATACAGTTTTACAGACACCTTTAACATAGTATACACCCCTCCATCCTTTTCTGCCAACACTCCCACAAACTTGTTGTTTACTACAAACGCATACACATAATGCTCTAGATCCTCGTCGCAGGAAGTAATCTTTTAATTTATCCTCTCTTTCCCTTCTTTCTTTAGCCAACTGTGCTTTGTATTCCTCTGCAACAGTATTTTCCACATATTCCAATTTACGCTTATTACTGTTTCCTCTTTTTGGAACAACTCTCTGCTTGGAAAGTGGCTCTATTTCTTTAATAGTGTATGGGTACAGTTTATTGGTCCGGCTTCTTAAAACGTAGGGAGTAAGGTTAGGACTTTCCACCAAGCCTAATTCTTCTAAATTGATGGAGAAAGGTGTATTTGATGCCCCCAGATTTGATGTAACACCTATGCTTTACACTTACGGCATCCTCCTCTATTACCTCTACATAGTTGGTAAACAGTTAAAGCCAAATGCAGATAGAGCATACTTTATTAACTTTTCCCTTTGATCTTTTGGCAGTTTTACTCCAGTTATCTTCCCCCAACACGCATCGTTAAACACTAAACAACAACTGTTTTGTGATTGGCAACTTTCACCCACATCTTATGCAGAGGTACAGCATAGAATGGAGCATTTTGAAAGTACCGTTTGTTGTCTTCTATTAGACTTAAACAATCTCTTAAAGGTTCAAACCCTTTACCAAAACCTCTACAATAGATTGTTGCCTCTAACCTTGCCATTCTCTCTAGCCAGTTGAGAACGTTTCTTTTAGGTTTACAAAGTTTATTATATGGTTTCCTATACTTTTAATTACTCCAGGGCTTGTAATCTGGCATATAAATTTATTATATATTTTTACCCTGCTATTTACATTAAACCATGCTAACATTATCTACAATAACATTATGGGGGTCCATTCGCCCCCCTGGTAGCAAAAGTTTTCTGTAAGATATTGGCACATTTCCTCTTTATTAAATATTCCAACCAAATCTAGTGTTATATCGAAATCCATAAGATAGTACATTTCTTTTTCCAGATCTTGCAGTATCTTTGGAAGATCTTCCAACAAATCCTTAATTTTAACATTTGCAAGCTCTATTTTATAGGGAATTGCTATAGGATCATCATACTTTTGTTTAATTTGGTCAATATCTTTCTTTATTATTTGTAACACACCCTCGCTTTGGGAGAATGGTAGTTTGGCCACAACACCATGTCGAGCTAAAGAGAACTTTTTAAATATTCCTCATAAGTAGCTATTAAACGAGCCACATATTTCCTTCTTAACTTTAAATTTATTCCGAACATCCCCATTACAATCCGCAACATTGGTTATCTTAACTATCATCCGTTATAGATGTTATTTAATTTTGGTTCGCCCTCGCAATAGTTTATATTACCTGTAAGAAGGTTATTATTACGTAGATTTTCTAATAAAAACCACATACCAAATCTTTCGTTAGTAGGTTTAATACAATTCCCCAATAAATGGCTAACAGAGTACATTTCTTTTATACAAAAAGTAGCGGAAACATGTAAACAGGACAGATATATAGGCATATATGTGTTGTAAATATATATTGTATATAAACACAGGCGAGCGGTAAGTGTAACACGTAAGTGGACACCCACATGCAAATATGGAATACCCACAAATTCGACTAAATAAGTTTATAGTCTCAATATAATTAACATATTAACATTAGTACCCAAATTGTCGAAATTCTATAATTCTATTCTTAGTCCTTGTATTAGGTTTTGTACTATTAAACCCAACACCCCGCGCAGTAGAGTAATATATGTATTTAATACAGATACGCACATTCTACAAGACCCATACATCTGTTGTATAAGCAGCAGAATAGACGTCTCATTGTGTTGTTGTAAAATAAAACATAAATTGTGCTGGATACAACCGGCCAGATATTAGACAGGAAATGTGTTGGAAGTGTATTGCCAAAGACAAACACCACATAGTGCAGCATGTAATCAATCCATTACTATTTAGACAGCATTGGTACAACATCCGATATATTAGCCAAACCCACAATCAAACTTGGAAAACAAACAGTAAAAGATAAATATTATAGTAACAGAAATAGTAAGAGTATAAGGACATAGTAATATTTAAAGTTTATAAAACAACACAAATGCAGAGACACAATAACACACTCCAACACATTTGGACACAGGCACAGATACTGGTTTACATCCATTTAACACAACTTTACACGTTCTGTCAACCGACACAAAAATTGTTTGTAAATTGTGTAAGAAATATATGTAATATAAACAAATTTAACACAATCATAACATTGTCCACAACCACCATCCATTGGAAGTTAAAGGGGGGTGTATCGATACACCCCCCTTTAACTTCCAATGGATGGTGGTTGTGGACAATGTTATGATTGTGTTAAATTTGTTTATATTACATATATTTCTTACACAATTTACAAACAATTTTTGTGTCGGTTGACAGAACGTGTAAAGTTGTGTTAAATGGATGTAAACCAGTATCTGTGCCTGTGTCCAAATGTGTTGGAGTGTGTTATTGTGTCTCTGCATTTGTGTTGTTTTATAAACTTTAAATATTACTATGTCCTTATACTCTTACTATTTCTGTTACTATAATATTTATCTTTTACTGTTTGTTTTCCAAGTTTGATTGTGGGTTTGGCTAATATATCGGATGTTGTACCAATGCTGTCTAAATAGTAATGGATTGATTACATGCTGCACTATGTGGTGTTTGTCTTTGGCAATACACTTCCAACACATTTCCTGTCTAATATCTGGCCGGTTGTATCCAGCACAATTTATGTTTTATTTTACAACAACACAATGAGACGTCTATTCTGCTGCTTATACAACAGATGTATGGGTCTTGTAGAATGTGCGTATCTGTATTAAATACATATATTACTCTACTGCGCGGGGTGTTGGGTTTAATAGTACAAAACCTAATACAAGGACTAAGAATAGAATTATAGAATTTCGACAATTTGGGTACTAATGTTAATATGTTAATTATATTGAGACTATAAACTTATTTAGTCGAATTTGTGGGTATTCCATATTTGCATGTGGGTGTCCACTTACGTGTTACACTTACCGCTCGCCTGTGTTTATATACAATATATATTTACAACACATATATGCCTATATATCTGTCCTGTTTACATGTTTCCGCTACTTTTTGTATAAAAGAAATGTACTCTGTTAGCCATTTATTGGGGAATTGTATTAAACCTACTAACGAAAGATTTGGTATGTGGTTTTTATTAGAAAATCTACGTAATAATAACCTTCTTACAGGTAATATAAACTATTGCGAGGGCGAACCAAAATTAAATAACATCTATAACGGATGATAGTTAAGATAACCAATGTTGCGGATTGTAATGGGGATGTTCGGAATAAATTTAAAGTTAAGAAGGAAATATGTGGCTCGTTTAATAGGTACTTATGAGGAATATTTAAAAAGTTCTCTTTAGCTCGACATGGTGTTGTGGCCAAACTACCATTCTCCCAAAGCGAGGGTGTGTTACAAATAATAAAGAAAGATATTGACCAAATTAAACAAAAGTATGATGATCCTATAGCAATTCCCTATAAAATAGAGCTTGCAAATGTTAAAATTAAGGATTTGTTGGAAGATCTTCCAAAGATACTGCAAGATCTGGAAAAAGAAATGTACTATCTTATGGATTTCGATATAACACTAGATTTGGTTGGAATATTTAATAAAGAGGAAATGTGCCAATATCTTACAGAAAACTTTTGCTACCAGGGGGGCGAATGGACCCCCATAATGTTATTGTAGATAATGTTAGCATGGTTTAATGTAAATAGCAGGGTAAAAATATATAATAAATTTATATGCCAGATTACAAGCCCTGGAGTAATTAAAAGTATAGGAAACCATATAATAAACTTTGTAAACCTAAAAGAAACGTTCTCAACTGGCTAGAGAGAATGGCAAGGTTAGAGGCAACAATCTATTGTAGAGGTTTTGGTAAAGGGTTTGAACCTTTAAGAGATTGTTTAAGTCTAATAGAAGACAACAAACGGTACTTTCAAAATGCTCCATTCTATGCTGTACCTCTGCATAAGATGTGGGTGAAAGTTGCCAATCACAAAACAGTTGTTGTTTAGTGTTTAACGATGCGTGTTGGGGGAAGATAACTGGAGTAAAACTGCCAAAAGATCAAAGGGAAAAGTTAATAAAGTATGCTCTATCTGCATTTGGCTTTAACTGTTTACCAACTATGTAGAGGTAATAGAGGAGGATGCCGTAAGTGTAAAGCATAGGTGTTACATCAAATCTGGGGGCATCAAATACACCTTTCTCCATCAATTTAGAAGAATTAGGCTTGGTGGAAAGTCCTAACCTTACTCCCTACGTTTTAAGAAGCCGGACCAATAAACTGTACCCATACACTATTAAAGAAATAGAGCCACTTTCCAAGCAGAGAGTTGTTCCAAAAAGAGGAAACAGTAATAAGCGTAAATTGGAATATGTGGAAAATACTGTTGCAGAGGAATACAAAGCACAGTTGGCTAAAGAAAGAAGGGAAAGAGAGGATAAATTAAAAGATTACTTCCTGCGACGAGGATCTAGAGCATTATGTGTATGCGTTTGTAGTAAACAACAAGTTTGTGGGAGTGTTGGCAGAAAAGGATGGAGGGGTGTATACTATGTTAAAGGTGTCTGTAAAACTGTATTTATAGAGATAAATAAGAATAG
This sequence comes from Allygus modestus, assembly GCA_963675035.1. Lineage (NCBI taxonomy): Eukaryota > Metazoa > Arthropoda > Insecta > Hemiptera > Cicadellidae > Allygus > Allygus modestus. The sequence goes on along the minus strand of OY776112.1, from coordinate 17,101,494 downwards.
GCAAGGCGTGTTGCCATACAGTGGTGATTTGGACATTATTTACCTACCTACCAACGAGCCACTTGCAAGCTTTAACGGAACCGCAACATTTTATGGCAATTCCAAAAATAGAAAGTTTCCGTAACAATGGACAAGAAGACATAGAGATGCAAGATATTAAAGGCAATGTTAAATTTAAAGAATGTAGTAGACTGGAGGATTTGGAATATGGTGCGCTATTAAACAAGTCCAACATAGGGGTAGAAAAAGATATATTGTTTGAAAATATTCGTAACCTTTATGTCTCCAACCACTGGCTGGAAAGGGAGCTAGAATGTGGGAAGTTTGATTTTAACTGCAAAATTAAAATTAAGTTGGATAAAATAAAGACTACTCCAAACAAGCACAAAGAAAGATTAGTGTTTTGTGTTTAGTTGTTTTGGGTTTTAAAAATTTATTTTTTGCTGGCTTAAAACATATCCAAAATTTGTTCTGACCATAGTTGTGGATATATATTACTTATTATATTACAATGAGAGGTAGTTGAGAGGGTCACAACAATATTGGAAATGTGGCAAATATAACAGCTGGATGTATATAATAAGCGTGTGGCAAATATAATAAGCTTGCATTTATTTTTTTTTTAATCCAACCGCAAAATATAGTTTTGTAAAAACACAAATACCAATGTTAGTTTTTAGGTTGCGGCAAAACAAACAACAGTATTATAGGTGGAAATAATATTGTAATTTTAGATATAATAGTTGGGGGCTATAACATATCCAAAAATAAATGCTTAGGACAATATCCAAAGTGTAGGCAATAAACAGTCAGTTTTGGGATTACAGCAAAATAAACAAACAAAAAAGACAAATGGGTAATGGAACGTGTGGTAGTGTGGTCTTGTTACCTATATAAGAGCTATAACATATCCGAAAATAAATCAGACAGTAAATAAAGAAGTTTGAAATTGTATATTTTTCAAAATATTTTTTAAATTTGACCATTATAGTTAATTTGTCAAATGTGGATGGTACATATACACTAGCCTAGAATAATGACATAAATTTTAAACAAATCAGACCATAAATAAAGAAGTTGCCAATTGGCAGTATTTTTCCAAATTTTTAAAAATTTAACCGCAATATTTGTAAAATGTGGATGGTGCATATACATTAGCCCACAACAATAACATATCCAAATTTTAAACAAATCGGACAGTAAATAAAGAAGTTGGCAATTGGCGGTATTTTTCAAAAATATTTTTTAATTTGACTGTAATGGTGAATTTGGGAAATGTGGATGGTGCATATACACTAGCCTACAACAATAACATATCTAAATTTTAAACAAATCGGACATTTAATAAAGAAGTTGGCAATTGGCAGTATTTTTCAAAAATAATTTTTAATTTGACTGTAATAGTGAATTTTGGGATATGTAAGTGGAATTTATTAAAAGACTTGCCTAGGACAATAACATATCCAAATTGAAGACAAATCAGACAGTAAATAAAGAAGTTGGCAATTGGCAGTATTTTTCAAAAATATTTTTTAATTTGACCGTGATGGTGAATTTGGGATATGTAAGTGAAATTTATTAAAACACTTGCCTAGGACAATAACATATCCAAATTGCAGACAAATCGGACATTTAATAAAGAAGTTGGCAATTGGCAGTATTTTTCAAAAATAATTTTTAATTTGACTGTAATAGTGAATTTGGGATGTGTAGGTGGAATTTATTAAACCAGTTGCCTAGGACAATAACATATCCAAATTGAAGACAAATCAGACATTTAATAAAGAAGGTGGCAATTGGCAGTATTTTTCAAAAATATTATTTAATTTGACCGTAATATTTGTAAAATGTGGATGGTGCATATACACTAGCCTACGACAATAACATATCCAAATTGCAGACAAATCGGACAGTAAATAAAGAAGTTGGCAATTAGCTGTATTTTTCAAAAATATTTTTTAATTTGACCGTAATAGTGAATTTGGGATATGTAAGTGTAATTTATTAAAACACTTGCCTACGACAATAACATATCCAAGTTTTAAACAAATCGGACAGTTAATAAAGAAGGCGGCAATTGGCAGTATTTTTCAAAAATATTTTTTAATTTGACCGTAATAGTGAATTTGGGATATGTAAGTGTAATTTATTAAAACACTTGCCTACGACAATAACATATCCAAGTTTTAAACAAATCGGACAGTTAATAAAGAAGGCGGCAATTGGCAGTATTTTTCAAAAATATTTTTTAATTTGACCGTGATGGTGAATTTGGGATATGTAAGTGAAATTTATTAAAACACTTGCCTAGGACAATAACATATCCAAATTGCAGACAAATCGGACATTTAATAAAGAAGTTGGCAGTTGGCAGTATTTTTCAAAAATAATTTTTAATTTGACTGTAATAGTGAATTTGGGATATGTAGGTGGAATTTATTAAACCACTTGCCTAGGACAATAACATATCCAAATTGAAGACAAATCGGACAGTTAATAAAGAAGGTGGCAATTGGCAGTATTTTTCAAAAAATATTTTTTAATTTGACCGTTATAGTGAATTTGGGAAATGTAAGTGAAATTTATTAAACCACTTGCCTAGGACAATAACATATCCAAATTGAAGACAAATCGGACAGTTAATAAAGAAGGTGGCAATTGGCACTATAGTATTTTTCAAAAATATTTTTTAATTTGACCGTTATAGTGAATTTGGGAAATGTAAGTGAAATTTATTAAAACACTTGCCTAGGACAATAACATATCCAAATTGCAGACAAATCGGACAGTAAACACCAAAGATAGTTTTTTAGCCTGAATTTGAAAATTAATTTTTAAAAATATAGAGGAGGGATGGGGATGGGGACAATATATTTAATATAGGCAAGGGTTGGACGTTAGTATAGGCTAAGGCGCGGGAGCTCTATAGGCGGGAGCTGGCGTCGGCGCAAAAACGGCTCCCCATAAGAATAACATGGGGAAAAAGCGCCGGAAGTGATGCCTCTTTGCCAATTCACATCTACTATTGTGGTTGTGACTATTGTTTGCAGCTTTTCTAGTTGTAAATTAAACTTTTTCTATATATCTGCAACAAAGTTTGGGATGGTACCTCTTGTCCCCCATCAATAATCCATATATTTTAATACGTTTTAGGTGATATTTTTCTTTAAAATTGTTTTTGGTCTCATCGTATATTAATTTTTTTCGTGATTTACTTCTATTGCTTGTTCTTTGTTTTTTTTTTCAAAACGTATAGTTGAAAATTAACTATTAATGGACAATACTCTAAGTGTAACGTCAATATATCAATACCAACTGGAAAATCCACAAGTAGTTTATGTGAGCTTATATGTAACGCCCATAAAATACCCCGTAGCAGCAATCCTGCGTACTCAGCGAATTTTCAATGCATATACATGTATCTTAACACCACATAAAGCCACATACCAAGTTTCATCAATATACATTCATAAATAAACGATTTATGACATTTTAATTATTCTCCATAAGAATAACAAGGCGGCTGAGTATGCAGGTTTGCTGAAGTAAGGAACACAAAAAATGGGGTTTTATACAGATGAGTACAACTCATCTAGATAAACCCACATACCAAATTTTATTAATTTATATTCATAATTAAGGGAGATAACACGTTACTTATTCTCCATAAGAATAACATGGGGCTGAGTACGCAGGTTTGCTGCTACGGGAACTATCGGCAGAAAAATGTTTTTTAGTGCAAATATCAATAGACCACAACGATATGAAGCAATATACCAAGTTTCATCAGGAAAAGTTCATAAATAAGCGAGATATACAATTTATCTTATTCTCCATAAGAATAACATTGGACAACGTACTGTGTTAAGCACTTTCAATATTTCTGTAACCATTTGACGTAGAGCAATGATCAAAACACCAAATTGTGCGTCTTTCTAAGCTGATTCCAATGGAAAAACTAAAATTTGACTTTTTCAAAAATTATATGTAAAAAGCTCAAAAAACCCATTTTTGGGGTACAAAACCCCCTTGAAATACCCCTTCGGATAAGTCGATCTGTCTGGTTTTCGAACTTAAAGTCATAAATGCTGCTTTACACGTTTATACCAAATTTCGTCAAAATCGGATGAATTTTACGAGAGTTATCGTGCTCACGGACACATATATATATATATATATATATATATATATATATATATATATATATATATACAGTTTCGAACAAATGGTGTTTTTGGCATCTGGGGACCTCAAAACGAAAAGTTATCATGGTCCCGGGCCTAGGTCTTACCATGCCGACTACGGTAATAGCTTCTTCCCTATAGGGGAAATTCGCTAAAAGCAGTTGTATTTTTGTAGTATTCGTTTAGGGAAAATTATAGAGTCTTAATTACTTAATCACTGTGTATGACTCCGACGTAACTAGGGCGTATTTCAAGGTGAATATGATGAATGATGAGTGAAGAACGGGTGAGATGCCTTGTGTAACCTTGATACTGACTAAGACCGACTCATTCTTTAGCCGGGATCATTAATTAATAGCCCAATGACCAATCAACAAAAGGATCTCGGTTGATTGTCATGTAATATAAAATATGAATAACATTTTCCGTTGGAATGTGTTAGGTTTGATTCAATTCGTATTAATACATATAACAGTGGTGAGCAAAACAGTGTGATCTATTTCGAAACAAACTGTTTGTATTCACTTTATGAAACGTACGTATTGAAGAAAAACTTCGCTTACTAACAAAATAGATAACCCTTTTAATTTAAGATATAAATAATAGTTTTATAATCATAAACGAGTTCGCACGCAGCACGCTGACGTGAGGAAAGTGAATTTCCACAAAAAAAACTATAAAAACTCAAAATCAGTTAAAAACATACATTTATTCCATTTTTTATTCAAATATGAAAATATTGATTTTTTGTCTGTTCTGATTCTCCTGGTTTCATTTACTTGCAAAGCTGGGAATAGAGTTTTGCGCATTATAAGGTTAGGAGAAGGTCCAGACAGGCTTGAAAGTAGGCGTGAGGTTGCTGGGGATGATAAAAGTACTCTAACAAAGGAATAATAGGCTTTTCTAGTGTAAAACCCCCATAAGACAACGTACTGTGTTTAGTCGATACACATTTTCTTTAATAACTCGGTAAATATATATACTAGAATGACGAGAGAAGGCTTAAAAGTTTCGCTACACTAATTCCCACCGTTTTTCATTCGTTAATTTTACATCCGGGGCTTTTCTGACCCTCTTTGAGCCCAAAAACCCAAATTTACATTTAAAATCCCCAAAAAAGGGGATTAGAGTTTTTCGATTGTTTTGCCTAACGAACTTGTCCAACTGATTACATAAAGGAATATCCCTACCAAATTTGAAGTAAATCGGACAAAAAATGCGACCGCTAGAGTGCATACACATATATATATAAAATTTTGAACGACCCCCCAAAACGTGTTCAGGGGGTCACGTTAGGAACTTCTATGGTGGTCCCGGGCTTAAGTTTCACCGTGCGGGTCATGCTAATAGTTCACTTTCCAAAGGAAATTCACTAATAATAGTTTTATAATCATAAATGAAGAGATCACGCATTCCATTTATTGTATTTATGGGGTAAAGTCCGACATAGTTGCCGATCCCAACGTCCTCTTTATGAAATTCTTTTTGTAGACGCAATCGATTCGTCAAGAAACCTCAAGTTGTTGGTTTCCGAGGTATTGCGCCATTGCGCCGAAGATGCGCCGGCGACGACACAACGCGCAATACAGCGCAATACACCGTATTGTTGCGGAGTCGCAATGGCTGCTTGACTGCTGTGGCTAGACCGATCTGGGACAGTTGCGCCACTGTACTAATATCTACCGTCCGCACATCCTGCCAACCTTAATGATGACAAAACTGCTAAGAGGCGTGGTGATAGGGGTAAAAAGCTGGTTCTTGTTTGAGGCGCAGTTCACGTTTAAAACACTGGTATGCTATAATTAGTCAAAAATCCGTTCTGTTTTATCTAAAGGACATTGCTAAATCGCAATACAGTATTGAAAATCAACACTTTTCTTATTTTAGTTCTTCAAAATAATATTTTTGTAATTAAAGGATTATTAACAGTACATTTTGTATGTTCAGAATCATATTAACATACGAGAAATCACCGAAAGCAAAGTTTAACATAAATATTGACACTTGGGATGAAGCAGTTGGGAATATTGCATTGATTCTGAATTTAAAGAGCTTTCTTGGTCAACAATATCATATGATCTGGTAATCATGTGATTGAGTAATTTATTACCCTAAAGATTAACTTGGGAACGAATGGCTTTTGGGCATAGCCCTATAGAAACATTAAGCTCTAAACGATAGGTGACTTATCTTTGTGTTAATACATATAGTTGGAAAAAACTAAGCAAGTTGATCAACTTATAACGTACTAGGCAGACATGCCTTGATCTTAAATTGTTTATTAATGTTTGAATGCCTAGTAAGTAATATAGAAATTATCAACAAACAATAAAATTAAATGGACGTTTTCGAAAACACATCGATAAAGTTTAGACCTAATTATTATTTGCAATAAAAAATTATGTATGTATTTTGTTATAACCTTTCTACATTTTAGGATTAAAAATTAAACAACCTTTTGGTTAGCATGTTAAAGTGTTGTTATAGTTAATATTAAACAACTTTTTTATTAGCATATTACGTGTTGTTATTACTTACGGGATGTAATAAAAGACGTCTTACAACACTTAAGATATATTTACACTTATACTGATTCACATACAGACGGTAAACATATATAAAAGATGGTACTAGGCTATCGATTTCGACCAGTCACACCAGTCATCATCAGGCCAATGAGAGAACTGTTCTCTCATTGGCCTGATGATGACTGGTGTGACTGGTCAAAATCGATAGCCTAGTACCATCTTTTATATATGTTTACCGTCTGTATGTGAATCAGTATAAGTGTAAATATATCTTAAGTGTTGTAAGACGTCTTTTATTACATCCCGTAGTTAATATTATTATAACCAAACAAACTTCCTTACAACACTTATAAATAAATTTACACTCATACTGTGTTAATATGCAGGAGTGTTATTACAAATAGATGATGGTGCAAGGCAATCGCTTTCGAACGGGGTTTAAGTAGAGACGGCATTTGTATTCTGTAATTTACTCATTGGTCTTGATATTCGTTGGTGTGACTGATACAAATTTATATAGATACAAACCGTTAATCGATATGTATATTAACTGATAATCGATATGGATACTAACCGATAATCGATATGTATGTATTTTAATAAATACACTATAAGTGAAAATATATTAGGCATGTTGTAAGCCGTTTTTTTATTATATCTCATGATATCAAATCATAATATGAATAAAATATTTCTTGTAATACATCCGAAATATTTACGATAGTTTGGCAATTATGGCTTTTTCCGCATAACGAATGCGTTATGTAAGATAACCACACTCTGTGGTGGTCTAAGGGGGCGATTCGACTTGTGTCATGGTTTGGCAAATGTTGTGGCGAATGTTATTGCAAATGGACTAACTGCTAATCCACTACGATTGGAATGCGGAGGATAAGGTAACACTGGTTTTATAAACAATCTAATGGTGCTCAGTCATGAAATGAAATGGTGATTTCATAGTAAAGTTGAAGTTTACATAACAACTTTGCTTACTTTCACCATGTTCTAACATTTTGTTTTTATTTTTATTGTTTCTTTTCCCAGTTATACTAAAAATCTAGTAATATTTAAAAATCAATGTTGGTCCGTTCGTATTTTTATGCGCTGCCATACCGTTCATCCGATTGCTTTGAAATTTTGCATAGTAACACAGGTTAACCCTGGGAAGGTTATAGGATATTAACCGAAGTCTTAGAACATTAGGGCTGTTCCCCACTGGACTTCAAAATTTCAACGTTAATCTTATAGAAGAAAGATTTCTTTTGATTTTATCAGATGATATCTATAACTTAAAATATTGTAAACAGCTGTTTATCATTATGGAAATAAAAAACCTACTTGAATGGCAACTCTCATAATGGAAATAAAAAACTACTTGAATGGCAACTCAAATTCTTTTTTTCGATAGGCGAGTGAGCGAAGCAAACGAGCTCATATTAAATAAACGGTATCAGGAAACTGACACATACTTTCTCCCTTTTAGCCCAACTTTAATGAATAAATTACTTTTTATTTACTAAATATACAATACAAAGCACGGTCGAATGTACAGAAAATCTTGTAAACAAGTTGTTTAAAAAAACATCCACCCAAATCCACGCTTTGGAGGCACTACAGAATCCATTGCTACACTCGTGGTTTTAAGAGGGGAAATGCCCCCTATTCCCCCCAGGGTTATTAAGGGCAACATATTTCGAATTTCCTCTGTTGGTCAATGCTAACTTGACAAGCATATCAAGTTTGAATGAAATTCACCAGTAAATAAGAGAGAAATAGTATTTTTTTTATTCCCCATAAGAATAACATTGGACAACGTACTGTGTTTACCGCAAAATGAAAATTTCAATTTTCTCCGAAACCAGCTATCGTAGAATAGTAATTCAAAATACTAAATTATTTAGTTTTTTGAGCTCTTTTTAATGGTCAATAGTAATATTTGTTTACATTTATGTCTTTTTATGAAAAATTCAAAAAACTGAATTTTGGGTGTTTTAAGTCCTGTAATTTCTGAACCCGAATTTTTACAGGAATGCGGGTGGTGCCATTTTGTTGGAAACCTAAAGTTCTACAAACGACTAAAGTTTAATCAAAATCGTTAGAGCCGATTTTGAGAAATTTGGATTTTTCATGTTTTTTGGCGGTTTTGGGGGGATAATTACCCTTAAAAATCAAAAATTAAAAAAAATGAAAAAAATACCTGGAGATATCGTGGATTAGTACCTACATGCCAAATTTCATAAAAATCTGCCCATTGGTTAGGGCTGTAGCTCTGTACACATCCACACAGACACACACACACACACACACACACACACACACACACACACACACACACACACACAGACAGACATCACGTAAAAACCACTTTTTTGGGTTCAGGGAGCACCAAAAGGAATATTTCCACTAACAACTCAAATTTGAAAATTTTTACGAAAACAATACTTTCTCCATATACCATGTATAAGGGGAGAAAGTAAAATGAATGAGTGTATGACAAAATGCAATGCCTCTTCTGCGGCAGCAACGCGCCGGGTACCAGCTAGTAAACAATATTTTATGATTGGGTATAAATGGCTTTTCGTTAATTTTCGTCAAGAAAATTATTCTTAGATTGTAAATGTAGTTGTGAAAATTTGTAAAAAACTGTACTCTTAGCATACATTTACATCCATAAATTATATACACAACTTTATTTAATCGTTTTTAACGAAATCGTACAATCGGTTTCGGTGTATATAATAGGAATATTCCTTCAGATTATTTTGATTATATAAAAAAGTTATCAGACAAAATCTTTATTGGGATATAAAATAACTTTTGTGATCGAATGATATCTAACTATTGTTGTTACTTATTTAAATGAATACTTACGACGAATCTCATTCATAAAGTTATTTAACACAGGAAGCAATATCAGCAATAATTTATTTAAAATGATAAGTAACTGAGAACAATTACGAAACGTTTAATTAGTAATGCCTAGGATGTGTACGATAATATAAATTACGTACAAATTTAAGAACTATGCCACTTAAAAATCTTATAAATTAAATATCTACAAATATAACCAGACATTATTGCAGTAACGGGATATAATTCATAACTCATAAATCCAATAGCATTAAACTGGGTGAGCTAAAATTCGTATTAAGTAATACGAATACTTGGATAGTAAAGTATTTAATTAAAAAAGAAAATGTAAAATTGTTCTCTAAAATATAGTAGATATTTATTCAAGTTATATATAACATGATATATCCAGCGTCGTAGCCCTAGGTTTTTCAATACATCACTTACCACGATATTAAACTTATTTGTTTAGATATTAACACGCTTGTTCAGCTGATTTCAGTTGTGTAGTCATATCATCCAACCACAGCAGCTGATCAGATTTGAGTTGTGTAGTCATATCATCCAACCACAGCAGCTGATCAGATTTGAGTTGTGTAGTCATATCATCCAAGCACAGCAGCTGATCAGATTTGAGTTGTGTAGTCATATCATCCAACCACAGCAGCTGATCAGATTTGAGTTGTGTAGTCATATCATCCAACCACAGCAGCTGATCAGATTTGAGTTGTGTAGTCATATCATCCAACCACAGCAGCAGATCAGATTTGAGTTGTGTAGTCATATCATCCAAGCACAGCAGCTGATTGGATTTCAGTTGTGCAGTTAAATCATCCAATCACAGCAGCAGATCAGATTTTAGTGATTCAAAATGTGTCTTAATTTGACACTTTTATTTCAATCTTGTCCTTAACCAATGTATACATTATACATTGCCTTAACTGAACATTTATAAAACAACTACTTCCTTAGATTTCATCACCGAGTAAGGTCAATGACATTTGAGGGGTGTAAGGGATTTCTCAAACGTTTCTATTACGGGCTGGCTTTGTAGAGGGTAAATCTTGTAAACATTTACCGAGAAGAAAGATTTTTCAGCTGTGCTACTAGCCTGTATTTTAATCTGAAGCTAGGTGAATCACGAGATGTTAGTATGTGCATTAAAATCGTGATTGTTATTGTTCAAACATTTTGTTTTGTTATTATTATTTTTTTAATGCACTATAAGGGCAGATTCAAGCAGCATTTATTTTATAAAAACTACTGATGAATTACATTATTTCTTAGGATCTTAAGAGACTTGTGATGTTTCAAACAACACGAACAAGAGAAATACAAACAAGGGAGGAAACAACAAGGTTGTTTAGGTTGAACAGGATGTTAAATTTGTTCATACCAACATTTTGATAAAAAATTTACTTCATATTCGAACAATAAAATGTTTAAAAGACCTTGACGTGGTATGTTGAACAACTGTTTGTATTACGTAACGTTCGATTTGCTAAATAACAGACTAAAATTGTGTCGCATTTGTAATAATTTCATACTTCTGATATCATGGAATACCAGTTAATTTTGGAGCTTTTTGGAATTTTATTCTTAGTTTCTATGTGCTCTGTGAGTTGTGCTCTGTCATTTAATTAGTTGTTTATCTTGATTTAACTAATCACCCGTCAATAATTATTAAACTTATAACACTTCAAAATTAATTTTAAATATAAATAATCTACAAACATTTACTTACTAAACAGTTTTACAATGTAAATTAGTGTTATAGTAGTTATTAAAATTTGTGTAGACATTTTTAATTTCTTGGGAATATAAAACTAATTCACAACGGGAGGCTATTTCTTAACCGTTAAGGGAATTGGTAGCATAAAATATCTGCGAGAAAATTTGTTTTTATTATTGTTTGGGTTGTATGTTATTGTTCTAATGTCCAATTCTTTTTCAATGTCTTTGTTGACCACGTACCTTTAATGAACAAAAAAAATATATAAGTTAGTCGTTTTACCATTGAGAATGGTTATTTTTAATTGTAAATACTGACTATCGTTTTTTATTATTGCTATTAAAATTCGTTTATGTAACTGTCCTTATTTCCTGAAAAAATGTTTAACAACATGTGGATTTAGAAATACAGGCAATAATTATTTAAACATAATATAGAATAATAATCTATGTTTAACATTAACACATTTACCGTTCTTTATCACATTCGGTTGGCAGATTGATTATGAAACCAGAAGTAAATGTTTTTACACTGTTGTATAGTTTGTCTTGGGAATAAATTGTTTCAGTTCTATATTTAGGCGGTTCTTGGCTATGAAACTCAGTCCTCCGACCAGGTTATTACCTTGAATCCTGAAATACCCAAAACCATCGCCAGTACCTTCCATCACTAATCACAAATATTTTACCACTATGCCTTTAACCTGGTCATAAAAGCCAGATACAATTTACATGCATGTATTACGGCAATATGTGAAACAGGAAATTTTTATAATACCTAGTAATTTAATACATTTTTGAATTTCACAGGCAAAGTATTAATTTCATAATTTGCCTCGGCACTCCATAAAATACCCTGTCTGACTTAGGCAGGTGTGAATCCGTTTGATGTCCGGCTTTAACTAAAATTCCTATGAAAAGTAAATGATTATAAATGTAAACCTAACACCTAACTTAGTTTGTTTTATTTAACGCATTTAAAAATAAACGGTATCAGAAAACTGACACATACTTTCTCCCTTTTAGCCCAACTTTAACGAATAAATTACTTTTTATTTAATTAATATAGAATACAAAGCACGGTCGAATGTACAGAAAATCTTGTAAACAAGTTGTTTTAAAAAACATCCACCCAATTCCCTGCTTTGGAGGCACTACAGAATCAGTAGTGGAGAAACACCGGTTTTGCATCACTTCCGGCGCTTTTTTCCCATGTTATTCTTATGGGATCAGTTTTTGCACCGACGCCCGATCCTACCCTACACAAATTTTCTTTTTGGCCCCTGCCTTATTTTCCCCCATTTAAAATTTGCATTAATTTTAATACATCCTTTGCAGAAATCCACGAGTTCAAAAAATAACTCCACACTAAATAAACAACACATGTAAACAACTTAGAAGTTATTGTGTAGTAGAGGTGAATTACCGGTTTAACCCCAGAATCGGCGCTTTTTCCCCATGTTATTCTTATGGGGAGCCGTTTTTGAGCCGACGCCAGCTCCCGCCTATAGAGCTCCCGCGCGTTGGCCAATACTAATGTCCAACCCTTGCCTATATTAAATATATTGTCCCCATCCCTCCTCTATATTTTTAAAAATTAATTTTCAAATTCTAAAAAACTATCTTTGGTGTTTACTGTCCGATTTGTCTGCAATTTGGATATGTTATTGTCCTAGGCAAGTGTTTTAATAAATTTCACTTACATTTCCCAAATTCACTATTGCGGTCAAAAATATTTTTGAAAAATACTGCCAATTGCCAACTTCTTTATTTACTGCCCGATTTGTCTGCAATTTGGATATGTTATTGTCCTAGGCAAGTGTTTTAATAAATTCCACGTACATATCCCAAATTCACTATTACGGTCAAATTAAAAAATATTTTTGAAAAATACTGCCAATTGCCACCTTCTTTATTAACTGTCTGATTTGTCTGCAATTTGGATATGTTATTGTCCTAGGCAAGTGTTTTAATAAATTTCACTTACATTTCCAAAATTCACTATAACGGTCAAATTAAAAAATATTTTTTGAAAAATACTGCCAATTGCCACCTTCTTTATTAACTGTCTGATTTGTCTTCAATTTGGATGTGTTATTGTCCTAGGCAAGTTGTTTAATAAATTCCACTTACATATCCCAAATTCACCATTACGGTCAAATTAAAAATTATTTTTGAAAAATACTACCAATTGCCAACTTCTTTATTAAATGTCCGATTTGTCTGCAATTTGGATGTGTTATTGTCCTAGGCAAGTGTTTTAATAAATTTCACTTACATATCCCAAATTCACTATTACGGTCAAATTAAAAAATATTTTTGAAAAATACTGCCAATTGCCAACTTCTTTATTTACTGTCTGATTTATTTAAAATTTGGATATGCTATTGACCTAGGCAAGTGTTTTAATAAATTTCACTTACATATCCCAAATTCACTATTACGGTCAAATTAAAAAATATTTTTTGAAAAATACTGCCAATTGCCAACTTCTTTATTTACTGTCTGATTTATTTAAAATTTGGATATGCTATTGACCTAGGCAAGTGTTTTAATAAATTCCACTTACATATCCCAAATTCACTATTACGGTCAAATTAAAAAATATTTTTGAAAAATACTGCCAATTGCCAACTTCTTTATTTACTGTCCCATTTGTTTAAAACTTGGATATGTTATTGTCGTAGGCAATTGTTTGAATAAATTACACTTACATTTCCCAAATTCACTATTACAGCCAAATTAAAAATTATTTTTGAAAAATACTGCCAATTGCCAACTTCTTTATTTACTGTCCGATTTGTTTAAAATTTGGATATGTTATTGTTGTAGGCTAGTGTATATGCACCATCCACATTTTACAAATATTGCGGTTAAATGTTAAAAAATTTTGGAAAAATACTGCCAATTGGCAACTTCTTTATGGTCTGATTTGTTTAAAATTTATGTCATTATTCTAGGCTAGTGTATATGTACCATCCACATTTGACAAATTAACTATAATGGTCAAATTTAAAAAATATTTTGAAAAATATACAATTTCAAACTTCTTTATTTACGGATATGTTATAGCTCTTATATAGGTAACAAGACCACACTACCACACGTTCCATTACCCATTTGTCTTTTTTGTTTGTTTATTTTGCTGTAATCCCAAAACTGACTGTTTATTGTCCGATTTGCCTGCACTTTGGATATTGTCCTAAGCATTTATTGTCTGATTTATTTTTGGATATGTTATAGCCCCCAACTATTATATCTAAAATTACAATATTATTTCCACCTATAATACTGTTGTTTGTTTTGCCGCAACCTAAAAACTAACATTGGTATTTGTGTTTTTACAAAACTATATTTTGTAAATTACTACCAATAACTCCTTTATTTACTTTTCGACTTGTTATATCCCCCTATATCTAAATTTACCGTATATTTTGTCCCTTTAGTGCTGTTTTGTCGTAACCAAACTTTGGATGCAATATATTACTGGCCATTGCATAAGTAAATACCCCATTTCCAAATTCACTATTACGGTTGGATTAAAAAAAATAAATACAAGCTTATTATATACATCCAGCTGATAAGTAATATATATCCACATTTATGGTCAGAACAAATTTTGGATATGTTTTAAGCCAATGCGATAACAAAAATAAATTTTTAAAACCCAAAACAACTAATCTTTCTTTGTGCTTGTTTGGAGTAGTCTTTATTTTATCCAACTTAATTTTGTAGTTAAAATCAAACTTCCCACATTCTAGCTCCCTTTCCAGCCAGGGAGACATAAAGGTTACAAATATTTTCAAACAATATATCTTTTTCTTCCCCTATGTTGGACTTGTTTAATAGCGCACCATATTCCAAATCCTCCAGTCTACTACATTCTTTAAATTTAACATTGCCTTTAATATCTTGCATCTCTATGTCTTCTTGTCCGTTGTTACGGAAACTTTCTATTTTTGGAATTGCCACAAAATGTTGCGGTTCCGTTAGTGTTAAAGCTTGCAAGTGGCTCGTTGGTAGGTAGATAAATAATGTCCAAATCACCACTGTATGGCAACACGCCTTCCCCATTCTTATTTATCTCTATAAATACAGTTTTACAGACACCTTTAACATAGTATACACCCCTCCATCCTTTTCTGCCAACACTCCCACAAACTTGTTTACTACAAACGCATACACATAATGCTCGCAGGAAGTAATCTTTTAATTTATCCTCTCTTTCCCTTCTTTCTTTAGCCAACTGTGTATTCCTCCGCAACAGTATTTTCCACATATTCCAATGTCTTCTAATTCCAGTTTCCTCTCTAAGAAAGGCTTGGAAAGTGGCTCTATTTCTTTAATAGTGTATGGGTACAGTTTATTGGTCCGGCTTCTTAAAACGTAGGGAGTAAGGTTAGGACTTTCCACTAAGAGGTATAGTGGAGAAAGGTGTATTTGATGTGCCCCCAGATTTGATGTAACACTTATGCTTTACACTTATGGCATCCTCCTCTATTACCTCTACATAGTTGGTAAACAGTTAAAGCTAAATGCAGATAGAGCATACTTTATTAACTTTTCCCTTTGATCTTTTGGCGGTTGTACTCCAGTTATCTTCCCCCAATATGCATCGTTAAACACTAAACAACAACTGTTTTGTAATTGATTGGCAACTTTCACCCACATCTTATGCAGAGGTACAGCATGGAGCATTTTGAAAGTACCGTTTGTTGTCTTCTATTAGACTTAAACAATCTCTTAAAGGTTCAAACCCTTTACCAAAACCTCTACAATAGATTGTTGCCTCTAACCTTGCCATTCTCTCTAGCCAGTTGAGAACGTTTCTTTTAGGTTTACAAAGTTTATTATATGGTTTCCTATACTTTTAATTACTCCAGGGCTTGTAATCTGGCATATAAATTTATTATATATTTTTACCCTGCTATTTACATTAAACCATGCTAACATTATCTACAATAACATTATGGGGGTCCATTCGCCCCCCTGGTAGCAAAAGTTTTCTGTAAGATATTGGCACATTTCCTCTTTATTAAATATTCCAACCAAATCTAGTGTTATATCGAAATCCATAAGATCTTGCAGTAGCTTTGGAAGATCTTCCAACAAATCCTTAATTTTAACATTTGCAAGCTCTATTTTATAGGGAATTGCTATAGGATCATCATACTTTTGTTTAATTTGGTCAATATCTTTCTTTATTATTTGCAACACACCCTCGCTTTGGGAGAATGGTAGTTTGGCCACAACACCATGTCGAGCTAAAGAGAACTTTTTAAATATTCCTCATAAGTAGCTATTAAACGAGCCACATATTTCCTTCTTAACTTTAAATTTATTCCGAACGTCCCCATCACAATCCGTAACATTGGTTATCTAACATTATGTTATCACAAAACGCATCCGTTATAGATGTTATTTAATTTTGGTTCGCCCTCGCAATAGTTTATATTACCTATGTCTGTAAGAAGGTTATTATTACGTAGATTTTCTAATAAAAACCACATACCAAATCTTTCGTTAGTAGGTTTAATACAATTCCCCAATAAATGGCTAACAGAGTACATTTCTTTTATACAAAAAGTAGCGGAAACATGTAAACAGGACAGATATAGGCATATATGTGTTGTAAATATATATTGTATATAAACATAGGCGAGCGGCAAGTGTAACATGTAAGTGGACACCCACATGCAAATATGGAATACCCACAAATTCGACTAAATAAGTTTATAGTCTCAATATAATTAACATATTAACATTAGTACCCAAATTGTCGAAATTCTATAATTCTATTCTTAGTCCTTGTATTAGGTTTTGTACTATTAAACCCAACACCCCATGCAGTAGAGTAATATATGTATTTAATATGCACATTCTACAAGACCTGTACATCTGTTGTATAAGCAGCAGAATAGACATCTCATTGTGTTGTTGTAAAGTAAAACATAAATTGTGCTGGATACAACCGGCCAGATATTAGACAGGAAATGTGTTGGAAGTGTATTGCCAAAGACAAACACCACATAGTGCAGCATGTAATCAATCCATTACTATTTAGACAGCATTGGTACAACATCCGATATATTAGCCAAACCCACAATCAAACTTGGAAAACAAACAGTAAAAGATAAATATTATAGTAACAGAAATAGTAAGAGTATAAGGACATAGTAATATTTAAAGTTTATAAAACAACACAAATGCAGAGACACAATAAATAACACACTCCAACACATTTGGACACAGGCACAGATACTGGTTTACATCCATTTAACACAACTTTACACGTTCTGTCAACCGACACAAAAATTGTTTGTAAATTGTGTAAGAAATATATGTAATATAAACAAATTTAACACAATCATAACATTGTCCACAATGTTATGATTGTGTTAAATTTGTTTATATTACATATATTTCTTACACAATTTACAAACAATTTTTGTGTCGGTTGACAGAACGTGTAAAGTTGTGTTAAATGGATGTAAACCAGTATCTGTGCCTGTGTCCAAATGTGTTGGAGTGTGTTATTTATTGTGTCTCTGCATTTGTGTTGTTTTATAAACTTTAAATATTACTATGTCCTTATACTCTTACTATTTCTGTTACTATAATATTTATCTTTTACTGTTTGTTTTCCAAGTTTGATTGTGGGTTTGGCTAATATATCGGATGTTGTACCAATGCTGTCTAAATAGTAATGGATTGATTACATGCTGCACTATGTGGTGTTTGTCTTTGGCAATACACTTCCAACACATTTCCTGTCTAATATCTGGCCGGTTGTATCCAGCACAATTTATGTTTTACTTTACAACAACACAATGAGATGTCTATTCTGCTGCTTATACAACAGATGTACAGGTCTTGTAGAATGTGCATATTAAATACATATATTACTCTACTGCATGGGGTGTTGGGTTTAATAGTACAAAACCTAATACAAGGACTAAGAATAGAATTATAGAATTTCGACAATTTGGGTACTAATGTTAATATGTTAATTATATTGAGACTATAAACTTATTTAGTCGAATTTGTGGGTATTCCATATTTGCATGTGGGTGTCCACTTACATGTTACACTTGCCGCTCGCCTATGTTTATATACAATATATATTTACAACACATATATGCCTATATCTGTCCTGTTTACATGTTTCCGCTACTTTTTGTATAAAAGAAATGTACTCTGTTAGCCATTTATTGGGGAATTGTATTAAACCTACTAACGAAAGATTTGGTATGTGGTTTTTATTAGAAAATCTACGTAATAATAACCTTCTTACAGACATAGGTAATATAAACTATTGCGAGGGCGAACCAAAATTAAATAACATCTATAACGGATGCGTTTTGTGATAACATAATGTTAGATAACCAATGTTACGGATTGTGATGGGGACGTTCGGAATAAATTTAAAGTTAAGAAGGAAATATGTGGCTCGTTTAATAGCTACTTATGAGGAATATTTAAAAAGTTCTCTTTAGCTCGACATGGTGTTGTGGCCAAACTACCATTCTCCCAAAGCGAGGGTGTGTTGCAAATAATAAAGAAAGATATTGACCAAATTAAACAAAAGTATGATGATCCTATAGCAATTCCCTATAAAATAGAGCTTGCAAATGTTAAAATTAAGGATTTGTTGGAAGATCTTCCAAAGCTACTGCAAGATCTTATGGATTTCGATATAACACTAGATTTGGTTGGAATATTTAATAAAGAGGAAATGTGCCAATATCTTACAGAAAACTTTTGCTACCAGGGGGGCGAATGGACCCCCATAATGTTATTGTAGATAATGTTAGCATGGTTTAATGTAAATAGCAGGGTAAAAATATATAATAAATTTATATGCCAGATTACAAGCCCTGGAGTAATTAAAAGTATAGGAAACCATATAATAAACTTTGTAAACCTAAAAGAAACGTTCTCAACTGGCTAGAGAGAATGGCAAGGTTAGAGGCAACAATCTATTGTAGAGGTTTTGGTAAAGGGTTTGAACCTTTAAGAGATTGTTTAAGTCTAATAGAAGACAACAAACGGTACTTTCAAAATGCTCCATGCTGTACCTCTGCATAAGATGTGGGTGAAAGTTGCCAATCAATTACAAAACAGTTGTTGTTTAGTGTTTAACGATGCATATTGGGGGAAGATAACTGGAGTACAACCGCCAAAAGATCAAAGGGAAAAGTTAATAAAGTATGCTCTATCTGCATTTAGCTTTAACTGTTTACCAACTATGTAGAGGTAATAGAGGAGGATGCCATAAGTGTAAAGCATAAGTGTTACATCAAATCTGGGGGCACATCAAATACACCTTTCTCCACTATACCTCTTAGTGGAAAGTCCTAACCTTACTCCCTACGTTTTAAGAAGCCGGACCAATAAACTGTACCCATACACTATTAAAGAAATAGAGCCACTTTCCAAGCCTTTCTTAGAGAGGAAACTGGAATTAGAAGACATTGGAATATGTGGAAAATACTGTTGCGGAGGAATACACAGTTGGCTAAAGAAAGAAGGGAAAGAGAGGATAAATTAAAAGATTACTTCCTGCGAGCATTATGTGTATGCGTTTGTAGTAAACAAGTTTGTGGGAGTGTTGGCAGAAAAGGATGGAGGGGTGTATACTATGTTAAAGGTGTCTGTAAAACTGTATTTATAGAGATAAATAAGAATGGGGAAGGCGTGTTGCCATACAGTGGTGATTTGGACATTATTTATCTACCTACCAACGAGCCACTTGCAAGCTTTAACACTAACGGAACCGCAACATTTTGTGGCAATTCCAAAAATAGAAAGTTTCCGTAACAACGGACAAGAAGACATAGAGATGCAAGATATTAAAGGCAATGTT
Organism: Allygus modestus; assembly: GCA_963675035.1. NCBI lineage: Eukaryota > Metazoa > Arthropoda > Insecta > Hemiptera > Cicadellidae > Allygus > Allygus modestus. The sequence continues at coordinate 17,081,335 of OY776112.1, read as the reverse complement.
AAATTTAAAGAATGTAGTAGACTGGAGGATTTGGAATATGGTGCGCTATTAAACAAGTCCAACATAGGGGAAGAAAAAGATATATTGTTTGAAAATATTCGTAACCTTTATGTCTCCCTGGCTGGAAAGGGAGCTAGAATGTGGGAAGTTTGATTTTAACTACAAAATTAAGTTGGATAAAATAAAGACTACTCCAAACAAGCACAAAGAAAGATTAGTTGTTTTGGGTTTTAAAAATTTATTTTTGTTATCGCATTGGCTTAAAACATATCCAAAATTTGTTCTGACCATAAATGTGGATATATATTACTTATCAGCTGGATGTATATAATAAGCTTGTATTTATTTTTTTTAATCCAACCGTAATAGTGAATTTGGAAATGGGGTATTTACTTATGCAATGGCCAGTAATATATTGCATCCAAAGTTTGGTTACGACAAAACAGCACTAAAGGGACAAAATATACGGTAAATTTAGATATAGGGGGATATAACAAGTCGAAAAGTAAATAAAGGAGTTATTGGTAGTAATTTACAAAATATAGTTTTGTAAAAACACAAATACCAATGTTAGTTTTTAGGTTGCGGCAAAACAAACAACAGTATTATAGGTGGAAATAATATTGTAATTTTAGATATAATAGTTGGGGGCTATAACATATCCAAAAATAAATCAGACAATAAATGCTTAGGACAATATCCAAAGTGCAGGCAAATCGGACAATAAACAGTCAGTTTTGGGATTACAGCAAAATAAACAAACAAAAAAGACAAATGGGTAATGGAACGTGTGGTAGTGTGGTCTTGTTACCTATATAAGAGCTATAACATATCCGTAAATAAAGAAGTTTGAAATTGTATATTTTTCAAAATATTTTTTAAATTTGACCATTATAGTTAATTTGTCAAATGTGGATGGTACATATACACTAGCCTAGAATAATGACATAAATTTTAAACAAATCAGACCATAAAGAAGTTGCCAATTGGCAGTATTTTTCCAAAATTTTTTAACATTTAACCGCAATATTTGTAAAATGTGGATGGTGCATATACACTAGCCTACAACAATAACATATCCAAATTTTAAACAAATCGGACAGTAAATAAAGAAGTTGGCAATTGGCAGTATTTTTCAAAAATAATTTTTAATTTGGCTGTAATAGTGAATTTGGGAAATGTAAGTGTAATTTATTCAAACAATTGCCTACGACAATAACATATCCAAGTTTTAAACAAATGGGACAGTAAATAAAGAAGTTGGCAATTGGCAGTATTTTTCAAAAATATTTTTTAATTTGACCGTAATAGTGAATTTGGGATATGTAAGTGGAATTTATTAAAACACTTGCCTAGGTCAATAGCATATCCAAATTTTAAATAAATCAGACAGTAAATAAAGAAGTTGGCAATTGGCAGTATTTTTCAAAAAATATTTTTTAATTTGACCGTAATAGTGAATTTGGGATATGTAAGTGAAATTTATTAAAACACTTGCCTAGGTCAATAGCATATCCAAATTTTAAATAAATCAGACAGTAAATAAAGAAGTTGGCAATTGGCAGTATTTTTCAAAAATATTTTTTAATTTGACCGTAATAGTGAATTTGGGATATGTAAGTGAAATTTATTAAAACACTTGCCTAGGACAATAACACATCCAAATTGCAGACAAATCGGACATTTAATAAAGAAGTTGGCAATTGGCAGTATTTTTCAAAAATAATTTTTAATTTGACCGTAATGGTGAATTTGGGATATGTAAGTGGAATTTATTAAACAACTTGCCTAGGACAATAACACATCCAAATTGAAGACAAATCAGACAGTTAATAAAGAAGGTGGCAATTGGCAGTATTTTTCAAAAAATATTTTTTAATTTGACCGTTATAGTGAATTTTGGAAATGTAAGTGAAATTTATTAAAACACTTGCCTAGGACAATAACATATCCAAATTGCAGACAAATCAGACAGTTAATAAAGAAGGTGGCAATTGGCAGTATTTTTCAAAAATATTTTTTAATTTGACCGTAATAGTGAATTTGGGATATGTACGTGGAATTTATTAAAACACTTGCCTAGGACAATAACATATCCAAATTGCAGACAAATCGGGCAGTAAATAAAGAAGTTGGCAATTGGCAGTATTTTTCAAAAATATTTTTGACCGCAATAGTGAATTTGGGAAATGTAAGTGAAATTTATTAAAACACTTGCCTAGGACAATAACATATCCAAATTGCAGACAAATCGGACAGTAAACACCAAAGATAGTTTTTTAGAATTTGAAAATTAATTTTTAAAAATATAGAGGAGGGATGGGGACAATATATTTAATATAGGCAAGGGTTGGACATTAGTATTGGCCAACGCGCGGGAGCTCTATAGGCGGGAGCTGGCGTCGGCTCAAAAACGGCTCCCCATAAGAATAACATGGGGAAAAAGCGCCGATTCTGGGGTTAAACCGGTAATTCACCTCTACTACACAATAACTTCTAAGTTGTTTACATGTGTTGTTTATTTAGTGTGGAGTTATTTTTTGAACTCGTGGATTTCTGCAAAGGATGTATTAAAATTAATGCAAATTTTAAATGGGGGAAAATAAGGCAGGGGCCAAAAAGAAAATTTGTGTAGGGTAGGATCGGGCGTCGGTGCAAAAACTGATCCCATAAGAATAACATGGGAAAAAAGCGCCGGAAGTGATGCAAAACCGGTGTTTCTCCACTACTAGAATCCATTGCTACACTCGTGGTTTAAGAGGGGAAATGCCCTCTATTCCCCCCCAGGGTTATTAAGGGGCATCATATTTCGAATTTCCTCTATTGGTCAATGCCAACTTGACAAGCATGTCAAGTTTGAATGAAATTTATCAGTAAATAAGAGAGAAATAGTAATTTTTGTATTCCCCATAAGAATAACATAGAGCAACGTACTGCATTTACCGCAAAATGAAAATTTCAATTTTATCCGAAACCAGCAATCGTAGAATAGTAATTCAAAATACTAAATTATTTAGTTTTTGAGCTCTTTTTAATGGTGAATAGTAATATTTTTTATATTTATTTATTTTTATAAAAAAATCCAAAAAACTGAATTTTTGATGTTTTAAGTCCTGTAATTTCTGAACCCGAATTTTTACAGGAATGCGGGTGGTGTCATTTTGTTAAGAAACTAAAGTTCTACAAACGACTAATGTTTAATCAAAATCGTTAGAGCCGTTTTTGAGAAGTTTTGATTTTTCATATTTTTTGGCGGTTTTGGGGGGATAATTACCCTTAAAAATCAAAAATTCAAAAAAATGAAAAAATGCCTGGAGATATCGTGGATTAGTACCTACATACCAAATTTCATAAAAATCGGCCCATTGGTTAGGGCTCTAGGTCTGTACACATCCACACAGACACACACACACACACACACACACACACACACACACACACACACACGGACACACACACACACACACACACACACACACACACACACACACACACACACACACACACACAGACAGACATCACGTAAAAACCACTTTTTTGGGTTCAGGGAGCACCAAAACGAATATTTCCACCAACAACTCAAATTCGAAAATTTTGACGAAAACAATACTTTCTCCATATACTATGTATAGGGGGAGAAAGTAAAAAGTTATATAACCTAAACCTACCTACCCGCATCGCTGCAACGTGCTGCGCCACGGCTCTTGTATTCTAATGTGTCTGCTAAGTTGTTTTATTTAAAAGGAACGAGATTACGTGTTAATTGAACCATCCACCTGTACCCACCTTGTTCTAGTCCTGGTTTTCTACGCCTTATGTCACTGTGTGTTGTCTGTCTTTAGATAGTTGGTTTGCCAGTAGACAATATATAATCTGACGTTGGTAATTGTGTTTGGTGATTGTGTTTATGTTTGTTATAAAAACAAGAGAATAGGTATATATTAGTTTGATTTTTATTTAATGGGAACAATATTGAGAATTTAGAAATGTTAATTTAACCTTAAAGTTATTCGCCATCCTGAATGGCGAATGGATATTTAATTCAGTTTTCTTATATATTGAAAGAAACGGTTGTAAATACCCCCGTAGCAGCAAATCTGTGTACTCAGCGAATTTCCAATGCATATATATGTATCTTAATACCACATAAATCCACAAACCGAGTTTCATAAATATACATTCATAAATAAACGATTTATGACATTTTTATTATTCTCCATAAGAATAACATGGCGGCTGAGTATGCAGGCTTGCTGAAGCAAGGAACACAAAAAATGAGGTTTTATACAAACATCAGTATAACTCAAGTAGGTAAAGCTACATACCAAGTTTTATTAATTTATGTTCATAATTTAAGGAGATAATAGGTTACTTATTCTCCATAATAATAACATGGGGCTGAGTTCGCAGGTTTGCTGCTACGGGAACTATCGGCCAAAAAATATGTTTTTTAGTGCAAATATTAATAAACCACAACGATATGAAGCAATATACCAAGTTTCATCAGGAAAAGTTGATAAATAAGTGAAATATACAATTTTTCTTATTCTTCATAAGAATAACATTGGACAACGTACTGTGTTTAGCACTTTCAATATCTCTGTAACCATTTGACGTGAGGAATGATCAAAATACCAAATTGTGTGTTTTTTAAGCTGAATCCAATGGTAAAAACAAATATTTGACTTTTTCAAAAATTATATGTAAAAAATTCAAAAAACCCATTTTTGGGGTACAAAACCCCCCAAAATACCCCTTTGGATGGAGCGATATGGCTGGTTTTCGAACTTAAAATCGTAACTGCTGTTTTACACGTTTATACCAAATTTCATCAAAATCGGATAATTTTTACGAGAGTTATCGTGCTCACGGACACACACATTTATATATATATATATATATATATATATATATATATATATATATATATATATATATATATACAGTTTCGAACGAATGGTGTTTTGGGGTCTGGGGACCTCAAAACGAAAAGTTATCATGGTCCCGGGCCTAGGCCTTACCATGCTGACTACGGTAATAGCTTCTTCCCTATAGGGGAAATTCGCTAAAACAACGAGTGTTTCAATAGGTCTTGTTAAATATAGCATAATTATGTTGATTTAATTTTAAAATCACTGAGCAATGAATACTTTAATCCAAACATTTTATTCCGAAGCTGAAATACCCTTCGAGGTCACTCTTTGCTAGGTGTTAAACCGTATCTATAAGTAAATTATTAAAACGTTTAAGGTAAAATGAACTATTTTTAAAAGGACATTTTGCAAGGAGTTGTACAAGTTATGTGGTACAAGGATGTAAAATTATCTAACTGAGTTTTGTATGTATACTTTAAAAGTTATTTTTAGCGAATTTCCCCTATAGGGAAGAAGCTATTACCGTAGTCGGCATGGTAAGACCTAGGCCCGGGACCATGATAACTTTAACTTTTCGTTTTGATGTCCCCAGACCCCAAAAACACCATTCGTTCGAAACTGTATATAACTGTATATGTGTGTGTGTGTGTGTGTGTGTGTGTGTGTGTGTGTGTGTGTGTGTGTGTGTGTGTGTGTGTGTGTGTGTGTGTGTGTGTGTGTGTGTGTGTGTGTGTGTGTGTGTGTGTGTGTGTGTGTGTGTGTGTGTGTGTGTGTGTGTGTGTGTGTGTGTGTGTGTGGGTGTGGGTGTGGGTGCAATAACTCTCGTAAAAAAGGTCCGATTTTTATGAAATTTGGTATAAAAGTGTAAAGCAACATTTTTGACTTTAAGTTCGAAAACCAACCATATCGCTCATTCTAAAGGGGTATTTTGGGGGGGTTTGTACTCCAAAAATGGGTTTTTTGAACTTTTTATATATAATTTTTGAAATCGTCAAATTTTAGTTTTTACGATTGGATTCAGCTTAAAAAATACACAATTTGGTATTTTGAACATTCCTCTACGTTAATCTGTTACCGAGATATTGGAAGTGTTAAATAAAGTACGTTGTCTAATGTTATTCTTATGGAGAATAATACAAAAATTATATCTCGCTTCTTTATGGACGTATACTGACGAAACTTGGTACTGTATACGGCTTTATCTGGATGTGGTCTATTGATTGCTCAAAAAAACACTATTTGCTAAAGGTAGCAGCAAACCTGAGTTCTCAGCCCCCATGTAATTCTTATGGAGAAATATTAAAATGCTATGTCTCCCTAAATTATGAACATAAATTACTAAAATCTGGTATATGACTTTACCTAGTTGAGTTATATTGATATATGCATTGAAACCAATGGTTTATGTTCCTTGTTTCAGCAAACCTATGTACTCATCCCCAATGTTATTCTTATGGAGAATAATTAAAACTGTATATACCGCTTAATTATGAATATATTTTTATGAAACTTGGTATGGGGCTTTATGTGATATTAAGACATATATTATTCATTGAAAATTCTCTGAGTATGCAGGTTTACTGCGACGGGGGGATTTATCTATAATTTAAAGAGTTATGATAAAAATAAGAGTAAAGTGCAGTTTTTAAGTTGTTTGTTTTTAATAAATGCTTTACTGTTGATTAATGCTGTAGTAATGATAATTATTTTATTATTATTTAAAGCATAGATTTTACGGACTAATAGATAGTTAAATTATTCTCAAATGTGAAGTGATATTTAAATTAAATTGGTGAATTACCTGATTAAGTGATTCTTGTTGTTCTTGAAAAAAATCACTTGTGGTATCACATCATGATTCGGAGGCTAAAGCATAATATATGATAATATTTATAAATTTGTAATGGTATTTCTCTTATTTTCTTTTTTAGGCCGGGCGCCACGACAATTTTGATCAACCAGGCAAAGCTACTTGTGAAAAGTTGTGGAAAAAGGCAAATGGTCTATTTATTACTCGAAAAGGCAAAGAAAAATGTTGCAATCTAATGGTAACACTCTGTCCTAACTTCCTGAGGAAGGAAGTAAAAGAAGAATTTCGACCTTTGTCATCCCCAAATGGCAACATCGTTGGAGCGGATTACTTGCATACAGTTTACAAATATCAAAATAAAGAAAAAACACCGTGTTCTTCTAAACGATTTGTGAGAAACTACATCAAACCATGAGAGGCAAGCAATATGGCAATATATATTATTGTTGGCAATTGATATGAGAACAATTTTTCCCCCTGATTCCTTTTCTCGCATAAACGTCAACATTAAGCCTGAACATTTAAGAACAAACACAATTAGTTTAGTTGAGTTTCGAGCATTAAAATGGAAAAGAATATTACTTATTTATCAACAGTGTAAAAACTTTTACTTTACTGATTACTTTAAAATATTCCATGCAGTTTGGCGAAATGATCACAGTTATTAAAATAAGATAGGTATTTTGTCCTTTGTCCGCTAATACGATTCAACAGAGGTATTTTAAAGTGACTTTGGTTTGGTTTTAGCGAATTTCCTCAATAGGGAAGAAGTTATTACCGTAGTCGGCATGTTAAGACCTAGGCCTGGGACCATGATGACTTTTCGTTTTGAGGTCTCCAGAAGCCAAAAACATCATTCGTTCAAAACTGTATATATATATATATATATATATATATATATATATATATATATATATATAAGTATATATGTCCGTGGGTCCGATAACTCTCGCAAAAATAGTCCGATTATGATAAAATTTGGTACAAACATGTAAAGCAACAATTATGACTTTAAGTTCGAAAACCAGCTAGATCGCTCTATCCAAAGGAGTATTTTGCGGGGGTTTTGTACCCCAAATATTTTTTTCGTTTTAAATATAATATTTTAGGAAATCAAATTTTACTTTTCATGATTGGATGCCGCTTAAAAATACGAAAAATTATCATTTTTCTACGTCAATTGGTTACAGAGATATTGAAAGTGCTAAACACAGTACGTTGTCCAATGTTATTCTTATGGAGAATAAGAAAAATTGCATATCTCGCTTATTTATCAATTTAACCTGACAAAACTTGGTATATTGCTTTATATTTTTGTGGTCTATTGATATTTGCAAAAAACAAAATTTTTGCCGTTAGTTCCCGTAGCAGCAAACCTGCGTCCTCACCCCCATGTTATTCTTATGGAGAATTATAAAAATGTTATCTCCCTTAATTATGAACATAAATTAATAAAACTTGGTATGTAGCTTTACCTAGTTGATATATATTGATATTTGTATAAAAACCCATTTATTGTGTTCTTTGTTTCAGCAAACTTGCATACTCAACCGCCAAGTTATTCTTATTGAGAAAAATTAAAAATGTGATAAATCATTTATTTATGAATGTATACTGATGAAACTTGGTTTGTGGTTTTATGTGGCATTAAGACACATGTATATCTATTGGAAGTTCGCTAAGTACGCAGGTCTGCTGCTACGGGGTTTTAATTGCATTATCACGCTTGTAAAACCAAACTGTTCAGCCTCTTTGGTGCTCTCAAACAGTATTTTTTAAATTCATTTATACATTTGATTTTTTTTTAAATACGTTGATCCCAATCAACTAGATCAAAATACTTAACTGTTGGGGTGTTAAAGCTCTTCAATTGTAAAAAAAAAAATGAAAACTAAACATTGTCATAGAACAAATAAAAAATTTAGTTCAAAATTTATGAAAAATACGCCCATGATGTTTAAAATCTCTTAAAATACAATTTTTTTTATTATTTCCTATTTAATAAAGTAAAGTACCTAACTGCGACTTCATTCCTACATGATTTGAAATATAATAACCTAAACTGTAAATTAAGTTTACATCATTTATGAACGTGTTAAGGCTAGAGGGCTTAGAAAATACGAAACACATACGCTAAAACCCATGAAAATAAATAAGAAAAACTATACTGGATATAAATTTTGAATATACAATTTCATAAAATATGTTGCTCAAAACTAACACCTAGTTTTGGTTCAATACGAATGAACAATTATAATAACTTCAATGATTAGTAAGAGTACTAAGGAAGTACTATAATAAATATAAATTAAAGTACTTTAGTTATATATAAAGGTTTTCAGCAATAACACGGGTGATTGAAGCTTTATAAACTTATTTATCCAGTAGTTAGGCGACAGATTTACTGCCCACGTTAAACTTTCTTCGATTTAATTATAAACTTCCTCTGAGGAAACCAAAATCCCTGGAGTAAACTCTTACCAGAATGTACAATAAATGCCCCCATAGCAGCAAACCTGCGTACTCAACGAATTTACAATGCATGCATATGTTCCTCACTACCACATAAAGCCACTTACCAAGTTTCATAAAAATACATAAATAAATAAGTGATCTATAGCATTTGATTTATTCTCCTTAAGAATAACATTAGGGATGAGTACACAGGTTTGCCGCAAAAAGAAAAAGAAAAAATATGTTTTTGTGCAATTGTCAATATAACTCAACCAGATGAAGCTAAGTACTAAGTTTTATTAATTTATGACCATAATTAATGGAGATATAAAACTTTACTTATTCTCCATAAGAATAACATTAGGGCTGAGGATGCAGGTTTGTTGCTACTGGGATAATCAACAAAACGTACATTTTTTGTTCTAATATCAATATACCAGTACTACGTGATATATATACTATATATATATATATATATATATATATATATATATATATATATATATATATATATATATATATAGATAGAGAGAGAGAGAGAGAGAGATGTACATATATATAAATTTGAACGAATAGTGTTTTGGCATCTGGGGACCTCAAAACAAAAAGTTATCATGGTCTCGGGCTTAAGTTTTACCATGAGACCTACGGTAATAGCTTCTTCATTATAGGTGAAATTCGCCAAAAGACGTCATTCATGGGCTGAGTAGTCAACAATTACTTTAATATTATTACGGTTTGGACCGTTCCCTATCAAAACGATACAAAATTATAGTAGCCAAATGGCATAGAATCGCAAACAAAAACCACAAACAAAACCTTGGTCAACACATAAATCTGTGCTATCTGAAGAAGGTGGGTCATATTGAGATATCTTTGAATGACTTGAATCTGAAACGGTGAGTTAGTAACAGAAAAGTGTTACGTACAATTACGTTTTATAAACCTCAGTGTTTATACTTTTACTTAAAATAACAACTGATAGTATTTATCAGTATTAATAGAATTAAACATCTAAAAAATGGTTTTAATTGATTAAAATCCTGTGATCAACTCGTTATAATATTGGTGAAAATATGTACACATCCTTTTAAAGTTTATATTATTTTTACAGTTCAAAACCTTTCTTATCTTTGACTGATCCTTATTTTTTTATCACAAACCCGAAATTGAGACGGTGACTGAAAAATGCTTCGCGCAATTACTTGATAAATATTAGGCCTATTTCCAAAGAAATTGTATTTTCTTCCTTGTATGGAGCTGGGTGGAGTGTTTGGTCTCGATCCACCGCCACATCCATACAAATATCTGATTTACTACTCACCAGCCTAGAATTGTCAAGCAGAACGGACCATAAATACCAAACTTAGTACATTTTGAAATCGGAGGTGATTATAATACATGTACTAGAGGAAAGATGGGGCCGGGTGGAAAACTTCGTCTCAATCCTCCACCGCCTTCTTCATAAAAATATCCGATTTACATTACTTATTTCTTGAAGAAAACATGTTATATTATTAATTTGTTAGTTTATAAGAAGTTTTATAATTTGCCATAGGGGGTTTGTCTGGCTGGATTACCTCTTCAATTGATGATCTTTAACCACAACGTCTCTGGGTAAAGTAAAACCAATTAGCTAAGGAAAATATTTCATTTACTCATAAATATACATTTTAGCAAATTTCCAATGCATATATATGTGACTCACTACTACATAGAGCTATTTACCAAGTTTCACAAAAATACATTCATAAATAAGTGATATATAGCATTTTATTTATTCTCCATAAGAATAACATTAGGGTTGAGGACGCAGGTTTGCTGCAACGAGGAAGATGTGTAATGTGTTTTTTTTTGCAATTATCAATACAACTGAACCAGGTGAAGCTATATACCAAGTTCTCTTAATGTAGGTTCATAATTAAGGGAGATATACAACTTCACTTATTCTCCATATGAATAACATGGAGACCGAGTATGCAGGTTTGCTGCTACGGGGACTATCAACAAAAAACTTGTTTTTTGTGCTAATATTAATATACCACAACTATTTGAAGCCATATATCAAGTTTCAACAATATACATTCATAAGGATAACATTGGACAACGTACTGTGTTTAGCACTTTGAATATCTCTGCAACGGTTGGACGTAGAACAACGATTAAAACACCAAATTTTTTTTTGTTGAGCTAAACACATTAATAAACAGAAATGTGAAGTTTTTAGTAAAACTATCTGAGAAAAATCTAAAAACCTTTTTCCCATAAGATTAACATGGGACACGTTTTTTTGGATTTTCTCCGCAACCACTTAACCTAGGTTAATGATTCAAAATACTAAATTATTTGTTTTTTTAAGCTCTACAAAATGGCTAGAACCAAAGTTGAGTGTTTTTAACATTTTGGGGTCAAATTTGCAAAAACCCGTTTTTTGGAAAATTGTAAACCCCCATAAAACCCCCTTCCCATAGTGCGATCGATCTGGTTTTCGAACTTAAAGTCATAAATGCTACTCTCCACTTTTGTGCCAAATTTAATCAAAATCGGGTGTTTCTTTCAAAAGTTATCGTGCTAACGGACACACACATATATATATACATATATATAAATTTGAACGAATGGTGTTTTTGGCATCTGGGGACCTCAAAACGAAAAGTTATCATGGTCTCAGGCTTAAGTCTTACCATGGCTGTATTACCTCTTCAGTTGATGATCTTTAACCACAACGTCTCTGAGTAAAGTAAAAGCAATTAGCTAAGGAAAATGTCATTTACTCATAAGTATACATTTTAATTTTCTCCCTACAATTTAATATATTCTTTAATGCCTCTTCCTAATTTGTATAGTACATTTCCAACTTTTAATTCTGTGTAGTCCAAAACAATTATTTAGATTTTCCAAAAGGTTTGAGCATGATCGTTACGAAAACCCTGACCTGGGAAGAGTTTGCTAAATTTAAAATAAACTATCAGGAAACTGATACATACTTTCTTCCTTTATATATGGAACAAAATGAAAATTACGATTATAAAATTCCTACTATTGGTCAATGTGTTTGGAGTAATTTTATCAGTTTCGATTGAGAGTGGACAAATACATCCTGACACGAGACGTTCAAGAAAATAAATTTTGTCAACACCATTTGCTTGGACTCAATTTACCAAACGTTAATAATAAAACATCAACCTTAATAGTAAAAAGTCCCCGTTTCCGTTTGAAATCGGGTTGTAAATAATTTACTTTAAAATTAATTTTCTATTAGCGTGTTTACTTTTAGTCATTTAAGGTTTTTTTATATATATATATACAAAATGTTAACGTCAAATGTTACCGCTTCTTTTTTATTTGTGTACAGGATCCTTTATCAGCTGTAGAATTACTCGTCACATTTTAGACGATTTTTGATAATTTTTCAACGAAAGGATTTCACCCCAAATCGGAAAAAACATTTTACCGATTAATAACAATAACATACTTAATTATTTATACACATCATAACTTTTCCATGGTTGATTACTAGGAAAAAGTTAGAATTTGTTTTCCAAATTTAAAGTATTCTTAATATTTTTCTACTGAATCAAATCATTATCTATTAGTTCGTCTGCTACACACATTTTCAGTTTTTCCACAGTTTCGTTAATAATTTATTATGATGAAAATATAATTTTAATACATTATAATTGATTGTGAATAATACATACGTAAGCATATATTAAATTTAGTTAAATTAGTGGAAGGTGATCATTACTGACAAAAGTATTTATTGAACGGTTGTTTTAAAGCCTGGCTTCAGTCATTGAATGAATAGTTCTGAATAAGGAAAATGGAGAATTGTAATATCACCATAGCCAAAGTAATATCATACCTGACGTCGGGTGCAAACGTCAACAAAATGTTATAAATACAAAATTATCTCAATATTATTCTCTGCATTATTTACATTTCATTTTTCGACACTGATTTCATCTTGATTTATACCTGTTAGTAATCTTAATCATGTTGAGGTTTAATTAAATACAAAATGGAATGTATATTGACAAGTAAGAAATTCAAGTGGTATTTCTTTACGCATTTTATTGTAAAATAAGCTTTTTTTGACGGGGAACAACTTGGAAGATGGAAGCACGACCTCGACATTACGTTCTCCATGTGGTCGGGAATTGGATAGCGTGAGATTTGCCAGGTTATAAACTACTGGAGCGGAGAGTCCTTGGCGTCAAAGCTCACAAACTACCGCATATATAACGGTGGGAATTTGATTCCCCTAGAATTCCAAGCTTAAATAAAGCTTAATTCCAATTTTAAATAGAAATTTTTGCCCTTGATTCTCAAATTAAGTTCCTTATGTTATACAACAACAGTTTTACCAATTATGTTTTGTTAAAATTATTTATTTCACAATGAATTGTAAACAAAATCTCCTATTAGAATTATTAGCTAAAATATTGGTAAAATCATAAAATCAGTTAAGTCATAAACTAAAAAAAAGGTTGTTTGCGTGATTATGAACCTATATTATGAAATGGATCAACAGCTGTCCGGGAACCGGATGTAACCAACAGTATCGTACAACAAAAATGTTCTTGAAAAATGCGAAAAAATTTCATATTGCTGAGAATTGCTATATTTATATTTATAAGTTTTTAGGCACTACTTCAGCTGATGAAATCAGACTTTACTAGGAGTACGCTCATTCTTCTCGTAAGAGGTTGAACGAAGATAGAACTTTTGTATATATTATTTTATTTAGCTTTATTAACATACACCTTTTATAGCCAAACACTTTTTAAATAGTCAACAAATATCCAGACCATATGCAATATGTTTAAATAATTATAATGTGTTTATATTTTAATCTCACAGAGGAAGATCACAAATGTGTGAACTTACGAGTACAAATACTAATTATTTCAACAGTTTACTTGTATTTGAAAATGCTTAGAGTAAATTTGTATTGATATATTATAAAACTAAGGAGCTTTGCAAACGCTCGCAAGCATACGTTAACGTGCCTACTAAAATATGTTACAGCCTTAAAAGATACTTTAGAGATACCCGGAAAGATTCTAAGAAAAGATTATGTATTTCTTGAAATAGTTTGCTCACCAGGTAAGGTTTTTTTACCTTGTAAACAATTGAATCTATAATTACTCATCTTCTTTGCTCTACTTGTAGATTACCTATGAATATTAAACTGAAAAATAATCAGTCAATAATTAAATTTTATTTTATGTACAAGGCATTTCGAATCTAATGTATCCTTCGTCAGGCTCTCGAATCGCATGTTATGTTACAAACTGTATGTAAAAAAACACATAATTAATTGTATAATACATATGCAAATTTATCACAACTAATATACATTTTTTTAACTGTTTAAATTGGAATCATTTAAGTTAAATTATATAAATCTGTATATATAATGAAGTAATTTTACATCCGTGTAAAATTTTGAATAATTCCAGTATCAGTTTATTTATCTATATATTGTAATGGCTTTGTAAATAGTGTTTTTGTTTGTTTGGTTTAGTAATTTAAACCAGTGCTACACAGTTTATGTACACAAAACAAACTAGCTATTATAAACAACAAGCACATTTTAGACTTAAATGTTCTGATAAGTCTACTATAGCAAAATAATACCATCGATAAAAATCATTTCTTTAATATTTCAAGCTTTTACTTAGGTTTTATAAAGTGCGCCATTTAAGGGAATCAGACGGCACCTCCAGTCTCAAGTAGACCCATCTCTGGCCGCCTTCCCACGACAAAGCGAGTAGCCATACTTCACATAATGAGGCGCGGACCTCCAAAATCACACCGGTGTTTATCACCGCAAGCTTATCTCTTATCAGACAATGGGTTAATGGGATGTTTAGTAACGCGGGGTAACCGGCAACAGTACCCGGTGGGAAGGTGTACCCACACCAGGAACAGGGATCCCAGGGTTACCACACCTGCGGCACGAAATTAATTGCGATTAACCTAGAGCAGTGCTACCAACACCTTCCGGATGTTATGCCCTGATAAAAGTACTGCATATCTTGGTGGGCGGGGGTCACAGATTGATATTCTAAATCTCTTTTATTTTTATATGAGGGATGAAATGTTAATTATATTAGACCGTAGAAAATTGTACTTTCGGCTATATTACATCCCCTATAAGCTTAAGTACACACTACATAATACTGAGTGAAATTTAGGATTCAAAGTTCAATTACATCTACACTTATGCACATCTGTAACAATTGTATAAAAAAATGTACACTTATTACATACAAAATTCATTACTAACTCAAATATATTCATTTAGACCTTCTGGAAGATCCTCAATCCTAAGTACCTTAAAGACTTATTTTAAAACAGCTTTTCCCAATTATTAAAATTTATTAATCCTAATAAACATAGATTACGGAGCAAATCACCGACATTTACCACATCCTGCCATTGCTCCCAGAATTCTCAAAAATAAGAAGCTGGAAATGTTTTGTTACTTAAAATTAAAATAAAAAAACGTATAAAACAAAAATTTGTAGCAGAAATTGTGTGATAATAAAGCAATGATAATAGAGAAATGTTCGTGTTTGTCATTTATATATATTTCATTATGGAGAACGGAGGCAAAAGGTGTTAATTTAAACCAATCCAAATTTAATAGATTAAATATATTTGTAAATTCTCCTAAAAGCCTTCGAACCTAATTTTAGCTTAGATATATTCTGTGTATTTCAGTATGACAATTGTCCATGAATTGTGATATTTTGTTTGGCAAAATAAATAACTTTGACTTTGACATGGGAAATTTACTCGGGTTGGGAAACCCCTTTCAAGAAGGTCTCGTTATTTACTACCACTAAAAGCAATAAAGAACATGTTACACTCATAATTATTTAAGATTTATTTCAGGAATACCGCACACAATGACACCCACTGAATAATAAATGTCTAAGGACACCGTTATAATTCTACACATCCTTTAGAAAAACACATAATTCCCTCCAGAGAAAATAATAAATTTTATGAGGAATATTATACATGTGATTGAACCCAAGGTTGGATGTGACGTTGCGATGTTGAAGCACTGAGGGAAAATCGGAGAATGTGTAATATCCTGTAATTGACACGTTTGTGTAGATTTATTCGACAATTATTAGACGAGATGTTCTACTAACGACTGGACCTTGACACGGATAAGTGCGTGTTATTATGTGATTCTGGCGCGTATTGTCGTCGCACTTGCGATAATGCGCGTGAGAGGGTGAGAGTGCAGCGAGTTATGTGACTATCACATTCATTGTAATTAGTCAAGGTAACGCTAGCTGTTCACTTGTGTTCTACCTGTCGTTCATTGTGTTGTGTTGTTCCTGGTCGCTCATCAGTTATGTAAGATATGGTGGATTTGTAAAATGAGACAAAAGGTGTAATGGTTTTATACAGAAACATTCAAAATTTCAAATGAGAACTCACAACTGTGATAGAAGGAAAATAATTAAACTGACAATACAATATACATGAGATATTTTTACCAAAAAGGCCTAGGATATATTTAAATCCAAATTTGTAATAAATTACCAGTAGAACTCAAGAAAATTAATGGTGTAAAAACATTTAAGAAGCTTTCAACAGAAGCAAATTCTTTCAAAGTGATTCAACAAAATTGAGGAACTTTTTACAACTCCTGATCAGTTAAATTATATTGTAATATATTAATGTACTGATTAATATATTGTAATTAGGTTAATACTTATTTAACATTCAGAAAACTCAACCATAGGCAACCATTAGGCAACTGGGTAGTTTTCAAATAATTCAATATTACTTTTCATTTAAATATTTTAAATTATTAGCAAGGTTAATAATATTATAAGTAAATCAGAAATATGTGTAATTATGTGTATCCACTTTTTTTAGAGAAGTAAAAATAATCCACATTCACTTTGGGGGTTTTCTAGAAATTTTTCAAATGGATGTAAGCCAAACTAGTTAAAATTATCTAACATCTACTACTTGGTGGCTTTACTTATCTTAAAAATACAAGTTTTTTTTAGAATTCCATTCAAAAATTTTTCATTTCATATCAACTTTCAATGTCAATGACAACCAAAATAATAGTGGAATTTTATAGTTTGCCAAACCCATGTTCTACAGGTGTTTTAGTTTACATTTTCGATGATGTGTGATTCATGTAATATATTATTTTTTCAATGTATTCAAGTCTTTTCTACTAAAGGGAAGGAAAGGAAGCCCTCAACGGTGTTTGCTACGAAGCAGGTATTTTTGGTCATGATTAATTATTTTAAGTACTATTGTATTTGATGGAGAACACTTACTTTCTTTATGAATTTTTATTCCACAATCGAATAGAGTGCCTGTAAGGAGGTTACCTTTTGTATTTTACCTTAAACTTCTACAGTCTGCTGATCACCTAGTAATTGACAAAAACCTTACCATGCCTTCTTACGAGAAGTGTCACATTTCCCAATAAGAAAGTAATTACATGAAGTACATAACGATTTCGCACGCAACACGCTGACGTGAGTGAAGTGAATTTCCACATAACAACTTTTAAAACTAAATGTCAGTGTAAAAACATAAATTTATTCAAATTTGTATTGAAATCTGAAAACAGTGATTTATGATCTTCCTGGTTTCATTTACCTGCAAAGCTGGGAATACAATGTTGCGCATTATAATGTTAGGAGAAGGCCAGACAGGCTTGAAAAGAGGCGTAAGGTTGCTGGGGATGATAAAAGTACACCAAAAAAATGAATAACGTGCATTTATAATGTAAAACACCCAAAAGACAACGTACTGTGTTTAGTCGAAACACATTTTCTTTGTATGCTAGAATGACGAGAGAGGACTTAACACTTTTGCCTCACTAATCCCCATCTCTTTAAATGCATTAATTTTACATACGAGGCTTTTGTGACACTTTTTGGGCCCAAAAACTAGAAATTTGAAAAGTTAATCCCCAAAAAAAGGGGGTTAGAGTTTTCGATCGTTTTGCCCAACGAACTTGTTCAACTGATTACAGAAAGGAATGGCCCTACCGAACTTAAATTAAATCGGACAAAAATGCAACCGCTAGAGTGCAAACACACATATATGTCTAAATATATAAATATATATGTACAATTTTGAACGAACCCCCAAAAACTGTTCAGGGGGTCACGTTAGGAACTTCTATGGTGGTCCCGGGCTTAAGTTTCACCGTTCGGGTCATGCTAATAGTTTACTTTCCAAAGGAAATTCACTAATAAGTAGAACATGTGGTTGATAAGAAAACACTATAATGTACTATTCGTTTACTTTCCACGCACTTATAAAATTTTGAAGATAATTTCTGGACACCCGATATTTTCTTAGAAAATTACTTCTTAAGTAGGCCTGATGAAAAAGAAAATAATGTCCTAATATTTTTTGTTATTTACTTCAAATAGGCGTGCTAGGTTGATGGGAGATAGCTCTTCATTTCATCTGATAATGACAGACAACAAAACATTGCATCACTTCGTGGATTATAAAAATTAAGCAATTTACATTAGTCACGCCTGGGTTGTCACCACTCATTCAAATCTTTTGTAACTGCGAGCGGCACTGTTTTGTTTACATTGTCACTTGCATAGTATATTTTTATTGTTGTATTATTTTTTAAGGTACATTCCAAGTATAGTTTTGATTTATTTTAAACGATTTTTTGTATGATTTTGAAATGTATTTGTTTATATCCCACTGAATTATAACTGTTTTTATGCTTTAGACTTAATTATTTTAATTATTACCCGTTTTTTATTATTTAACTTAAAACATGAATTGCAAATGTACAATATTAAATACCGCTTATTACATGATTTCAATGATTGTAATCAATTTGTGACCCGATTTTAATCCAAGAAAACAGAGAACATTGAACTAAAACTAAAAAAAGTTCTGCCTTTTTAAACTGTTCAACTACTGGAATAATTGAGGCAAGATTTGGCAGGAAGGATTTGAAATTAATAATCATGGCAAACATAGGCTTACCTATCTATGTAGAATCCTTTAGGGTTATTTAATCACGGGTATTTAAAGTGTTCATTAAGTTTTACGGACATGAAGTTGTATTGGATCAGATAATTACTTAAACAGATGTTCTTTACTGCAAACGTTATGTAAATATTGTTGGAAAGTAATGTAGCTCGCACAGCTGGTTTTAAACTACTGAAAGTCGAATCAACAGAGCAAATCAACTCCATGGCAATTGATTGTAGATTCATCACCGTGCTAAGCAGGGAATTGTAACTGGTTATTAATATGATACTCTTAATAATTCGCAAATATAAATTATTATGCTCAATACACAAATATTACAAAATATAAAGTCTCAATATTATTCAAACACAGGAAAAACAAAACAACAATACTTGTACAACATCATTGAACCTGTCTTGAAGTTTAGTTTAGTTTTCAAGTTTCCAGAATCTCGTTAGTGTTTGTTACCCTGACAAACCAAACGTTTTGTTTATTTGCTGGTATTGCTTTATTTTCATTAAAACAGACTACTTAACACAAAATCTATAGTTTGGGCAAAATCTAATTGTTGGTCTTAAGGAAACATCTTTGGGATTCAAATTGTTTTTTGTCAAAAAGGAGTTAAAGCATCTTATAAACCACAGCTTACATTTTTTATGTTACTGATAATTTATAAACTGAAATTATTTTAATTGTAATGTGTATAGAATAATACATTTTCAATAACCAAGCGGAAGAAATTATATTCCAGCAGTGGCGTTAAAAACCCAACAGAACAATGCAGAAATAAGCACAAGGAAACAACCCAATCTGATAAATTGTACTCATTCCAGCTCACGTAAAGATTTACAACGGAAGTCCCCTGTTGTAAAATCGTAACCCTTTAATAAGGAAGTAGACCTATATTGTCGCCTCATCAGAGTCCTTGGTGCTGACGATCCTAGATGAGTAACCACTCACTCACTCACTCACTCATGCACAGATGAGTTGGTCAGAGTTATTTCCACCGCAGTGACCAGCGGCAACTCTTGTGTGCTCTTACAACACTGTTGTATAACACAGATATCGATTTTCTATTTGGAGAAGGCGTGTTGATAGTTTAAAATATTCATGAGTATATCTTCTCTTCTCGTTTATAAATTGGGAGTTGAGGGAAGACTGTATTTTTGACCTTGATACATGCTAGCCCTTTTAGCCACACTGTAATCTATAAACTTTTTTATGTAAGTTCTATGTATATTGTAAATGTTTTTAATAGTCAAAAATTATTAAATGCAACTTTGGGCACATTAGGTCTTCGGAGTTAAAATCTTTACCTAGATCCGACCTCTTATAAAGTTTTACTCAAACAGACCATTTGTCCAATGACTTGTTTATTTATGAAAATATTTAACATATTAAAGTGCTGCAATAACAAATTTCGTTATCTTTATATATAATTCTATAAGCAAAGTTTTAACTCAAAATTGTGGGAGGTAGACAAATTGCAGGATGACGGGAGATGGCTTCAAATTAAAGGTCTTGATCCCAGGGACTCGGGGAAAAAGCAGTATATCTAAAACTATACAAACGAGAAATAAGGTAAAACACCCCTCTAAGAAAAGCATGAGGATTTAAAAACGTCTGCTTTGTTTACATTAAAACATGTGTTTAAGTGGCTACTTTGTTTACGAATTGACATGTGTTCCTAATTTATATTTTCCTAAGCATGTAAAGAGTACAATTTTGGAGCAAGGATAGGGGTAAAAAAACAACCGAATTTGGAGTCACGAACATAATACGACTATGATTCCCTAAATTATTAAGTTCCGTAAAATGTACACGCATTTAGTCTTTTAGTTCAAACTGTCTTCTATTTGAGCAAAGTTACTACAGAATTTATAAAAACTACTTTTTGAAAGCGTCACAAACCGTATATTGATGAACCACTGTAAAAAGATAACAAGAATATTCCAAACCCGACCAAGAAGACTCGTCAACTGTTAGCTCGTTAGCTTCTGGACCGACGTCAGGAAGTAGACCGAACTACAAACACTTCCACCTCCATCCCATCGCCATCCCCGAGGCCGCGGCTGCTAAGAAGGCCGAGGTCGCAACTATGCTCCGACTTTTACCCTCATTGAGGCCACCCCCTGACCTCCCCCGGTGATAAGATTGTGATAACCTCAGAAGAGCCACAGGGGAAATGGAATGTAAATAATCTGAGATGAGGTGGACAATTCATCAACAAGGTCGACCCCTAGGCAATTCCGTCTGCGACGTCTTGCAACCGCCCCCGAATTAGGTCATGTTGTTTCCATCGTCTTTGTTGATGTTGATGCTAAAGCGTTTGTTTGGTTTTATCTTTTCTTTATTTATTTAATTTTTTGCTAGCCTACGCCAGTGGCTTGCTGTGTTATAACGTTGTTCGCGGAAAACGCTCCAAACCTTGATTTTTGGGCACCCCGGGAGTCGAACCCGTGACCTCTTGTACCAAGTCCAAGACGCTAACCGCAGGGCTAGAGAGGCTTATCTGTCGAATGTTTATCATATTCAAGTTTCACGTTTTTACTACGTTTTTGAATGAATTAAAATAGGCACCCAAACCCTTTACTTACAAACTATCGGAGACAGAAGAAAGAAACTGTTTATGTTTTAAGTAAAGATATGTTCCATTTAGTTACAATGCAACGATGAAATGCTCAAACCTATTTTGTATGTGATTTTATTATTATAATAAATTGTTTATAATCAAATCTTATAACTGACCTGTTGTTGTCTTCAGTTAAAACGTATACACACTAGTAACTGATGTTAAGGAAACCATTCCTTAAAACTGAATAACAAAGGCAAACCTATCACATTTTTATCTGATTTAATAGGCTTGGATAAGTACCGTGGAAAAAATGGTTTGGTCTCTTTAAAATGTCCCAATATGTATTTATTAAATTGGAAACTCGTCAAACATCCCTAATAAAAGAGTTTTAGTGGTTATACATGGAACTTTATTTATTCAGTGTATTTTTGTTTAGTTAAAAAAGTCCTGCAGTTCTTATAATGGTTTCCTGCGAGCCGAAACTATAAAATCGAATTATACTCTAAGGAATTTCGGACGTCAAGGTATGTTAACTTGTTTATATTTATAACCAATTCCAGAAAGCCTAACTATTAACAAACATGCTAATAAGGGTTAATACACCCTATTGCATTATGTAATATCATTTTAAACTTACATATATATTTTTGTAAGCGGAATTTTAAACTGTAAATTGTGGGAAAATTTCAAGATGATGGGAAAGAGCTCAAATTAAATGTCTTGATCCCAGGGTTTCGGGGAAAATTGCAGTATTTCCAAAAAGTTACCAGCAAACGAGAAATAACGTAAATACCCCCGTCGCAGCAAACCTGCATACTCAGCAAATTTCCAATGGAGATATAAATGTCTTAATACTAAATCAAGCCACTTATCAAGTTTCATAAAAATATATTCACAAAAAGTGATATATACAATTTTAATTATTCTCCATAAGAATAACATTGGGGCTGAGTACGCAGGTTTGCTGCAACAAGGAAAAGAAAATATGGGTTTTTATGCTAACATCAATATAACTGAAGTAGGGGAAGTTATATACCAGTTTTTATTAATTTATGTTCATAATTAAGGGAGACATAGCATTTAATTATTATCCATAAGAATAACATGGGGATGAGTACGCAGGTTTGCTGCTACAGGATCCATAGGCAAAAAATTATTTTTTTGAGCAAATATCAATAGACCACAACCAGATGAAGCCATATACCAAGTTTCGTCATTATACGTTCATAAATAAGCGAGATATACAATTTCTCTTTTCCTCCATTAGAATAACATTAGACAACGTACTGTGTTTAGCACTTTCAATATCTCGGTAACTAATTAACGTAGAGAAATGACCATCATACCAAATTGTGTGTTTTTTTAAGCTGAATCCAATGGTGAAAACTATAATTTGAATATTTCAAAAATTATATGTAAAAAATTCAAAAAAAACATTTTTGGGGTACAAAATCCCCCAGAAATACCCCTCCGGGTAGAGCGATCTGACTGGTTTTCGAACTTAAAGTCATAAACGTTGCTTTACACATTTATACCAAATTTCATCAAAATCGGATCATTTTTACGAGAGTTATCGTGTTCACGGACACACATATATATATATATACAGTTTCGAACGAATGGTGTTTTTGGGGTCTGGGGACCTCAAAACGAAAAGTTATCATGGTCCCGGGCCTAGGTCTTACCATGCCGACTACGGTAATAGCTTCTTCCCTATAGGGGAAATTCGCTAACATGAGAAAATCATGGTGATTTAAATATCTGCTTTGTTTACTTTAACATATGTTCACATGGTTTTATTTTGATCAGCATCTAAAAAAAGAACAAATCAGACAGGCAAAACGGAGCGAAGAAAGATTAGAACCATTATAGTCACTACAAGCCGATAGTAGGAAACAAATTGTACTATAAGGAACTGAGGACGGTCAAGGTTAACTTGTTTATATTAATAAACATTTTAAGACTGCTTAGTTATTGATACACATTCCAAGAAGGATTGGTACACTCTGTTACATTATGTAATTTCACATCTAAATTTAAGATACGTTCTTACGTTAAACTTTGGCAAATATTTAAATTTACAAAAAAAAATGAACCTAAGGTGTTCTACGTCATCTGTAAAGATTAAAAATCCTCTTTTCCTTTGAAAATACAATGCGATCATCAGTAAGGGACACGCGGAATGTGGTATCGTGGAACAGTGACGCAAACCAACCCTGGTATTTAGCAGCACATCTTCATACAGCCAAGGTCGCACTTTCATCGCTCCAGGACTGGGCTCGCACGTGATAAAGCCGTGCTGCTAACATAGTGCTTGAAACTGTGAAAAAGGGGTGAATGGGTAAAAAGAGTAGTTCATTTAAGAATTAAAACGTGTTTAAGAAGAGCGAGGTTTAATGATGCTGGATCTCGAGTAATTACAGTTACCAATGCTTACAACCATCAACTTATAGCTGACGGCAAAGATCTCTGCGTGGGGGAAACTTCATTTATTTACTGCACTAGCCTACCCAAGTCCCAAATACGTTCTGTCTGTTTTATTTTGAGGTTAAACCAGCTGCCGTGTCATGATTATATAGTAAACAGTTATGTTTTTATATGAACAAGTGTTATGTTCATTTATTTTAGACAAATTTCTGGTTTGAAATTCAGTATCAGTTGTAAAATATTGTTTTAAATAAAAGTATTATATTTGAGACAAAATTTTTGTAGCATAGTTGATAAGTAGCCAAAACAAACCAAACCCATGTTAGAAGTAACGAAAATATAATTAAAACAATATTTTCAGTATTTATGACCGAGGGTTTTGCTGCTTGTTTATTACTTTATTATAACGATGAACTTTTAAAATTAAAATTAACCTAATGAGTTATAAAATCTCTATTTTGAATGGTATTTGTTGAAACAGTAATAATTGCTGGTTATAAATAGTAATTATATATGCAAAAATTAGGCTACAGAATATTGTCCAACTGTCTTCGTGTTACCACTAGTTATTGCTTTTAATTCTGAAAAAAACTTAAACATTGATCTTTACTGGAGGATTTTCTTAAGTTAATGAAAATAATTCAGCTAGTAGGACTGTGGAAATAGTAGGGTTTGGATCATTTAGAATGTGTAAGGAGTCCATTACATATATAGGTTAGTTAAATATTACGATGTCTATGCAATTAGTATATAATTACGCGGGATTAAACAGAAAAATGTACTTAATGCTTTAAGAATCTCAATTGACATATTTTTTTAAATTTTAAAATGAGAATACAAGTCAACAATTTATTAAAACCTCATAATACAAACAACAACATTAATACGCTTTAGCATAACTTATTAGGGAAGGTTTTTTACAGTTGTTCTTCAATTCAAAGAAATGAGGAAGAATCGTCATCTGAATCCAAATATTAACTATCACTAGCTGATGAATCATCGACATTGATGATGGTGATTTTTCCGTAAGAGTATTGTGGTAGCTGGTATTATCCAACACAATTACAGTATTTGGTTGTAAGTTTGGTAATAGTTCATTGTGCAATCAATTTTCATAGTTAGTGGAGTTCATATGTCCATGATAGTCCCCACTACTATTGGCTTTCCACATTGTCATTGCTCCTGAAATACATTTGATGGGATGAATGGGGATGAATCTGGGATGAAATCCTTTCCCACCTGCACTAATGATCAGTTAAGCGAAAAATTTGTTCTTAGTGACCGAACGTCTTATTTTTCTGCAAACATTCTCCTGTTGTTTTGAGTGTTTAGGTAACGAAAACCTATCACTTTTCTAATAAGTTCTTCTAATGTTTTCCTCTCTTTTTCAATATTTGTGACAGTCCTAAGTGAGACTCCTGTGGCCTTTGCATGTCATTCCTGTACTTATTTTAAAATTGATGTTCAATGGGGATAATTTTGACTCGCCTCCAAACAAATTAAGAACATTGCTAATTATTTTTCGTGACTGGCTATGCAATATCTGCTTTTTTACTTTACTCAAAATTTGTGGAAATTATTATAAAACAGTGTTAATAACGCAATGTTTACAATAGAATAAACATTCGGGAACAATTTCAACATCAGTGGAATAAACATATGATAGTTTTGTCAACAATCATGTTTTTAGAAAGTACGTTCTTTGAATGATTTATAACAACAAATGTTTTGACTGGAACGGTTACTCACACGCAGAGATCTTTGCCGTTACCTATAAGCCTTAATTTGTGTTATCCGTGACATCGTAAGGTGCTGGATTTGTTCTCTTTTATATAGATTTTTTAAGTATACAAATTTATTTTAATGTTTTACTGTTCTCTGTTGATGCTATATTTGAATTGGTCAAACTAAAACAAGAATTTAGGATCTACATTCTAATGGGATGTATGAGTGGATGGGAGGAGGATGTGAGTATACGAGTAGACTTGAAACTAATTTGTATGTGCTATAATTAAATCATAGGTTTGTAATAGATTATAAATAATTTGACGACTGTCCATGAATTGTTTAACATGATTTATGACAGTACATTTTGTGATTCCTGATTTCTGGTTTCTAAATTCTTATTAATGTTATATCTGTTTAAATTGATATGTCCTTGGTACCAAAGGTTTATTTTTTATAGGCTTAGTAAACTAAAACCACTTTGGGCACGTTTTTAAATTTTTTACCCGAACACCATTGTATCCACATCGGGTTTTGGCCCCGGGACTTTAAACTTAGTCGTAGAATTGTTTAGATTAAAGCTATCTAAACTATTTTCTATTTATGCTTCATAACATACAGGGTGTTTATAAAAGAATTAAACAACTTTTTACATCAATAAACTAATGACTACGTAATTCATTTTTGGTGTAGTTGGTATCTATGTATAAGAAAATACCTCAAGTTTTGTTTCATACAGATGATTGTCGTCAACTATGTGTTAAGTGGCAATATCAAGCGTTTAGGAATAAAATGGCCCCTACTCTTTTAGAGAAATTATTTTGCGATGAATTCAATGTTACGAATGCCTCCCCAAAGCCCTGATTTTACTTCTTATGATTCTATCTGTGGGATTGCGTTAAAGTCAAAGTGTTATACCCCTCTCCCATCAAACCTCTCACAGCTAAGAGGAAGAATAATAGCTGCAGTAGAGAGTGTTGATCAGCCCCACATTCCAGAGAGTTTGGTCAAAACTTGATTTTAGGATTGATCTCTGCCACATGAAACATCGTCTACATATAAACACTTGTAATATATGGAAAAAACTTGAGAATATGTGCTTTCTGAAAATTTAAGTTGTGTCCACCCTGTAAATAAAACATAGTTGTATTTGACTATCAATGTTGTGTACTCCTTTTATAAACACCCTGTATTTCATTGAGTGCATTCAAAAATGGCTTATGGTAAGTATAGTTTAACTAGGCCTGAAAATTTAAATGCAACATATTTAAATAATCCCCATACCAAATAAAACTATCGCCCGCAACAAATAAATATTAAAACTTCAAAAGCCAAAGAGTTGTTCTGAATTTAGGACATTTAGGAATCCTAACGAAGATTTAAATACACATTTAAATTTGATACAAAGGATCTTCAATTTCCTTCCCTATATTATTCATTCCAAAATGAGCGTCCTAAATATACATTTAATTATTCCGAGTATAACTAACTAATGACACTGAGTATAAACGATTGCTTAACACCGTTGTCGGCCTTGCAACTACATTGGGTAAAAACCAGCAGCTGTTATACAAGAGGCCCTATTAATCAGCTGTTCAATCACCTAAGCGATGTCAACAGCTGACCGTTTAACACCTATTAAATCACGGCGTCCCACGAGTTGATTGCCGCCAGCAACAATGTTGTAATTGAATTACCTGGCCGTGATATTCCTGGCAAAATGAAGCCAGTGAGAAGAATATTCTCACTTGAACGTTAATTGTGAATTACACCACGTCGGCGTTGGGCAACTCTTTGTAATCCATTAACACGATTTTATCCCCGTTTAAGTGAATCTTGCAAACAGGAAACTGGAGTGAAGAAGCAATGTGCTTGTCTTAACCGGAGGAACGACTGAAAAAAAAACTTGATAAAAATTTAAACCTATTGGCAAAAATATAATTTTTGATTAAAAAATCTATTGTTTTATGTTAATTATTGGATCTTGTGACGCACGCTCTTGGAATCTCGAAGTTAAATTTTAATCCATTGAGTTTCATTAAGTTTAGAAAAAGGTTTATTTTAGTCAGTTATGTTCAGTAAAACATTAAACACTTTTTTTCTATAAACAGTTTTACTAGGAATGCTGTCTCTGGCCCGCCAATTGGTTGGAGCGAAAACCATTCTGTTAACTTTAACATAAACATTCACATTATTCTTCTGACGACGTTATGATGTTCACATAATAATACGTAATTTAAACTTCTACAGGTCTCTAACCTTTTCAGTTTTTGAAATATATGTTAGTCAAAATATAACAAAATAAAGGTCCATAACTTTTGTCCATAAAATAATTCGTCCATAAACTTAACGTTATATCATTTGATTGCAATAAATTATTTTCATTGGTAATAAGGGTATTTTATTTTTACTGTATTCATTCGTAAGGTACATCAGAATTAAAATTTGTTTATAGTTTAAAACTGTTCCACTTTTCCCCCTAAGAACCGTTCCAAGTTTGATTGGGTTGTGTACCCATTACTGTGCGATTTGAAAGTTCGCATGATGTCCCATTTCAGTGATCCCTGCACCCTTTGTTCATGCCCCACGGTTCTAAATGACATTTGTATTTAATATTTCGGAAACTGTAGATGAAATAACAAAATAGAGTTAATAAATGTATAAATTACCCCACCTACATGTACAGTCTGCCCTTCATCAATTTCTCAAACAGACACCTCAGTCCCAATAGTTATCAGCCATAACATAAATTCACTTTTCAAAACTACGCAGCTGTCAAAACCTCGTTGCCTTTTAAAATTGAATCGTCAATAAACGAAACAGTTTCAATAATTGTAATGAGCCCTACAATTAACCCTCTCCATAATATCCAAATCAGCTGTCTGGAATACCCGCCAATTATACCGCTCGTGAGCATCCTGGGAGTTTATGGCGGGCCAGATGTGAGGACGGGCAAGGACTGATGTACCGGTTAGATAACACGTCCGCATAAAGCCTTGAACGTAGAGCGGCACTTCACAATGAAAGTTAAAGCAGACGTTGGTCAAAATAATGTTATTCAACATAATCCGTTTGAAAGGGATTTGTTTGAACTTTTAATAGCTTAAATTAGTTTAAAACTTTTAATATATTTTTCCTGCAATATTTTAAATTAAAAAATTAGTGCAAAATGAATTTGGTCTTGCAAAGGACCTTATCAACAGTAAAATAACTTACTTCATTTATGATATGACTCCCGATAAAAGGTTATTTATAAATTCGTTATCTTGTTTGTATCAATAAACTATTATTATTAATTTATAAAGAAATTCTGGTAAAATACGAAAAATTCTGACCCTCATAAATGATTTTAATAGACCCCTTTCTGCTAGATTACGTTGAGGTATAATGTATACATTTAAGTAAAATATATTACACAATTCAAAGAAAAAACAAAAGTAGTGTAATAATGAAAACGTTAAAACTACGCTTAACCACTCAACAAAATATCTAATAACAAGAACTGAGAGTGAATATGTTGTACATCATACTTACATTGATATTTATGTTACTTTAAGCAACCAAATTGAAATAAATATTTAAGAAATACATACAAGTAAAAAAATACCCTAACCTGCGTACTCAGCGAATTTCCAATGCATATATATGTATCTTAATACCCCATAAAGCCACATACCAAGTTTCATCAATATACATTCATAAATAAACGATTTATGACATTTTAATTATTCTCCATAAGACTAACATGGCAGCTGAATATGCAGATTAGCTGAAGCAACGAACACAAAAATGGGGTTTTATACAAATATCAATATAACTCAACTAGGTAAAGCTACATACCAAATTGTATTAATTTATGTTCATAATTAAGGGAGATAACACGTTACTTATTCTCCTTAAGAATAACATGGGGGCTGAGTACGCAGGTTTGCTGCTACAGGAACTATCAGCCAAAAAATACTTTTTAGTGCAAATATCAATAGACCACGACGATATGAATCAATATACCAAGTTTCATCAGGATAAGTTGATAAATTAGCGAGATATACAATTTTTCTTATTCTCCATAAGAATAACATTGGTCAACGGACTGTGTTTTTAGTACTTTCTATATCTATATCTCTGTAACCATCAGAGAAATGATTGTTCTCTTCTCTACAGAGAAATGATCAAAACACCAAGTTTAAACCTTGGTCCTTTTAAACTGATTCCAATGGAAAATCTAAAATTTTATCTTTTCAAAAATTATTTGTAAAAACTCAAAAAACCCATTTTTGGGGTACAAACCCCCCCCCCCCCAAAATACCCCTTCGGATAGGTCGATCTGTCTGGTTTTCGAAATTAAAGTCATAAATGCTGCTTTACATGTTTATCTAAAATTTCGTCAAAATCGGATTTATTTTACGAGAGTTATCGCGCTCACGGAGTTTTGAACGAATGTTTTTTTTTGGCATCTGGGGTCCTGAAACGAAAAGTTACCATGATCCCGGGATCTTACCATCCCGACTACGGTAATAGCTTCTTCCCTATAGGGGAAATTCGCTAAAACAATAAAAGTGCAGCTACAGAGCTGCTATAAAATGAAACATATAGCGATTTCCACGAGTTAAAAACCAGACCGTCCATAAACCCAATATTAAAATTAACACTCGACTTACCCATGGCCTGGTTTTTCACCCGTGCAGATTACTGTAATTTGTTCCAAACAGTAAGAGTGGTTTATTTTTCTGTCGGGTGGTATTATGTCTAAACTGTTAATTTATAATTGTTCGCTTGGACTCATTGACTGATTTTACTTTTCTTCATCTACAAGTGGGATGTTGGTAAGGGTACATTGAAAGACAACTGTATTCCGAATTACATAACAACTAGTGGCTTACACGGGCTATAGCTTCTAACATATGGTTGTTTTGTAAGTAGATAATCACAGCTAATCATTAGTTCATTTTGCTTATTAATACAAAAACTGCAGTAATATTTCCATAAGTAAATCATTGGATCTTTGAAGTCAAGTGGGGCGTAGCCCACGTAATTTTTGACATTTCTGATATTTTTCCCACCGTCCTTGGCCCTCAAGCTTCAAAATGAATCGTCATAACCTACCTTAACTTCTTCCTAGCTCAAGATATTTCGTGAGGAGCGATTCGCTTCCGGAATTAAATATATACATTGCATTTAATTATTTTATAATCATGTACAAGTAAAGTAATACACGTACTATTTAATTTAAAATTAATATTAATGATTGCTTAGAACTGTTGGAAACAAAATTTAAACTCACGAAAGCCTATTTAGTTGAATAGACAAGGTGATTGGGATCGTGCACTTTCTGCGCGAGTTTCGCGCCATTTTCACACCAGCTGACAAACAATCAGCTGATATTTATTTATGGAGGCCATCATTGCACCAGCTGACTGACTGGTGTGCGTGAGTTATATTACAGCTGACCTTTCAGTTCAGGTTCAGATCAGGTCAGCAAATTGACTTTTAATGCGTGTTGCTTCTACCCCTTTAGATCCTATAAACTCACTTTCACGAACAATTTTAAACTTTAAAAAATATTGATTGTAATTCTCATCATAATACTTATTAGAAAGAATAAATTCAAGAGTAGCAGTACTTATCATGACTGAAGCAATGGATACAAAAGAATTATCTCGTAAGGAATGCAGATAAACGTTCCCTTGGAGGATTGAGTCAAAGTGATTTACTTAATACCTATACTTGACAAAATTATATAAACGACTCTAAGGTATAACATGTTACAACTGTTTTTAGTCCATAAAATTAGTAGCGGAATTTCTTTTGTTATTGATGTTTTAAAATCATTTTGGTTGTCAAGTTATTACAGATTATTAAACCTAATAAGTGCAAAGTGCCTTGTAACTGGAAAATGGCAGAAAATATTGATCCCAGCTCCACATTCAACTTGAAATTTAAGGTATTTATGTTCCTTACAAAGTGACACTTAGTTGTAGGATATTTTGGTATTATATTTAAACTTATTCAAACATCACACTTTTTCTTTTAAATAAAAACAAATTAGAATATTTTAAGGTGAATAAATTAACTTGTAATTCATCATAAATTTACAAATTAAACTTATGCAATTAATGTAACAGTTTAAAATAGTAGTAAAAGTTAAAAATCCTTAAAAAAATGGGAAAATTAATTGGAACCGATGCAGGGGTAAGGAAAGAGTTACTCGTTTTAAAACAGAACCCGTTAGCTCATGTCATCTTTACCGGTCGTTCCCCAAAAATTAATATTACCCATTACACATTTTGTGTGCCAAAACTTTAGCTAAGATGCAAGCACAGATATGATTAAGTTGTAGTACTGTCTTGAACAATGCTTAAATTACACTTAAACATTTATTCAAAACTAAATACCTTTAACTTAACCATTCAATTTAACGCAATAAAATTAATTCAGCAGCCTCGTGACTGCCCATTTTGAATAGGCGGGTTTCCATATATACTGTGTTCCGAGTACGATAATATTTAGAACCCAAGGTTAATATGGTCCAATCACACGAAGGCGGATTCAGAGGTAAAGACGCTCACGATGTTTACACATTAGAGTGGGGATTGCCGAAGACCTCGGGGGAGATTTGCGGATCTTCTCTGTAACTGAGGACTGAAAGACTGAGGACCACCCACAACAATCTTGGTTGCGTCACTGAATTTAATATTAGTTTCGGGGTGTTTACTATATTTAAACTTCATTGAGGAAACCTAGAGCTTTCATTGGATGACAATTATCCGGTCTGTCTATTTTTAAGTGATCGAAGTTTGTTTTGCCATGCTGGTGTAATTGGTGAGGGATTTCTCTATCATTAAATGAAAGTTGGGAAATACATTGGTACCGGTAATGAAATAGCTTTCGGGTGCGAAATCTTTATAAGTAAAATAATTGGTTTTCCCTCAAGGAGAAAACAAAGATTATAACTGGTATTCATTGTTCTAAAATATGTTTCTTTTTATATATAATAGTTTTGTGATGGTTGAATAAGTATTACTTGCATTTTTTAGATCTTACTTTTAAACTGTACTTTCATATTAAGCCAATGTTTGATGTATACCACCGGTAATTCAGTTTGAAAAATCAATTTTCAAAGTGATTTAAAAATCTGGGATAAAAAGTAAACTGAAACAACAGTATTGAAGATAAAATTTAACATCTGGGTAAACGAGCACTCAACGGTGAGCGGTAACATATGGGACTGAAATTGAAAATAAGGTACTTAGATATACATACATTAAATTTCGGTACTTAAACATTACTTATGCACATTAACTAATATACATCAATCGAGCGTCCCAGAACAAACAAAAATTCAAAAAAATTGACTTAGCCTGTAAACCGACATAGGCAATAATTATGAGATTACATGATCCACTTAAAACAGATTATTGTTCCTCTTTTTCAAAATTATCTCTTCAAATCATGTCTTATTTAAGCTAGAGTCAATGTTACAGCAAAATCTACGTTATGTTTTATTAGGCTTTCATGAATTGAAACGATGTACTTGATTATACGTACTAAATATTAGACTTTTTATTTAACTTATAAGTCTCTATACATCAAATAATGTGTTTTTTAATTTTAAAAGTCATAATAAACCATCAAGAAAAATTTTTTGTCGCCACTCAGTGACATTTTTTACCATTAATTCATCGATTTGGTTCATCACAATACCTGACGAAAATAAAGTCACTGACTAGAATAAACGAGGTATCCCAATTAGTATTTGGTTTCAATTGTTTAACTATTTTCTGTTATTTGTATTATTTGTAAACTTACTATTCAACCTTTTTAAAATGTCGCAACAATATTGCAAAACTTGGAATCGAAGGTGATGCAACATCCTCATCCTGTGTCGATGCAAACACATTCTGAGTGGATCCTTGTTGTTCCACTGAATTGGTTCTTGACTCTGTGAAGATGAAAAGCACGAGTCACGGACTTATTCACCGGGGAATACACAAATCTATCTACCATTTTATTTTATAACGTCTTATATTTAGTGTGCGACAAAAGGTGAGTATGGCTTTAGTATAATTATTATAAATTAATTAATGTTATTCAAAATCACTGTATCCTCAATTATTTGTATTGGGAAAGGGTTCAGGTAGAAGAGATTTAAAATCTTTATGAACATTCAAACATCCATCGTTTATACTGCTATAGACCTCATTAGTTTTCCGTTTCAAACCGACAACTCCTGAACCGATTGAGCTGAAATTTGAACTAAAGTAGGTAACGTTCATACTTTCCACATTGCCGTATTCGTTTTCAAAATACCCCCGTAGCAGCAAACCTGCATACTCAGAGAATTTCCAATGTATATTAATTTATTTTAATAACACATAAAGCCACATACCAAGTTTCATCAATATACATTCATAAATAAACGATTTATGACATTTTAATTATTCTCCATAAGAATAACATGGTGGATGAGTATGCAGGTTTGCTGAAATAAGGAACACTAAAAGTGGGTTTTTATACAAATATCAATATAACTCAAATAGGTAAAGCCACATACCAAGTTGTAGTAATTTATGTTCATAATTAAAGGAGATAACACGTTACTTATTCTCCATAAGAATTGACATGGGGCTGAGTACGCAGGTTTGCTGCTACAAGAAATAATTGCCAAAAAATGGGTTTTTGTGCAAATATCAATAGACCACGATGAAATGAAGCAATATACCAAGTTTTGTCAGGATAAGTTCATATATCAGCGAGATATACAATTTTTCTTATCCTCCATAAGAATAACATTGGACAACGTACTGTGTTTAGTACTTTCAATATCCCAGTAACCAATTGACGTAGAGCAATGATTAAAACACCAAATTATGCGTATTTTTAAGCTGATTCCAATTGAGTAAAATAAAATTGTACTTTTTCAAAAATTATATGTAAAAAACTCAAAAAACCCATTTTTGGGGTACAAAACCCCCCCAAAATACCCCTTCAGATAGGTCGATCTGTCTGGTTTTCGATCTTAAAGTCATAAATGCTGCTTTACACGTTTGTACCAAATTTCATCAAAATCGGACCTTTTTCACGAGAGTTATCGCACCCACGGACACACACACATATATATATATAGATATATATATATACAGTTTCGAACGAATGGTGTTTTTGGGGTCTGGGGACCTCAAAACGAAAAGTTATCATGGTCCCAGGCCTAGGTCTTACCATGCCGACCACGGTAATAGCTTCTTCCCTGTAGGGGAAATTCGCTAAAAACACTTAGGGGTCACAGTTTGTTTGTTTGAATAGTATCCCTGTAGATATGGATTTGTTTATTGCTAACAGCATGTTACGTATATAAAACTTCAGAGTTTTTGTGGTTGAAGATCTACGTGCAAAGAACGGGCCGCCAGCTACTGTATATGGTAATATGACTGTGAATGCTTCTCTAAACATAAAGCATAACTTCACCTATTTGGAGAAGTAGAGAATACGGGTGTTGGTTATTATAGACTGTCACCCAACTCGCCTCCAAAGTGAATTCATTTATCGATGTTCATTTAAAATACCCAAGTCGCAGCAAACCTGCATACTCAGCGAATTTCCAATGGAGATATAAATGTCTTAATACTTCATAAAGCCACTTACCAAGTTTCATAAAAATATATTCACAAATAAGCACTATATACAATTTTATTTATTCTCCATAAGAATAACATTGGGGCTGAGTATGCAGGTTTGCTGTATCAAGGAACACGAACTAATTGACGTAGAGGAATGATGAAAATACCAAATTGTGTGTTTTTTTAAGCTGAATCCAATGGTAAAATCTAAAATTTGACGATTTCAAAAATTATATGTACAAAATTCAA